>QNUK01001104.1:0-82500 GCA_013621035.1 Clarias magur | reverse complement strand
TATATAGAGTATATATGGAAAAACTATGAACTCTGGACAACTAACACAGACTTACAGAATGTGCTGGAAGCTCGAGTTATTCGCAGCACACACTGCATGATCTGTTTTACACCATCTCATAAAGACTACAGTGAACAGAACTGGAATGTGGTGTTGCAAGATGTCTGCCATGTTCAACTGTATAAAGAGTATGAACACAGAAACCCACATCAGCGATTTCTCGCTCTGTCCCTCTGTCTCTTTCCCTCTCCGTCCCGTTTTCGGAGGCTCTGTGGGAGCTCATTAGAGGTGCGTGTGCAGCGGACTGAAGCGAGCGACAGCCACTTAGGCATGTAAATGACTGAGAGCAGATGGGGAGTTATGAGCTCTGCGTGGTCTATGTACCAGAGCCTAGGAACCTCCCGAACATGATCATGAACACACACACAAACCTGTGCTGTCAGAACACATTAAACAGCTTCAATACACTTCTAATATTTAGATGCTTGAAGAGGTCACATGATGCTATTCATTTCTATTCTGCTTAAGCTATAATGTACACAACAATCTAATCTCTAACACACTCCTGCTGTAAAAAGCTGAATATTGAGCACGGAATATTTAGCACTTTAGGATTAGCAACTAATTACCTGTGTGTATAGTTTAAAAGAATAATAATCAACACTACAGTTGCTGTTACACTCTGCACATCCTGGAGTGTTTTATTCCTCTTACACCACAGCAATTCATCACTTTTTTTTAATTAAAGATGACCCCATGTTTTTTTTATCCTACATTCACATCCATGAAACAGCTAACTTCCTGTTCTAGCAGCTACAAAAACACTCATTCATCACATGGATTAATATTTAACGAACATAATAGACCTGAATCTTTATGTAAGCGACCTGCAGCTCTTTTGAGGAACAGCTGCAGTGAGGGCTGCTGAGTGATGTGTGCTGAGGCAGACGGTATGACATGCAGGTAACACGAGAAAATTAATGTGTGTGTGTGTGTGTGTGTGTGTGTGTGTGTGAGAGGGGCCTGCCTCTACGTCTATCATTTCCGTGAGTGTGTTGTATGATGAATTATTCGAGTCTGATGCTTTCAGCTGAAGAGCAGCGCTTATTAACACAGGCGGTGTGTGGGAGAGCAGCGTTTAACCTCACTGTTAACGCATGATTAAGCTCTCGCTCACAAACACACGACAAGATGAAGCCCCATTTTCCACAGCGGACTGATAGCAGAGCTTTATATAGCGCCGATCTAACACCGACACTCTCGACTGCTGAAGAGTAAACCCATCAACTCTCACCTTATTCACCTGCTGCCTTAATTATCAAACAAACTCTTTAAAATAAAGCCGATTTCAGACATGTGATTTTGACGCAGTTTAGGTCGTCTGCTGATTATAAGGATTTTGAAATCTAAATCCATACATGTACAATCTTCCAGAGTTACTGAGCTAAAGGCACTCTTACATAGGACACAGGGGTTGGGAGAGGGGGGGGGTGACCATTAAAGAGAGAGAGACTCTTAATCAACACCTTCATTTCTTTATTAAAACGAAACACAAATTTCACCTGTGGACCGAAACTCAAACTCACTAGTTATAGATCACTCAGATAAACTCCAGGGGAAATCTAACACTCGTACGCATATGTACAGTGTGTGTGTGTGTGTGTGTGTGTGTGTGTGTGTGTGTGTGAGAAACATTGAACAAGTAAGATCGTGAAAAAAAGTGGGAGTGAAAGAGTGAAGGAAAGATAGCTACAGAGTGAGAAAGGACAGAGAAAGACAGACAGAATTACATACAGAAAAAGCAGATGCCCACAATAAAAGAAAAGCGCGAGAGAGAGAGAGAAACAAAAACAAAGATAGCAGAGACAGATGGCAAGACAGCAAATGAAAGAGAGTTGGAGAGAAAATGAAAGGCAGACAAAGAGAAAGAAGAGAAGAAAAAAAAAGATAGAATGACAAACAAATAGACAGGGACACTAAGGATGAAAGAAGCAGAAGGACAGAGACCAAGAGAGAGCGAAAAAGAAAGTGAGAGACATAGAGAAAACAACAAAATCAAGAGACAATATGTATAATGACAGAGAGAAAAAGAAGCAGACAAAAACAGACAGAGTGCACAAGAGAAAATGAGTAAGAAAGACAGAGTAAGAGAGACAGAATGGCAAAAACAGACAGAGAACTAAACTAAATGACAAGGAGAGAGAGAGAAAATGAGAAATGAACAGAAAGAGACAGAATGACAGAGACGGACAGACAGCAAAAAAGGACTAAATGAGAGCGACAGACATCAAACAAGAGAGACCAACAGAGAGAGATTGCTGTGGTTCACTTTATCGGAGCCCGAGGCGACTCCGCTGTCCTCCAAACAATTACAGCTTCACCATCACCAGAGCAGAACACTGCAGCTCAACCGCTGCCTCTGGCTTAGAGCCAGACACACACACACACACACACACACACACACACACACACACACACACACACACACTTTTCTGCCACTGAAAGCCTCAATATTTTTGTCTGCATGCATCATAGTTTAATCAGAAACGCATATCTAATCTCCTTACGCGCACACAACAATTCTCAGCTACACTGCAAACTGCACAAATACACAATGTGCACATGTGGAGAGACACACACAGTCACACCCACAGGTGTGACAAGGAACACTTCTGTGAAATGTGTTAAATAAGCAGGCTGTCCAAATTTGACTCTCTGATCAGGTGCAGTCTCTCGGTCTTGATTCCCTAAATTATATATTTAAAATTTTTTGAAAGAAAACAAATGCACCGGGTCGAACTCTTAGCTGAGAAGGAAAACTGAAACGGCAGTTAATTCGCATTGGAGCGTCTCCTGGAAGCACGATGCCGTGAAGCGCTTCAGTTACAACAACAATCAGAGGAAGGAAAAAAAAAACTGGATTTGATCGTCATGACACATTGCAGACTGATCAGGAGGAAGAACTGGAGAGGAACGAAGACGTTTACACATTTCTGAGAGGGAGGGGGGGGTGTGTGTGTGTGTGTATAAGTGTATGCAGAGGGTCAGCGCTGCTAATTACAGACGCACATCCTCCATTATGCTCTCTTTTATCTGTAATGTCTCCACCTCAAGGGTGAGAAACTCACAGTGAACCAAGTGTGTTTGATTTGATAAGCTCTGCACACACACACAGCCTCATTATCGATCTTGTAGTAAACTTGTGTAACTGTTTGTGTAAGCCAAATTTACAAAAAAAAAATAAAAAATTTCAAAAACTCTCCCGTGTGTATAGTGACACACACATATTAAACATATTAATAAAATTAATACAGCCTCTAAAGTCTGATGTAAATAATCTCATTTTGATGGAAAACAGGTTTTATTACTTGCACATGACATTTGACCTCTTTAATTACTATTTTAATGTAATTCGGATTTTAAATAACACAACTGATGCTTTCTCTCTCACACAGGATTCTATTTATTAATTTTTTAATACAACATATTTCCCTAGTCACAACTGTGAGGTAACCTCATGCAAGTGCAACTCATAATTACGAGATAACCTCTGACTGCGATATCAACCCGAGTGATACTTCCTCGTGTGTGACTGTGACAAGTTTTTTTTTTTTCCATTTACAGTGAAGTCACTGAGTAACAGCAACACAAACAACATGCACATCATGTCAATTCTCAGAAAAAGGAAAGACACTTATGTTAGTTATCAGTCTTTTCAGACGAGGCATCCAGTTAGCCAAATATTTACTAAACAATAGCTTTAGAATTTTCCACTCGCTGTACACACCGGCTCAAATCATTTTCTGGTCAGCTTGATTATAATCTGATTACTGTATTGTGTGCAAGTCTGGTACGTGTAGCGATGCATCATCCTGATCAAGTTGCATCACAATACACTTCTCTGAGATATCATGAGCATCGCAGTATCAGTTTTATGTATTCATTTACTTTTTTCTCTCTTTTGGTTGTGAAATGAAGCATTTACTCTGTACCTCTAGAGTTCAACTAAACAGCATCTCATCAGCTAGGATAAGAATTAGATAATTGCTGATATTAATAACTGCAAAGTTTCCTGGTGTCTTTTTGTCCAAGACAGACAAATGGCAGGCTTTTGTCCTCCCACAGCGCCATGTAGTTTCCGTTAAACCCTGTACATATACACACACACACTCCAGATTCTATCATGATCCCTTGATCACACACATCCAGACCGTGTAACAGCTTTTTTCCACAAGCCATCCATCTCCTCAACAAAAAGGGACTGGACTGATAACACACACACACACGCACACCACTCAGATTAACTCAACTACCTCAAAACATTGAGACTGGACTGATTAATAAATACAATCGCAAACACACTGATTTACACTACCAAACTATTGTACACACCAGCCTGTAAATGCTCTTTTGCCCAATATTCATTACTTGATCATTTTGTTTAATTTTGATTGAACCATTTTATCCTTGCTGCTACATACAGAACG
The DNA here is from genome assembly GCA_013621035.1 of Clarias magur. Lineage (NCBI taxonomy): Eukaryota > Metazoa > Chordata > Actinopteri > Siluriformes > Clariidae > Clarias > Clarias magur. The sequence continues at coordinate 78,013 of QNUK01001104.1, read as the reverse complement.
TTTACTGGTTATTGTTTACAGTTTCTCCTTCCACTACCTCAACTCATCACCTCATTACCACAAAGTATTGATATGTCATGTTTGTCGCACTTTGTTGCTCTTGTTTGCACTTTATGTTGCCTCGTCTGTATAAAAAACGTAGACTGTTCCCAGCTAGCCAGCTAATTAGGTCTCTAAGTTAGCTAGTTAGTTTTTTGTTAATTTATGTTGTCTTGTCTCAAGCTAGCTAGCTAATTAGGCTTCTTAGTTAGTTGTTAATTTATGTTGTAAATTTATGTTGCATGTAGCACCTTGGTCCTGGTGGGATGTTGTTTCGTTTCACTGTGTACTAACTATATATGTTTGAAGTGACAAAGCCTACTTTACTTGATCGTGTTGTTTAAATGTGCTAAATATAAGTGAACCTTTTGACTTTAAAACTACTCAATTATGTTAAAAATGTCAGATTCTACACTTCACTGCTGACCTTTTTTTAATCCATCACAATTTTCTTCCTTACGTGAATAAGTGTTGGTTTTAATATACGTTTGTTTAATTTCACAGATGACGACAAGATGAGAAATATGAGGTAAAGTGGGCGGGGCTTCCAGGGCCACTTTAGAGTCTCAAAGATTAACCGTCAATCGTTTCCCCTCGTATCATTCATCGCATCTGCTGTTTTTTTTTTAGCGTATTTTCAACACCGACATACAAATGTGAAGCTCGTTTTCTACACGGTTTGCCTCCTCATTAAGTGTCTGCAGGTTACCAGATCAATTCCCAACTCCTCTCCTGTTAATGACTCTCGCTCACGGCGTCCCCATAGCAGCTCTGGAACCAGACCAGACTGGGTCAGAAAAATAACCTTGCTGTTTCTGTACGCGAGGAGAGTTTGCTGAGGGATGAGTGGCCTGATTCACGGGGTATTTTTAACCACTTGCTCCTTCGCTGCGGATGTTTCAGAGCTGCTCAAACATCCGCCCACATGAGTTTTTACCATGTGCTAATTTAACATGCTTGTTAAATAAATAACATCCACCCGGTTCTAACAAACAAACTGAAAACATACTAAAATCAGCACACGCACACAAAATGAAATGTTTTTAACTTCATTAATAACATTTCCGCCTGGCTAATTTGCAGGTTATTTTCCATGTATGACTTAATCAGGGTGAATTAAAGAATTAATCATAAAGCCTAATTAGGAAGTAACAGGGTAGAGAATGTTCACCAATGAAATTAATCGAATTAAACACTCGAGTCTACAACAGGAAAACGACAGAGCGATTGAATCGGCACTAATCAAATCCCAGGAACGATGATCCGCTGACCTTACCACTTTACCAAACCACTTAAACACTCCTCTCTCTCTCTCTCTCTCTCTCTCTCCCCTTCCGAGCGCTGCAGTTCGATTCCTTCATCTGCTGCGTTCATCTCCGAAGCGCGAAGTCAGAACTGACCATGGTTGACCTCTGTATTCTACCGTTGCCCTTTCTTCGTCTTATAAGTTGTGAGATTCATCTTGTGAGACCCGGACCCATGTGTACAAGCGTCAGGATGTTTTATCGCCATGTATAAAACACTTCTGTAATTCAGCTAAATGCTTTCCAATTAAAGCGAGTATATAAAACGCTTTAGTGAGCACTGCTGTAGAAAATCTATGCGATGCGGGTAATTATGGTTATGATTAATTCCTATGTAGTCCCAAGGTGTTCGATTCTACTTCTGCTCAAAATCTGCTGATGATTATTAATGACTGTAATAGTACATTTTTATGTTGCATATTTAATCCTGTAGAATAAACATTTACAGCATTTGGCAAAAGCTCTTAGCCAGAGCGACTTAAAAACTGCTTTTAAGTTTCCATCAATAAATATATATTCTTACAGTGGTTTACTATGTTACAGACAAGAAGTACCATCAGTCAAACCCTGTCAGGAAGGATTTCTATTCCTTTTCTTTTTTTTTGGTGGAAGTTGACCCAAATACCTAAGAAACAAGCAAGTCTTTAGACGTCGCTTAAAGGTTGTTAGTGTCTCAGCTGTGCAGACATCTAGAGGAAGTTCATTCAACCACCAAGGTGACAAAACAGAAAACATGCAATAACTGATAATCTAATGGTGTGTGAGCAGCAGGCTGGTGTCTTTAAAAAAAAAAAAAGCTTGTGTGATAGTCTGTGATAGTCAACCCACTCTGGCTGCTAACTGTCTACTCATGTTACATGAAGCCCTATTCAGTAACCAAATTTTTTTTTGTTTTTTAATTTTGAGATGTGTTTAAGCGTCCTGTACTCATGCCGTTTTTAACAATGCATGTTTTATTACAAACACACAAATTTCTTCAAGAAAGAAAAAGTTACAAAAACGTTAATGGCACAAACATGTGAAGATGGCTTGAAGCGAGGTCAGGACTGTACAGGGAATGTGGCTTTAACTCCGTAGTGAGTTTCTGTGACGTGCAAGTGGTGCAGTGGGCAGCGAAACGTTGTGCAAAAACAGGGCGTTTCATGGCTCTGGTGTACTGAGCAAACTATCTAAGCACTAGTTAAACAATGGGAAAAGTGCATTAGTGTAGCAGGGAGGCTCTGTTCTGCCTATAAGCTGCTAATAAGTTGTTGTTTTTTTTTTTTTTTCATTTTAAAATTAAGAATTTATAATGGCTGCTTTTAAATTGCACAGTAGAAGATAGATAGATGGATACACTGATAGTCTGAAGTGATGAGTGAGATTTACACCAGAGTGCAAATGATCCTTACTAAGAGTGAGTGTAATGTACTTGCCTAGGTGTACAACTATACTGTATGAGCAGCAGAGAGAGAGAGAGAGAGAGAGAGCGCATGAGAGCGAGGGAGAAGAGGTCGGTAATCCCCGTATTTATCCTTATGACTCTTTTCCCAGACAGTGTCCATACACAACAACTCAACACTGTGTGAGATTAAAATAAGAGTCGAGCTGAAGAGAGTGTGTGTGTGTGTGTGTGTGTGTGTGTGTGTGTGTGTGTGTGTGTGTGTGTGTGTGTGTGAGAAAGTGACGGAATTAAAAATTAGAGAGATAGAGCCACATCTAGACGTGTAAATGAGCCGAGCTCTTGTAAACTCAAAATACTAGCTCTGAAAATAATCTCTCTCAAACACACGCACGCACCATTTAAAAGTGCTTAAACATCCTTCCGTGTGTGGTATGCCTAGAGAAGAGCACGAACCTGATGTAAAAAGCATCCTCATGAATTATTTATAATGAAAGACTCGCCGCTCGCTGGATATTTTAAGAAAAAATGTCTGAAATGGAAAAATTAAATTCCATTAAAGAATTAATGGAGGTCATTCAAGGTCATGCAGTGTGTTGTGATTTGCATAACTCTACCCCAGTGGCGCACCTTTTTGTCTGCAGTTCATTTGGGAATGTGTGTGTGTGCTCAAGTGTGCAAACAATCTTTGTCATGTGTGCAATCTTCTTTTGTTTCCTGTGTTTCTAAAATTTCACTTTTAACGAGCACACACACACACACACACACACACACACACACACACACACACACACACACCAACACACCTTTGTGACAAAACACAAGTAACTGATTTCATTTTGTATTTTATGCAAAAATTAAATTTGACATGAAGAAAAAGATGAGAATAAAACCTGATTACTTGAGGTTAATTCTAAGGAATAACACACTAGGGGAAAGAGGAACACTGCTGACAGTGTGATGAAGTGAAGAAGTAACGACAGCACCCTGGATCTAAAGTCCATTATTTTCCTGTAACAGCACGACTCACAGTTTTGATTCCTCTTATAACACAGTGAGAAACAATCCGGTGCATTTCTCTCCGTTAAAAAACTCCATGCTGCAGTATTTAATCTGTCTAGTGTTACAGTAATGAGTCAGCTCCTGCTCTCACTTACACTACAGCAGCTGCAAACACTCGTCCCCAGCTCAGAAGGTAACAAGATATTCAACAAAAAAAATATTCAAAAATAAAATCAGACTCCTATCTCTGTCCTGACTATTTAAGAAAAGTCCCAGCTTTACCTCTGGGTGTTGCAAAGCGCTGACAGTGGAGACTCCCTCCTTACGGTGAAGATGAAGCACATCAAATGATCACATCAGCTGAGCAGGGCTGAGTGTCATGCTAAGGTTTTGGTCTACTAAACACCACCCACATTCTCTCTCTCTCTCTCTCACACACACACGCACTTCTTTAAAACAAGAGAGAAAAGCAAAAACATTTATTCATTTTCAAAAGTCATACTGTTGTGTTTGTGCAGTGGCATCAGTGGGAGGCAAGGACACATGAGCACACGCACACATGCGCAGACACACACACAAGCCAAATGTACTGTAAGCATCTCATCCAAGGAGAATGAAAGGAAAATAAGAGTACAACAGTGACAGAAAGTGAATTGACAGAGACAGAGAGAGAGAAAACACATAGTGGGTGGAAGAATATAGAATTTGAAAGCACGTGTTCAAGTCTGAAGAGAGTGTGAGCGTGAAAGAGAAAGTTCTGTTCAGAACAGAGAGAGAGCTGCGCGCGCACACACACACACACACACACACACACACACACACACACAGACACACACACACACACTGATTAGACAGTGAAGGTCAGCGAGTGGTGATGTTTCATGAAAGCAGAACAGAAAATGCACCACTTGCATGGGGGGGCACAAACATGCGCGCGCACACACACACAATCCATGAGTGGTGTGCGTTTTATACTAAAAAAAAGATAAAGAGCACAGCGAGTACGGGAAGCGGAGAGAAAAAGAAACAGTCAGCCCATCACTTTATATGCAGCAGTAAATCAGGCACTTCAGGGTGTCCAGCTGCTAAATCAGGCACATCTCTGCATGCTGCATACACACACCCAGGCGCTCACACCCACACACCCACACACACGCGCGGGCGCGCACACACACACACTTATCAGCATTTATCTTTACACAGCAGGTCTTGGTCTGTTTTTACAGAAACCAGATCAGAAGCAAGATCACCTGCTACTTCTCTTTGTCTTACACACACACACACACTTGCTTTATCTTCGGTATAAGCATTTTGCATTGGCTTATGTATTATTATAAATGACTCGACTATCCTAAAAAAAAAGATAAAGAGATAATCCTATCCTACACTATCCTACACCGTTAAATTGTATTTTAATCCTGATGGGTGTGGTCTCTTCTAGTACAACTCCGCCTCCACCGCTCACTGTGAACGAGGCGCTGATTTATAAGACTCCTGAGCCCTGGACTCGCTCCTCATCAGCTTGTTGTTAAGGAGGTTCACGTTAATGCTCCCGTGACCGGCGCACACTCCACAAAATCTACAAAAACAGCTGATGCGATGACTTTGTTAGATGTTTATTTAACATTAATAAAAGACGTCTCAAGTTTCAGTGTTTTAAAGAACACGGACGAGTTTACGCTTCCAGGTTTCTTAAAGGACAAGCTGTGTTTCTTCTGAGAGTGAGGGAGAGAAGAAAAGAGAAAGAGAGAGATGCTGGCGGGGGATTGATTGTTTATCGCAGTTAGAACATGAGTGAGAACAGGAAGTGACACGCCTCTCAGATGTTAAAGGTGTGATGTGTCGTTCGTTAATAAATTACACACACTATCTGCAGTGTAAGAGGAATAAATCACTCCAGACTGGGTTCTCCATACAATCTCACAGTTCAGTGTATGTTAAACTCCTCCTCCCCCCCCCCGCCCCCCCGCCAAGCATGTGCTGGAGATCTGCAGGAGCTCCCCGGTGGAGGCGAGTCCAGAACCTGCAGCACCATCTGCTCCTCCAGCAGTCAACACAGCAGGACGTACACCACTGCCCCCAATCCTCCAACACGGCCACGAGTGTGTGTGCGTGCACAAACACAAGAGAGGAGAACAAGTGCAATATGGTGCATTATGAAGCAGAACAAGCGACAACAAAGGATCAGAGCTTCGACACAGTGTAAATAAAACGAGTCCTGACACATCTGTAATGCACAATATTGTTGAATATACACACCAAGCATTAGACAATATTAAATGATATCACGTCTGTAAAGCACCTGAACATCTGTATGAGACCAGCGTAATATTGTGGGCCCGCGCCTGTATAACACAATATTTGCATTTTTGTTTAATAAAACCCTTAAATAAAGTTGAGGTGTTAGTTTTGCAGCGATCTTTGGAGCACGTTCGCTTGTTACTGCATGATCGAATTGCAGGTAGGAACTAAAGCTTCTGAGGAGGGAACTGCGGGGAAACACAAAACAGTCCCCCTGTTGTGGGAAAGAATAACTAGAGATTTTGAGTGCCTGAATTTGTTGCTTCTTTACAGTTTGAAAGACGATACAAGCGTGATGAAGATGAGAGAGAGAGAGAGAGAGAGAGAGAGAGGGAGAGAGAGAGAGAGAGAGAGAGAGAGAGCACAAGCATAACAGTATAGTGCTCTTAACCACAGAATGAAAGAGTTGATCTGTGGGGTGATAACCCAAGGAGTCAATCACAAGTGTAAACCTCTCCCTCTCGACACACACACACACACTTCACTGACAAGCATAGAATCACACATTCTGAACGCCTGTGGCCTGATGACCTCGATAAGTGACATTTCTCTTTGTTGAATGCTTTGTGTGTGTGTGTGTGTGTGTGTGTGTGTGTGTGTGTGTGTGTGTGTGTGTGCGCACGCGCGCACTATTAGGGGGGGAAAAAAAAACATGAAATCAAACGAGTGACTGCAAATGAATACTGCAGGGAAGAGGAGAGAAAAAGAAATCACAGAATCTGTAATGAGCTCTCAAGTGACCTCAGTGTGTGTGTGTGTGTGTGTATATATATATATATATAAATAAAATGTAGGTTAAAAAATTGTTTAATTTAATGACAAAAAAACTAAAATAAAACATAGTTGCAAGCAACGATGACGGGCCCAAGCACCCGGGCGCAACGCACAACCCGTTTGTCAATACCTCAGAAAAAAAGACGTCGCCACCCAGTTTTGTCTTACTTGTTAATTATAATTGTTTGTGTATATGTGTGTGAGTGCGTCTGTCGCGCTGGTTGATGTGTGTGTGCGTCGTGAGAGAGGTGTGTGTGTGCGTGCGCGAGTGTAAACATTTGCAAGGGAAAACTCACCCACACACTATAGGTGCGCAGGACCCTCTTGTTTTCCTAAGGATTATTCTCCTCATTGTGACGTCACTGAACATGATGTCACTTAATGTGTCACTGAATATAATGTCACTCAATATGAGGCCACACAGAAAGTTATTAATCATTTTTCAGTGTAGGTTTGGTGGCGATAATATAATTTCCCTAGGAGGAGTACAGCAAAATCCATCGGGTGCATTTTTGCGAACGACCCAAAATAACCAGCCTCCTGTTGAGTTGAGCCCAGGACATGCAGCGCAAAAACTGTTTGGCTCAGTGAGCACTAAATGTGTACTGAGTTTCGTGTGCCTACATGTGTGTGTGTATGAGCTATCCAGCGATTTCTCATGTGCGTCGGGCCACACAACTCTCAGGCATCCGAATGTTCAGACCCCCGAAAATCCAAAAAGGGTGGAAAAAAATAAAAGGAAAACAAGAGGGTCCTCCGTACCTTATAGTGCTTGGGCCCTAATAAACACCACCACATGACAAGCACTCAAGAAGTACTAAAACATTTAGTAGAGGGGTGTGTGTGTGTGTGTGTGTGTGTGTGTGTGTGTGTGTGTGTTTGGAATCCTCGCTTTTATTTTCTGACATTTTCTGATTAAATACAAACAAGCTCACCCTTCAAGTTCAAACAAGTTTATGTTTGTGTTACTGCAGTATTTTTTTTTTTTATTGCTGATATTTTTTGCTGATGAAAAAACATTTAATTAGCGAGCAGCATGCCACTTATTAAACACATTAAACCAGAGTGAATTCCCCCAAACCTGACAGGTCATCAAATGTATACAGACGTCAGACAACAAGTAGCAGTAAAAGCACTAAGGGACTGTAAATGTGTATTTATGAGGCTGTGGAGGAACCGTGACGGCCAGAAAGCTTGAATTCGGACAGAGCCAACATACACACAACCCCCCCCCCCTCCCCGCAAACACACACGCGCACATGTTCTGCGCTCACTGCTCACCATCCCTGGGTTTACAGATGCTATTCATCAAACCTGTCCTTTTAGGGCACACAGTCCTGTTTCTGGCACGGGCATGTGGGACAAAACCATGAGCTACACAAAGCAGAGACACATGAAATGGCAGGATGAAAAAAAGGAAATCAAAACAGAACAATGAAAAGGGACAACTGCAGGGAAGGGTGATTGGTGAATTGGGAATGTTGTAATGGAGATGTAATGAGAGAGAGTGAAAGAGAGAGAGAGAGAGAGAGAGAGAGAGAGAGAGAGAGAGAGAAAGATGCTCACAATGACTATGGCTGACATCAGCAGTATGAATATTTCACCCAGCGGCGCTGAACGGGAACTCCGAGCAGCAGCTCTGTCGCACTGAACTGCCTCGACTAATCTAATAGAGCCGACATGCGTGATCAATGCTCGCTCAAGCTGAACGATTAGTTCTCCTCAGGAACGTAAGAGAAACAAAGATGAGCAAAAAGAGCTGGAAAGGGAACGGCAAAGTCACTGGATTCTCAAGGACACTGCGGCGAGTGTGTGCACGTGGAGATGAGCAGGCAGGAAATATAAAGAGCGATATGGGAATACCCTTGTGTGTGTGTTTATTGTGGTCTTCTCCACCTTCAGTGCAGAATAAAACTCAGGAGCAGATATGAGCTGGGAGACTGCCCACATCTGTTATAATTCAAACCGCTGGAGATGGATCTCTCTCTACCTCACACACACTCCATATTTGGAGAGGATGTCAGGATGTGTTCATGCATCTTCACTCTATCTCATCACCTACAATACACAAGAGTCATGTAAATTCAAACTTTCTACATGCCTCACTGTATGACCACACCACCATGATATTCCTTTAGCGGCATATCATTACTAAATGCTTAATAAAACTGAATACCAATAAACCACATTATCAGTGAATGATAGTGTTTTATCTGTAACTGCATATGATAAGGTTTTGTCTGTTAAGAATATGTAGGTTTCATGTCGCTCGTAGTCGCTTTTCTGGTTTCTGGTATATCACTGCTGAGATGTGATTACTTATAACACAGCACTGCTCAATGCTCTAATCTGATTGGTCAAAAGATGTGTATTATTTCTGTACAAGAGTTCTGTATGACAGTAGTTTTGGCCGGAACGTGAGCAACGGATTTGAAGTCAAACTCTCCTTCTGAGAAACAATAGTAGGGATACTATTACTCAAAAAAAAAAAAAGTGTTTTAAAAACTGTGAATGAAAAATGAACACTGAAAAGGATTAAAAAAACCGATTTTACGGTCTGAAAACTGCAGATTTTTTTGTTTTGTTTTTTTCATTGTAAATATGTATTTTTTATGCATATATACAGTTTTTCCATTCAATTAGCAGCGGACATGGTCATAAAGAAGCTTCACAGAAAGCCAAGTTCAGGAACAGAAAGATATAGTTATCTATAGACTTTCTAGAATTGTATCATTGTCAGTTAATCCCTAACTCACAGCCAAAGGTGACGATGCTGAGAAAAGATGAGGAAGAAACCTTGAGAGGAACCAGAATGCGATGGGAACACATCCTCATTTAGGTTTTCAGATAGTACGATTAAAAATCAATCCCTGCTATGAGTGAAAAAATCTAATTGTATAACAGGAGCTGTGTTTAGTTAACATGAGGTCACCTTTGTTGAGGTTACACACTGTCCACTAATGGAGACTTGGGGACAAAACTGTTGATTGCAATTTCAGAGCTTAAACTATCAGAGCGACTGCAGTCACGCGCCATCTCAGTGATGCTGTGTGAAACAAACACAGTCTAAAGCGTTTTCCTCTGTCCTCTAAGCAAACCACACATTCTGAGCATCTCTTCATGTGATGAAAAAATTCTGAAATAATATACCACTCTAGCACAAGAATGTGTTTGTTACAAAGCACACTTGATCTTTAGTGCATCATGACGCATTGTGATTGTGATGCGGTTGTTCAACTAATGGGAATGTCTGAGGTTTTTTAATTATAATGAAAAAAATATGAATATGATATGCATTTGTATGTGTGTAATCGCAAGCGTGTTTGCGTGTGTAAATTAAAAAAAATGTTTTTTTTAAAAGACAGTGCCAAGAATCCACCCGTGCCTCTGAGGTGTGGGTGTAAATCAATACGGTGTTCGGGGGCTTTTTACCACGAGGCTTCGATTTGTGTAATCCATCAGTTTGGGGGAACGCCATGAGGAATTTCAGCGTTAAATAAGCGTTATAATTCCTACATGCTGCAAGACAGAAAATAAAACCACACGGACATGAAAAACCATCATCCGTAACTAATCCTAATCCTGGACTGAATCCTCGGAGCGTGTTGCCTCGGCATACTGGACCACTGGACCGCATCTCCGAACAGAGTGCAGTGAAATCTGATATGGAGGGTTGAATCAAATAACTACAAATGAGCTCTACCGTGTGTGCGCGCGCGTGTGTGTGCGTGTGTGTGCGTGTGTGTGCGTGTGTGTGCGTGTGCGTGTGCGTGTGTGCGTGCGTGCATCAGAATAGTACTAAACTGATCCTTGATGCTGATGAGTTTGGAGTTATCAGTTATAGGCTTTTCAAGAGTGCTTGTGATTCAAGGGCCAGGTGTAAACAGGGATACACGCGCCTTCTCCTCCACTCGTCACCAAATAGCTAAACGGCAATATTTAATGCATTCCACAGGACTCGAGCAGAGGTAATGGTTTCACTCAGTCCTTCATGATAAGTCTTACAATCTTCCTCATTCTTGGGCTTCAATATTACACTTTCATACATCATGATAATGCTCACACTCATCATTACACTTAGCAGCTCAACTTTTTAGATTTTAATGCGTGGATCAGATTTCTGCACAGAGAGACACTTCCAACAACGAAGATTAAACATTATGACTGCAGGTGCAGACTTGCTTCAAACAATAAAGCCAGTAAATTAAACATTTGTGGATTAAACATTTGTGGGGACGGGTGGGCTCCTTTTGTCACCATGACAACATGAACGTAGACCATAAATGAAAATGTAGGGAATGTGGTTTAAACAATACTAATGAGAGAAATCAATATTACTGCCCTAAAATTAATAAGTATTTATTTCTAACACTCTTTTATCTTTTTTTCTATTGGAAATGTGTAGTAATAAAATCAATCAATCAATCAATCAATCAAAACACAAAAGAGAAGAATAGGGAGACCTACACTTTGTCCACGGCTTCTTGTTTGTTTCTCTTCCTTACAGAGAGAGACAACCTGAAACACACAAACATTAGCGTGTTAACATTTAGGATATACACAGCATTAGCATTCAAACATTTATTTACTCACAAAGCCTTTACAAGAAATGGGATACGCCAAAAATGTTGTAAATTCAGAAACTTGTTCATATCCTGCTTGTGCTTTATACGCAGTTTCAGTTCTGAGCTTCACCTCTTTCCTGGGGTTCTGTGTGCATGACCAAATGCAAATCATCTGTGCCATACACATGCCCGGCAATCTACAGAGAACACCTATCAGCATTCTGAAAAATTTTTTTTTTTTTCTTTTGAAAACTTTTGCAGATCCATGGGACTTTTTAGTCCAGTTTTTTTACGCAGATATGAATAATATATAATTACTGCACAGGGACAGTTACTGACAACCAGAAATAATCCATCATAAGAACTGTTAATCGTCATAGGGTAAATTTAGAGACACAATATACACAGTATACTGTATATGAGCTTTCTCTATTTACATTTTTTTTAATTAACAGAACTTTGCCTACAGCTGTTAGATATGTTAAATACACTGATGAGCTATAACATTATGACAACTTACAGGTGAAGTGAATAACATTCATTTTCTCATTGGTGGAATTTGTCAGTGGGTCCGATATATTCGGCAGCAAGTGAACATTGTGTCTGTGAAGTTGATTTGTTGGAAGCAGGAAAACATGAGCAAGACAACTGGGTCAGAGTGTCTCTAAAACAGCAACTCTTGCGAGATGTTCCTAAGCTGCAGTGGTCAAGGACTACCAAAAGTCCTATAAGAAAGCAAAACCATAGAACATTCGACAAAGGTCATGGACGGCAATTTACAGGACTGAGAGTCTTACCTAACTAAATAACTAACAAACCAACCAACAAACAACAGGACTGAATGGGGGTGGTCATAATTTCATCGCTGTTTTGTGAATATCTGTCACGTAAGACATTTGCGCAGTTAAAATCAGAGAGAGCAAACACATCAGGTAAAGGCACCTGGTCTGAACTTGAACTGAGGAACTCAACCTGAAGCAAGAACATGGCCAAATACTCTACAGAGTGTAACCAGGATGGTAAGATAGATATGGAGCATGGCCTAAACTCACTGCTGGTTGATAACGGTCAGAGGTGAGGATGAGGTCGTTGGTCCATGTCTGAGTGTGTGTGCGCTCGAAGTGATTTCAACCATACTGACAGTCTAAACAGCACACATGCATTGCTCCATTACTGCCTGGAAAGCAGCCATGTATTCCCACTTCGCCACACACTCTCTCAGACACAGCCCTGAAACCACACACACACTCCCCAGGCTATTTTACTATATATATATATACATATATACACATTTGCAGCATTTAACACACGCCCTTAACCAGAGCAATTTATAGAAGAGCTTTGGAGTCTTGATCAGAAACACGTTTTCATGCAAGAGCACTGGGTCATGGACTAAGAGCACCTTTAAGGACATTTAGTCCACACACGCGCGCGCACACACTTTTGGTGTAGGAAAGTAAGATATCTAACTGTCCAGGGGCCAACATGTTTGAGAATGACAAATATTAATCGTCACAAAGTCTGCTGTTGCAGTGGTTTAGATCTTTTTGTCAGAATTACTTTCCTACACCACATAACACCTGCAGCTAGTTAGTGAAAAAAAAGTAAAGACTTTGGTCCCCAAAGCCATAGATGAAGCTTGGTTCAGATGACCCATGGTCCTGTCATAGCAGTTAACTGATACACAATTGATAATCAGTGTTATTCGATTCACCTAGTGCAAATGTTGTGTTAGAGAGAATCAGAATTATACCATCATCAGTAATCTAATCAATAGAAGCTAAGGAGAATTATATATAGAAATCCTCCCTGACAGCAGGCTTAAGATGAAGATGCAGCATAGCAGACGTGAGCAAGAATCATCCCGACTCAAGCATACACACGCTTGCACTCCGTTTGTTTGTCATTTCAGCTGCAGCTCGACTCATTACTACAGATCTCGTGCCCTCACTTCTGAACAGCTTTCTCCAATAATTAATTTTTCATCTAGTTATCCTCTGAAGTGATGGAATCGACCGGGACGTCAGGAGGCAAAGGCTTCAGTGGTGGAGTTTAGACCAGCCCCTGACTATGATAAATAAATAAGGCTGTGAAAATGGATTTCTGTGACGGTGTTGCGTCTCTAATCTCTGCGATATGAAAATGAATTTGTATCACTGCACCTGCGTTCTCAAGCCGCGAGCCTCCTGTAATCCTCCAGGGAAGAAGCCGGGAGGACTGAGAAACGGGGAAGGATCAAAAAAGTGACGTAATGACAAGCAAGAGAAAATTTTCTATATATCTACGGGAAGCATCAGGAGTTTTTAATATTACAGGAGGCAACCTTAAAAGGAGATTGAAAGAACATAGATATTGATTTGACTATACATCGATCATGCAGCACTAAACCGAACTACACCAGCACTGCGATCAATGATCTTCTACTCTAAAACTATAGCTTGTGCAGAAGATATTTTATAGGATAAAATCCAGCACACTGATCAATAAAAAAACATAAATGTCACAACATATTTTATCCTTGTTTTCTATACATTTTTTTCACAGCCTATGGTATTTCATGCCCCAGTGGTGTAAACTACTCTATTCTCCACACTTTGACTTTTTTTCCCCCCTGAAATAAAAATTTTAAAACACAATCTCTCAAAACCTTTAACAGCCTGGTCAACCGGGAAAGGATTACATTCAGAAAGAAAATAAAAGAAAGCAGACAGACAAAGAAATGAAAAAGAAAACACACATTGGTAAAAAGATGGAAAAAAAAACAACAACAAAACAACACACATAAAAGAGAAGTTTGCTGTTTAGATTAACGCAATACAAAATACAGTGAGATTAATTTGACTTATCAGATGTGTTTTACGATAATTTAACACTCGTCATGAGCGCTACTTCCTAAAATGCACACAGTGGCAGCACCAACGTAGTCACGTACAGAACAGGAAATTTGCAGGTAGGAGCCTTACTGACACTAAGCATGCTCACATTCTAGTGCTAATATTAAGAATTTAAATTCCATGTGTCTAACACAAGACGCACAGGCTTCGTTTCATTCCAAGTGTAGTGTAGTACCTCTGAAGGTAGCTACTATTGTTGCTTGGGGTTGGTTCCCCGACCCTGAAAAGCACTGAAAGCTATTCCTAGGTGTACCAGGGAATCTTGACAGGTAGTTCTTGTAAACCGTACTCAGGTTTCTGTCAACACTCTAACCGGAAATAATTTCAGACAAACTAAGAAACGCACAAACTAAAATCGTGAGTGTTTTCCTGATTTCTAAGGTTATTCTGACACGAGTGCTTTTCAAGCAGACGTCAGACAGCAAGAGAAGAGGTGATGTGACAAGACCAAAGCTGTCTGAGGTGATGTGACAAGACCAAAGTTTTAAAAAATAATTGACATTGAAAAATACATTCAAAATATACATCTTATTATAAATGCAGTTAAACCTTGGATTGCGAGCATAATTAATTCTGGTAGCATGCTTGTAATCCAAAACACACATATATTAAAGTGAATTTCCACAAAAGAAATAATGGAAACTCCACTGATCCATGATTAATTCCACAACCCAAAAATATTCATATCAACATGATTAATACAAAATATAAAGTAAAAATAAAACAAATTAACCTGCAATTTATCTTAAAAAATAACCTGGTGTAAGACGAGAGAAGAAGAAGGAGGGGGAGGGCTACTGTGTAGGACGACTTTCACACACACGCACACACTAATGTAATCACTGCTCTCTGTCTGGTTACTGGAATTCTCTTCTTTTTGTGCGACTTTAACAAGGAACCTCTCTAGTGACACTTGCTTTTGCCTCCTTTTGAGGATTGTAAACATAATCTCCCGCACTGCTACAGCCTTTTTAACTGTTTTCTTCCCGAAGACTATTGTTGCAGTACAGTTACTAAACAACAATCACTACACTTGGACACAAAATAGAAAAAAGACTTTACATGTGTGCACACGTGTTCACAATGTTATAAGAAACAGTACACGCACGTGCAGGATGTGTAAGGATATTGACTATACGAGTGACGCATGCGCATTGAGACTAAGCATGGGCGATTACCCACCATCCCACAGTGCATGCGAGCGAACCATTGGCTCAGGTGTGATCAAGAGACGCTCAGCAGACAAAGTGTATACGGTCTACAGTACTCGTATTTCAAGCCCTCACTCATTTATCAAGTTTAAATTATTATTTTTAAATTTTGCTCGTCTTGCAAAACCCTCACAAGTTACTCCAAAGTTATTCACAATCCAACGGTGTACTGTACTACACATATACTGCTGCTTAAAATACAACAGATGCTGAAGTGGTTTGATTTGTCATTAAAATTAAAAGGATTAAAATGTTAAAATCGATCACTTAGTGCAACAGAATAATAATAAATAAATTGTATGGCTCAATACAACACAATGATGAAAGCAAAACTAACTGGCATTTAAACAGAGCCACATGTGGATGAGTTCTGAGTGGCATAAGGTCCAAGAGACTGCAAAATGCAGGAGGACGTTCGGTTCACTTACAGTTCCGAGACACCCAAGTCAGTTAGACTGAAACAAATGAAGTTCTCGTAGGGACAGAACATAATCAGCTGTGTGTGGCTAGTGTGGAACTGATTCAGCTCCATGCTGCAGCTTCACCCGCTTATTCATCCGACTATCACTTCAAGTTAATCCGCTCCCAAAATTCTTAAACACTTTACTCTGAGGGTCTCCGAGTGGCGCAGTGGTTAAAGCGCTCGCCCTATCATCCGGAGATCGCTAGTTCGAACCCCGGGTGGTGCTGTAACCTCTCGCAGCCGGAGGTCTAGAGAGAGCTGATTGGCCGAGCTCTCTCAGAGGGGAGGGATGAGAGGTACATAGTGCTCCCACATTAATCACGGCTCTACAGCCAGTCAGGGGCGTCTGTGAGCTCGCGCAGCGGAGGGAGCGATAGCGCTGTCCTCCGAGTGCGTTACGCCGTCCCCCAACGGTGCGCGAGCGAGCAGTTCGAAAAGATGCGGTTCGGAGGAAAACACGTGATAGTCTTCGGCCCTCCCGGCTGAGTGGTAGTAGTAGCCTTAATGTGGGAGCCCCTAGTGACGGGGAGGAATTGGACACGACTAAATTAGGGGAGAAAATCGGGGGAAAAAAAAAAAAAAAAAAACACTTTACTCTGCAATAAACGCCGGTGTCAACACAGCGCCTCCATCAGCACCACACCCATTACCATTACATAACTGCTAATTATATAATTCCACCTCATTATCAATATAGCACTTACAGTATGACAGACAGAAAAAAAGAAACAAATGAAAAAAAATTCACACTGAAAAAGGGAAGAGAGGAAGTAAAAAGACGTGATAAAATTAGGTATGTCTCCAGGTGCATTTGCGAGAGATGTAGCGCCACAGGATACTGCAATTAACACCATGTTCCACCATCATCACCAGCACGTGTGCTGTGCTGTTCAGCTGTTCAGCAGCACACGATCACAAATGCATGTGCGCATACACACCTGGAACCTGGAACTGAAACAAAGTTTAATCTGGTCTCACATCCTCTGTGTATCCCTATAAATATTGAGTTTGATTAAAGCGATGACAGTGACAGTACTTCAAGCTGACATGCTGTCTGACTGGGGTAAGAAAAATACCCAATTAACACCAGAAGTCTCAGCTCCAGAGGTGTTCGACAGCGTACAGCAAATAAACAATAAAAAAAGGGAACTGTGCAAAGATCGAAAGTGTGGTTAAAAGAAAAGGGAAAATGCAAATGAGCAAGATGAGCAAAAGAGCCACAAAATCTAAGAAACTACACTAAAGTGCTTGTCAAAGCACCGACACTGGAGACCTCTTGCATAAATGTTTAATGCGAACACACACCTTCTGACCAATCAGATGCACTTATCTGCGCTGTGGTATAAAAAGTGACAAAAGGTAACCCATGCATTAAACTTACTTTATTCAGTTCTGTTCACCAGTTACATTAAGATGAGGTGTTTGACACTAAAGCCCTAAATAACTTCGAACCCTCTCTCTCTTTCAGAGAGCAGTCCCTTTCAGTTCAAGTTCGAACTCAGGTCACTGGCTTTAACAAAGTTTATCGAACAGAATATTTGTTGCTTTTTTTAATCCCTGATGCTTTTGATCATCACTGTACAAGTTAAAAGCGTAAAAAGAAGAGTGTGAAGCGTTTAACACCTGTAAACCTGTTTCCCTGTGCTCCACACACTCCGAACTAAAAATAACACGATCTTGAGAAACACATTGCTATTTTTGAATGAGCTGCACATGTGGGACGTGAAGTGCTGGGCGAAGACTCTGAGCTACATCGCATGCATCGTTACTCGCTGCCTCGCTAATGACCAAAATATTCAGAGCAGTCCAAGATTTACAGCCTCGCTAATGAGCAAAGCATTTCTGCTCCCCTGAGACGTGACAGCGCCATGAGGAGCGCTCGGGCTGGACACCGGCCACGTCTGTGCAGGGTGAAAACATCGCCGGCTACAAGCTGAACCTGTAATTGAGGGGCAGCAGGACAGTTGGTGTTTTCAGGTCTGACTTTTCAGGTCTGACTTTTCCGGGCTGACTTTTCCTCGCTGTTCAATGGCAGTCTTTGTGCTCTGAGTAATTGGAGTAAATAGGCTCAATGTTCCTTCTGAGTGCTGAAGTTGAGCTGTTCTGAGAAAGAAGAAAACAGTTTTTCACCTACAGTGAAAACACTCACATTGCTAAAAAAACGTTAACGTCCCAGCGTTCAGCCTCACAATTGTTCTGAGAAATGCTTTGCTTGAGACATTGCCGGAACAGGAGACTGATGGTAGGAAACGGTTTGTATCAGTCACAGAACAGCAGCATCGTCTAAAGCTGTACTGCAGTTTGATTAGTTTAGCAGCAGGAACAGCATGTCTCCTCCTTTTAGTGATGGAACTCGGCCAATAAAATCAATAGAGCACCACCAGATTTCTAGCAACCTGTTTTTTCTATGAAATTGTCTACTTATGTTATGTCAGTCAAGAATATGCCGCATTAAGAACATGGTGTCTGAAGAATCTGAGACCAGACTGAGATGCTGGATTACTTTGAAGATCCAGCAACAATTCTGCACAGCTAAAGCATCTGTTTTTTCAGAAAAATCTCAAGTCAAACACCTTTCCTATTAAACATGAGAAACCAGACATTTGCATTCATACTAAAGTGAGTTTGGTGAAAAAGAGTTGGAAAGAATCTCAGGAAAGAACAGAGACGGAAACAAAACAGGAATCAGGATGCCGGGTCAGTTTGATCCCATCCAAATAAGACTTTATCAGCTGGACACACCAAGTGAGGTTATTATACCCCAAAACGGCGAACAGCCCGGTAGCAGAGCAGAGAGATTAGTTAAAGTGTTTGCACTGCCTCTGTGAGATTAAACAAACGATTAACTTCTCCTGAGCTCCTCATGAATTGAGCTTAACACTATGACAGTTAACCAATCACAGCAGGTCAGGAAGTGAGTGGCTTCCAGCCGCTTTCTCACAAAGAGCCTCCTGTTAATCTCTCACAAACATGACCTCAAGATCGCCAAAAAAAAAAAAAAAAAACCCGACACCACCTGCTGCCTCACCAATCCGCGTCCATGCCTGGGACTGACGGCACCCCGCCTTCCTCTTCGAATTTGTCATGTTAGACCTAAATATTTACCTTAGACATTTAGTTTTTTTTTTTCCTTGAAAGGCGGGTCAGAACAAGATCTATCTATAGCTGAGAAAGTAGCCTCAGAGATTTCATGAACTAAAGTGGGTCAGCATGGTAGGAACACTGCAGGAGGGAGGGAATAATTTATTTCTTTTTTTTTTATTCTTTTTTCTCTATTAAGACTCAGGTTTCACCTCAAGATGCTTTCAGTATCGACTTGGACTCATCTCAGAATTATTGCCATTGATGTGTCTAAATCTTGGACACTGGTTTCAAGTGAGAAGTATGACGTTTGGAGGTAGCCATTCCAAATTTGAGAAATTCATCATTCACATTATTTGTAAAGTGTTAAGGTTTTTTTTACAATTTAATTTGTCTACAATTTAAAATGGACACTTGATGAACATGGCAGACAAAAAACACAAACAAAGGAGAGACATTTCCTTTTTCACACTAAGGCACCAAGATTGTTTCCAAGAACACTTGACTCCAAAGTCAGGTTCATTTTGATCAGTGAGAATACAATTGTTTCGTGCTCAGGAATCATGCCCGAATCAGCTTGAGGTGATAACAACACAATGTACTCAAGCATGGCTCGAATCAGAAATGGAAACCAATCAGACCTGAGAACAGACGTAAATCGCTATTTAGACGCGACATCGGTTTCCTCCAAAATCTGAATAGTAATCGCTATACCATCTAATACAAATATCTGATATAGTAGGAAGGCATACGAGAGCATTGCTCAACATTTTTTCCAAAAATATCAATAATATTAGACATATTGCGAAGGTTAACTTCCTCGTTCTCTTCTTCCTGTGTATAATGGCGGCTCACAAACTGGGAGGTAGTTACTGCCATCTGCTGTTTAAGAGCATGTAAATACACAAGTGTACCTGAGAACGGAGAACAAAAAAACGTGAACGCGAGAGAGGGGGGTGGGGGGTATCAATCAATTGTCCCTAATGCTCCAAGCCTTCTTTAACAGAAATGCGGTCAGTAATAGAAGTCTTCCACCTTCCACACGGTTACAGCACAATTACACACACACAGTAATGAGTAGCCAGAAGTCAGTTTCACAGACTACAAGACGGTATTGACTCATGACTCACTCCTTATGATGGGCTTAAAAAGATCAGAGCCGTCCTTAAAGGTGTGCTCTGTTCCAAGTGCTGGATTTGTCAGGAATTTAACAAGGGCTAATGTAGCAGTCATTTAAATTCCCCTGATTTTAACTAATTAAGACTACCAGTGCCAATCAGCATAAGATTGCTAATCTGGCGCATAAATTAAACTCTCAACTGTGAGGCTTTTTAATTACTACAGCACAATGTGACCACTCAAAAGTTTGTGTGTGTCACATCATGAACCTGCTTTATTTTACACACACTTTCAAATCAAATTCTCATCACCAGAATTTCTATTTAAACATGAGATTCAATCGTTGCATACAAATGTTTTACAAAAGAGACTTCTTCGACTTGACAATCATTACAAACCATTAAAACATTTGTTGCAGAATCTGCTCAGAATGAGGGAGTGGCTGGAAAAGAAAAGCACAACCAACGTCTTTTTCTCAAACCATCACTTGTACCTCAATCTGGGACACGGCCCGTTCCCCCTCACTTGTGCTCCTGCGGTCACCATGGAAACGGGTCTTTAGGGAACAGTGAGATCGGAAACAGCCCTGAAAAGCAGTGTTGTGGCTCTGTGTGCGCGTGTGTGTGTGCGCGCGCGCATGTGTGTGAGGTCACTTGACGTTTCCCAAGAGCCCTGCTGCACAAGATGAAGGGAGGCATGTCTAATCAACTGCTGGAAGATGTACATCAAACACACAGACACACACACAATAAGCAAAGAGCCATGACTGTCAATGCTTCTAATTAGCTTCTAATTAGAAGGTCATAACGAGTCAGTGCAGCCCAAGGTCAGACTTGTAACACCACAGTAAACATTAGAACAGAAACCTGAGCAGTTCATCAGCTCCACTCGGAGGTGTCCAATCATTCAGTGCAGTTGGGCTGTTCCCACCAAGGACACCTCCCGTATTCTGTGCATCAACACTTTATTATAATAATTATAATTATAATAATATAATAACGTAACCTTTCTGATAACAGCAGTGGTTGGGAATTGAGGTGTATCACGGACATTAGTGCTTCCTCAGGGTACAGACAATTCAGTAGACCAGCAGTGAACTCCAACAATGTAAAATGTGGCCTGTTGTGGTCTACGCTTGCTCTCTCTTCGTTCCTTAGTCAACTCGGTTCCTGTAGCTTAAATAAAATATACAGTCATTTCAGCGCAATGCACAGTGTGAAGTCTATAAGGTGGATGCAGGGTATTTAATGCAGCGGTGATAGTGGTGAGTGTAAGCAGGTCAGCTCCTGCAATCTGGCTCATCCGCATCTCAGGAGACTGCAGCATCGTCTGCAAACACTGCTGAATGCGCACACACCAACTTGTGTTGTGTGTGTGTGTGTGTGTGTGCTTGTGTGCGCTTATGAGCAAGATGCTAAAGGAAATAAGGATTGGATATATTTACAGAGGAATATCACACTTGACGCTGTGGACAGCTGAATATCTCCTCTGTCTGAACCGTGAACATGATCAGGCTCGTTAATCTCGTTAACCACATCTGTTTTAAGAGAGTCACACCCCAATAGCCACACCTCTGCAGGGACACCCCCGTTAAAAGAGCCACAGCCCTGCTACTGCAAGAGAGCCAAGACCAGATGATGAAGCGTCAGACGAGCTACTATCCACCCGCAGTCCCACCGTTGTGCTAATATGCAAAAATAACTTGAGCTGAAAGCAAAGTGGGTCAGCCAATCCCCCAGAGCGCCAGTGAGAGGCAGCCAGTCGTATCACTGCAGCGACAGAGCAGAGTGCAGCTTATCTCTGCTGGAGGATACTACCCACACACACGCGCTCGCGCACACACACACACACACACCCTTCCTTCTTTCACTTGTTCTCGTTCTCAATTCTCATTCCGTCTCTCTTTTCACCACAGGCATGAATGAGGACTGAAAAAAAAGAAAAAAAATAGCACCATTGACCCCTTTAACGCTGTCATGTGACAAATTAGCCGTGTCCCATGTGGTTGCCACTTGTGCACGTTTAACATCTGTTCAATAAAAAAAATAAATTAGGCACATCCTACAGTACGATTTGCTGCCCTACATACAACATATGTATAGAATGTGTTATAGTAGTTGCTCAAAGTCACACTAGATTTATTAACAGCCCCACCCCCGGAATGAGAATACTACTTCCCAGATCAGGACAGCTAAAGATCTAGTGGAGCTCGTACGCGGCCCGTCACCATGCTGTGGTTATGTCTATTGGTCTAAAGGGTGAAGTGAAGTTCAATGCTTGGGCCATGTTCTGTAAATAGGAAATGCAGAGAGAGAGAGAGAGAGAGGGCAGATATAGTAACAGCTAACCAGTTATCCACTACCATGATGCAACTACGCTGAAAACCTGGAGGAGACTCAACGTCTGGCTCATTCTTGACGTTCACAGCTCCGCAGCACAATGATTTACTGCGGCGAAGGCTAACCACGCACGCTAATCCCCAGCACCCAAAAGCAATCAGAAAGGATTGCTGCAATCTATCCAGCAGATAACTCCTCATCATCATCATCATCGCTGCCATCATCATCATCATCATCGCAGAAAGACACTTGTGGGAGATTTCAAATGATTTCAATGAAAATTCGAACATACAGGATTCAAAAAATGTTTGAGACATTATTTAAGAGTAAAAGATATGTTTGAGAACATAAATGGGACACATTGACTTATACATTATAAAAAAATGCAATGAACTAATCAACTATAAATTGCAGCAGGAAATAAAAATATTTATGAAGTACTCATACTGTAAAGCCTGTCCTGACTGCGCACACACACACACACAAATCATCACAACCGGCACCTGTTCTGTACTTCAGTGTCTCTTTTCACCTTGGCCCAAAACCTTGTGCATGTGGGTGTGTGTGCGCATGTGTGTACTCATGTGTGCATGTGCACGTATGCAAAAATCCCCATGGATTTAATAACAAAATTGAAGGGAGTGATATTCGTCCTTGTAACATGCTGATTTCCAATTACCAGGCAAACTGCCAGAGCTTAGCGACGCCCTGCCCTGGGGAGGGACAGAGACGAGAGAGGAAAGCATGGCTACACAACGAAGAAGGGGGTGTGTGTGTTAAATGCACATGTTTTAACGTCAAGACCATAATGCAGCAGAGTCACAGGACTGAGACTTGAGCAGTCAATGAGGTGAGAGTCAGCGTTTTGTAGACACTTGAGCAGTGACGACAAGAATGTGAGAATGTGAAATGTGGTCTGGACGAGTCAGACAGGTGCACAGCTCGCTCCCAACACATAACACTCTGATTTATCATCTTCCGCAAGCTACACATGCCCACACAAATAAAGCAGCTTGACATGCTAATAAATAATAATCACACATCTAACACCACAAACGCAAGCTTAAACTAAACAATAAAAAAATAATGGCGTATGCGAGCGTTAGGTGATATCCAATCGTCTCCTCGTTATCCACAGCTTTAATCAGACACGCCTGGGTTTAACTGGTGTATGATTAATGTTCTAGATCCAGGGTTCCCAAGGGGTGTGCAAGAAAAAAAAAAAAAAAAAAGAAAAAAAACCACACAACCCAAATGGTCAGTCCAGTACCTGAGCAGTTTCAGAGGAAAGTTTTTAGTTTAAGTCACACAGTAATCTATAATCATTCAAGCATAAAAACATCTAACTTAAGCCATGAACCAGTGATAAACAGGTGCAGATGACAGATGATCAGGTCAGTGACTAGTATACTTCTGCTGCTGAATGCTGAGTGGTTAGAACAGACGAGATGGGAAATGAGGTTGCTGCTGAGGTTGTTACATAAAAGTCCAGTTTTTAAATTGTATCTTCAGGCACGTTGCAGCCTGTCGCAGTAAAAGATTTGTTCCCATTTCTTTCATTTAATCTACATCGTTTCATTTATGAAGAAATGAAGGGGGTCAAGACTTTCGTACAGTACTGTATGTAAAAAATAAAAAAATTCCATTTAAAAACATTTTTAAAAAAAAGCACTGGACTCTAATGAATAAATAGCCAGTTAACCAGACATCAAACATACCTTACATTAAGTAATGTAAGCATTGCCATTAATATTTTGGCTTCTGGTTAATATAATCAAAGAGACAATGAGAGACACCGTCAGTTCTCTCTCTCTCTCTCTCTCTCTCTTTCTATCCATATCTTTCTCCATTTATTTTCTTGCCCCACTTCATGTGTCCTGTCACCATCTCTCTCACCAATGTTCTGTCTAATCTCATCCCTCTTTCTCTGAACCTCTCGGTCCTTCCACTTTCGCTCCACCCTCTGTCTAAATCTCTCCCTTTCTGTCGTGTCCCTGTCTTATATGGTGTTTTTCTCTCTGTATCGAACTCTTTCCTTCCCATCTGCATTTCTCCCTCTCTCACACACACACGAGCACAAACACACACACCTTAATCTCACTGACTCCATAGCAGTTATCCAATAATGATGTTATGAATGAGAGTTATGAATGTTTAATAGCCAAGGTGTTGAAGTGATAATCCTCACTTCTCCTGCTGTAGAATTCGTTCTTAACCCAAGCTCTACACCTTGTGTGCGTTTTTAGGAGGAATTCACCATGCAAGTAATCTATTTCTGATTTGCCACAGTGCTGAGTCAAATGTGCTTTTACTTGCAGTATGGGGACATGAGGGTGAAGAAAAGCAGAGAATGAAGGGTTTCTTTTTTTATCTTTTTTAGAATGAGAGTGGGTTTTATCTAGAAAGTAGTATAAAGATATGGATTCATGGATTACACTAGAGGCATCTACGGTTAGATCAACCTGCTGTACACACACACACACACACACACACACACACACACACACACACACACACACACACACACACCACTGTAACCTCACTATCTGGCTTCTCATTCCCTTTCCTAGATTTCTCCCCGTAACTCCATTTTCTTAACATCCTCCTCTCCTTTTGCCCTTTATCCTACTTTCCCTCCCCCTTCCTCTCCCCATCTCTCACTCCAGGGATTAGTATACAAGAGTGCAAGACCTCAGGGCCCCCCTCCCCCCGGCCCACTTCAACCCATCTGTTATGTTCTATGTGATGGAGACAGAGGACAGTACAATGACAGCACAGAGGATGGTATAGGACAGCAGCTCCACCAACCTCACCGTGCCAGGAATCTGAGCCCAAATCATCCTCTTTTGCTTTTTCAATCATTTTCTTCTTCCTTCTTATGCACTACTGAGCTACTAGTTTGAAAAGACTCCATCTTTTCTTGACTACCTGAAATCTCTAAACATGTTCTCAAAACACAACCAAGATAAGTGAGGAGGAAAATTCCTTCCCAGACTAAGAGCCTTGTAAAATCAACACTATTATCACATCATGGCTGTTTTCATTTTCAGATCTGCATTTATTTTCCAAACATAGGGCTGTTTCAAAGAGAGTATATGGTGGAAATAAAAACATTAGTTCCTGTTTGTGCACAGCCCATGGAGAGATGCTAACTGAACCATGGCTTCTCTTTCAGAATACCCGATCTGTGGCTCACCCTCCAATGCATCCGTTGACCTGATGGTGGAAGCTGTCTGTTCGCACAGTTAGCTAAACAGCAAGAGGTTCCCCCCCACACCCCACCCCCACGTCTCTTACTTCACCTGCACATTCATTTGTAAATGTAAAAAATAAATAGACTAGAGGAGTAATACAGTATAAAAAGAGCTGCAAGCATGAATGTTTCATAAAGACCTTTTAAAACCAACCATAGGCATTGCAAAAAATATATTTGAGGATGAGAGGGCAGAAAATATAAAAAGGAGCTGGGAGCTCTAAATGCAAATGCAACTTTATCAGAGTAAACAGCGCACAGTGCAGAGAAAGAACAAGCAGCGATGCTCTCAGTTACTGAGCATTAAAAACATTTAAATCATTCTCGTCAGAACTGCTGGGGTTCCACTACAGCTGGATTCACGATATCTGCAGTTTTTTCAGGCGACTTCATGTATTTTTGATCTGCTTTAATCTGGTGTACAATCTCGACTTCGCTTTTGCTGGCACTCCTAGTGCTGGAAAAAACTCAAATCGGCAATTGTAGAGAGAAAGGCTCTAAACAGAAAATTTAAACAGAAATAGAATAATCGACAAACACCATTAAGATCAGCGATCCTGTATCATCACTATTAATCATAATGAACGACACAAAGGTTTGTGGCTTATTAAAAGTATAAAAGTGTCATGTTCATGATAAATGATAAACGTTTTAATACCATTTTAATTAGCTGAAGACACCAGTAAGCCGTAATTCATTCTTTATTGGTTTTCATTCTGCATCCCTTTTCATCCAATTTTTTTTTTTTTTTTAGGACGGTAATGAGTCGCCACAGAAATTCACGGTCTCCTTAAATTTTCGTTACTACCGTATCTTTACTCGTCTTGTGAGTTCTGTGTAATCCTATGCCATACGCTTCTGCAGCATAAAGCCGGCTTAATAACTTCTAAATAGAGCCACAAACAATAGAAAGTCACATGACCCCAAAACGTCTCTAGGGGTGCGCGGCATTTCATGCTTTAATTAGCGACCGTCTGCCTTGGCTTCTCCAGACACGTACAAGTTCATGGCCAATTTAACAAGCAGAGATAAAGTGTTTTAATTTTTTGACAGATAATCAGCAGTAAATTATTGAGTGATATCTGCCCTATAACGGCTAAGTGCTAAAAGCTGGGTGATGAAACTGATGCCCATCAGAGTTTCAGCGCAGTGAACCCATGGATGGACGTAATAAACCCTCGCCCATCTTCATCAATATACCCAGTACTCGTTTACAGCCCAAAACCCCACACGTCATTCTTTTACCTTTCATATCAGCAATTATAGAGGCGACCTGCTGCAATTAGGCAATTCCCTCCAAGGCAATGAGATGACAAGCAGCAGAACAAAGCAAAGTGTCTACTCCTCTTCCTATATTCAATTCTCTTGTTCTTGCTCTATACATCACTCTCTCAGCACTGGGGTGATGGTGCGGCCCATTGCAGTGCGGGAAACCTTTATTGAATTACACACTCCATCTGATAGGGATGTGCTTGGTCTTGCACACTTTAATTGAATATCTATAGAAGCAATTACAGACACTTTTCAACAAGAAAGCCAAATAGGGATTAATTGGTACATTTGATACGAGTCAAGTCACTGGAAACCAACACACGCATACGACATTGGTCTGACCAGGATGACATGGAGACATGTCAACCGTGTGCAGCTGATCAGGGCTTTAAATCTGCAGTTGGGAGAAGGGAGGAGTGTTCAACTAGAGCTAGTATTAGCAAGGACTGCCATGACACATGACCTCACATGCACTTGGATGTTCAGCTGCTTGAAAGCTGAGCTATGACTCTATAAGCACACACGACTGAGACTCATCATGATATAGCAGAATGTATAGTAGCGTTGGGAGCGTGGCTATATACTGACCCTCAATCCAAAACACAATCATTTGTTCCAGACTAGAAGGTATGTTTAAAGCAAATTTAAAGTTTCTCAGATGTGTGACTCTTCTATTGAGACCAAAACGCAAACTATTATTTTAGAGCACTATACATCTTTCTCCACATATAAAAAAAAAAAAAAAAAAAAAAAAAATTGTGATAGACAGCTTGTTTTATATTCTGATAATGACAAACCATGTCAATATATGTAAACATTCAAGCTGTAAAGTCTGTGTGCAGAATTGTCTTTATATAGCATTTGCATTTTAATGCATTATAAAGTTGTTGTTTTTTACAGAAAAATAATGCAAGATAATACTATGTGTGTGTGAGAGAGAGAGAGAGTGAGAAAAACTGAGAGTTGTGAGTGTGATAATGTTGATCATATTTTTAGGCAGACTGTGTGAAAGCAGAGGAGGATGTACTGGTTTCACCCTGTTCGTGATTTTGCATAAACAAATCTACCTCTCCAGCCTCCAGAGGAACCCTTGAGGGACGTTCAGGCCGTCTCGATGAGCAGTGCGTGGGGACGGTGCGCTGAGGACAAGAACTAACATCCAGACACTTCCAATCTGCCAGGCGTAACTGAGCGAGTTAAGTTTCAAACTCCTAGAAGTATTATTGCTTTGTGGGCAGCTCCATTATTCCCCCAGACCCTAAACACAGACATTAAAGACATGGTGTCCTTCTGTTTCTACTTGTGTAGTATTTAGGTTTAAATAAGAAAGGAAAAGAACTATCTAAACTAATATTTCTGTTAAAACGTTAAGAGCAGGAAGTAGACATCATTATGCAAAGCAGTTCATGCCAACATATCCTAAAACGGCAGACAGGAATTCGAGAATGTTTAACACTTTGTGGTACTGGTTATCTGTTAAGCAACTAAATTTACTCAACATTTCTTAAGAACCAACAGCATGACCTGAGGTTTGCTCTCAAGAGCGTTGCAATTTGATGGTGTCGATCTATTTCTTGTCTGACTTCGGAAGTTACAGTGGAACATTAACAGTTTGAGCAATCAAGACAGATCTCTCTGTACACAAATCAGAGAAATAAAAAAACTTCAGCATAAACATTTTGCAAAGAAAAACAAAAGGAAGAACAACTAAAATCAAAAAGCTGTGCCAGGCTAACACGCTGCCACTAGGGATGCATGCCAAACATCAACAGAGCTTTTAATAGAATGTAAAACCTGTATTTCAGGATGCATGTGCCATGCAAGATGAGGGATTTTACTCAAAGGGAATGTATTACTTGGTGAAGAGCTCTGGCTTCCACACAAGATATGATAAGCTTCTTAAGGCAACAATTTCACATTAAGCTCAACAATAAGATTTTTTTAAAGCACAGATTTTGGTGGCATCTGCTCAAACACAATTTTAGGTTCATAATGCAACTTTTACAAAACATTTTAACAACAAGTGACCCACTGGGTTCAGAATATGAGTTAGGGCCATCAGTAATTTGTGACCACAGAGAGTTTTAAATTAGCAGAGTTATGTAAAGCAAATCAGCTTCCCAGTCTATTAACTCATTTACACATCAGTTAAAAAATCTCCATTCATGGTTCATTTCGATCGCTGTCGTTCAAATCGTTCTATTAATCCAAATTAGATGATGATTGTTCCATCCCTAGCATCTTCAGCATGTAGGCATCTATAAAGCCAAGGCACATGAGACAGGGTCATTTCATTTAACTGTATGTAGGAGTTATAGGGAGAGAGGGAGGAAGTGAAGGAAGGAGAGAGAATGTGCACTCAGTGGGAGTTACTCCTGCTGCTGCTTCAAGCTTGAAAAGCAATTATCACACTTGAACCCCCCCTCCCAGATTCTTTTTAAAGCGTACTTCCCATAGCTACAAATAAACTGTTTTTCAGTTGCCTTTTATAAACGCATGATGAGATTTATTGCACGTGTCTCTTTGTCTATGTTGGAGTTTTCTAAATATGGTGCTGTGTGCATTACGTATAATTAAAAGAGCTGATGGTTTGTGATTTCCTTCTCCACATGGATAAAGTCGTACATGACGCTGAAACAAGTAAAGGAGCGTTTCACAGCGTTCTGGTAGTTAAAGCAGGTCCGGGAGCGAGACGTGACAGTGCAGAGTGTTATAAGAGCACTGTTTAATTAGCAACCCACAGCCTCTTCTTGCCACGTCTTGAAAACGTGCAAGTTCACGGGCAATTTAACAGGCACAAACGAAGCGTTGTGTTTTCTCAACATGACATCTAGAGATAATAAGCTGTAAATTATTGTGTGATACTTTCTATATAGATCGCATACTCTTCTGCAGATTAAATCTGGGTGACTGACTCACTACTTGTTAAAAAGTATCGAGACTGCACCATGCCACTTTTTCTTTTCTCATGTCGATACAGAATCTGAAACACTGAGTATCAGCAGATATCGATTCCCAACCGGATGTTTAGTCTTTAGTCTAAACTACTAGGATTTTTTATTTTATTTTATTTTATCTGAAGCATTTTCAGTTATAGACATCTTTCAAAAATAAACATTAAATTGCAAAAAACAACAACACTAACATACATGTAATCTGATTTCTTTTTCCATAAACATTCCCTCCTCTGAAGCTTTTCCAAATTCATTCTCAGACAACCAATTCAAACTCATTCCTTTTTTGATATGATTTTTCCCCCTTTTAGCCCGCAAGCATATGAAGACTGATCCAACTGATCCAAACTGGCAATATAGTCGACATTCTAAGATACTGCAGAAGCAAGAAGAAAAAAAAAACTGTATAAACTAACACTTAATATTTTTTGTCCACATCATGCAGACTTCATCTTTTTTAATAATCAGTTTCACTTCTATCAAGTGGTCAGGTCATTTTTCAAACTCTCCCCAAGTCACACAGGGTTAAGAGTGTAAACTGCTGAATCAGACAAATAACCCTTGAAGGAATTTTTACGCTACATTAAATTTTTGTGTTTTCTTGATGATTGTCTGGGATTGTGTGTTCACAAGATTCACAAGATAACATTTTCTTAGTTTAGCTGCAAAAATTGTGGGGAAACAATTTCAGATGTCACAGTCACTATAAACAGGGGGACCGTTTTCTAGTCATTCTGATTACCAGACAAGCATTCGAGTACACCATGCAATCGTGTGCACGATTACTTCTCCTTCATCCATGCACTGAAGGATGAAGGGAAATTTGTTATTCCTGATGTTTAGACATGCTACTCTTTCTGTGCTCACTGTGTATTTGCGAGTGTAAGCGTGTGCTTGTGTGTCTGTCTTGTCTCTGGAGTCTCAGATACCTTACAAGGCCATCCATGCCCTGTGCCTGCTCTAGATCCAGTTTCCCATCTCTGGATGCGTTTCCGCTGCTGCTGCTTTGCTGTCAGGTTCTTGTACACACACACACACACACACACACACACACACACACACACACAGTGTATGCATACTGCTGATATAGAACAGAACCATGCACTTTCCATTGCGCTCAAAGAGATGCATGCCTTGCTACCTCAATGCACGGGCTGATGTGGAACTTCAAAGTATCTGAGAGTGCACTTGATCCCTGTCTGCCTCCGCTCGAACGAGGTGGCGGCACAGAGAGGTCTCCAGGAGGTCGTTCCCTTCCCAAGAACAAAGCTTCCCTTGTCTTCGGAGTGAATGGATCCAATACAAACACGACCAGACGGTTCTCGATTCCTCTTAGTTACTTGACTAGGCTCTTTATATTTAGCCTGGCGCAGTTACTCGGTCAGTGTACCGGCTCTGTGCGTTTTATTCAGAATACATCTCCGACACGGCATCTTTGAGTGTATACAGGCTGGCGAGTCCACTTTTCTGTACAACAGGAGCCATTTCAGACACTCTGTTTCCCTGCACTATATATCACACAGACTATTAGGAGTGAGTTTCACTCACAGACCAGAGAGTCGAAAACCAAGGAGGGTATACAGTAAATTAACTTGCTTCTGCTTCATTTGGATCAGACCTGTTTATTACCGTGACTCCCACATTAAAACTTTCACATTTAAATAACCATAACGCTTTTAACAGGTTGAATTTTTAACATACACACGATTACGTCACAGGGTCATATGATCACGCTCATAGCGTCCAATCTGTTGAACAGGTGCTGGGGTAGGTAGATAAAATGCGCTGGCTCTCATTTCAGTATTCATCAACCAGAAATTTGAAAGCATCCACTTTTCATCGGTAGGATCACCATTTGTCCATGCACTATGAGACTCAACACAGCATGCAGTCAAACAGCTTTTTCTTCAAAGTGAGGCGACATCTGAACAAAAAAAAAAGTCTATATACAGAATACAATGATCACCTTGAGAAAAAAAAATAGGCTTTTAATTTTCTCAGGGGAGGACTGAGAGAGGGAAATAAAACATATCCGGACAACAGGATATCTGTAGTAAAATTGGAAATGGCTATGGAGACATTATCACTTTAATCTCCTCTAAAGAGGGTTACAGTCACATACACACAGCACCACAATAAAGTGGCATGTCGCAGCAATTACAAGCTATACCGCAATTTTCAGAAACACACAATGCACTAAGCTATGACACTTTTAGACAAATTATTGTC
Organism: Clarias magur; assembly: GCA_013621035.1. Taxonomy (NCBI): domain Eukaryota; kingdom Metazoa; phylum Chordata; class Actinopteri; order Siluriformes; family Clariidae; genus Clarias; species Clarias magur. The sequence goes on along the minus strand of QNUK01001104.1, from coordinate 45,832 downwards.
TCTCTCTCTTTTGTGTGCTATTCAGGACAAGGCCGCCTATTTAGAGAGAAATTTAAAAGCCCTTGAGCATATGCTTCACTCGCAATGATCATCTGTTTTAAAACTCTCGCTTCATCTGAAACATGCAGTCATTTATATGTACAATCATTTATAATGTACTGTAACGATATTATAAATCAGTAATATCCAGAGCGTGAAAACTGCCTCTTGCGAGAAAACGAAGAGTGCCAGCTTCTGAGTTTTGCAGCAGGAAATGGAGCTAAAAACCTGCTCCTGCTGCTGGCTTTACTTTCATCATCAGCTCCAGGAGAGAGCCAGGAATAGCACTGATCAGCAGGGAGCAGAGAGAGAGAGAGAGAGAGAGAGAGAAAGGGATAAAGAGAGACCTCTTCAAACACTCAATTAATAAAAATGACAGAAATTTGTGCTGTCATTTCACCAAAAATATGTCCCTTTATCTGTACACCCTCTCTCCTTCAATGTCGCTCTCTGTGCAGACCCCGCGCACGCTCTCTCACTCTCTCACCATGGTTAACATCAGAAAATTGCTCTGAAACAGAATCCATCAGCAGCACTAAAAATAATTAAGCCGACGTACGAGTGCATTTAGAAGCGCTTGTTAAAATTGGATTTGTAATTGGACTACTGAAGCTGCAAAAACATGTTAATGCTGAAAATCGTTAACATTAAACTCCTACAAATTAGATAAGTTTATCAAATTATGGGACACACATGCATGTTTGAATACGCACTCGAACGCAGATGTCTTGCACAACAACAGGATTGACATTAGACATTATCTGTAAGAAAAAGTTTGTCCGAAGCCATAAATGCTGACGAAGGTCAGACGGGACAAGAGGACAGATAGAGAGGTACGCAATCAAGAAGAAAATGGGTAGAATGCAGCCCCTGAATTGTGACCTCTGCATTTTAGACTATGCTGATCCAGGATCAGATCCTCTTTCTTGCACCAACATAATGGAAAGTAGGATATCTGAGCTGAACCCCGAGATGGTGCTTTTATTGATTTCTGGCTTTTAAACCGACCACAGAACATTAAATATGCTTAAGCAGAAGCTAAGAAGGACAAGCGCAAAATAAAGCTGATGACAGAGACGTGGATTCACAAATTAGGAAGAAATGTTTTCCAACTGAAGCAGGATCAACAGGGACATTTTTTTTTCTTGCTCTCTTCTTTCTCTCTCTTCCTCTCTCTCTCACTCTGAGGAATTCATCCAGTGCAAACGGAGACATCCTCAACATTTCAACCTGAGGATACACAATCTGTCCATAGTCTATTTCCAGCCTGTGTGCCAAATAAATTCTTAAACAGCGCAAACACAAAATGAACAGAGAGAGAGTGAAAGAGAGAGAGAAGATGTATAAAAAGATGAAGAAAGACAAGTGGCATAACGAGAAGAGAGTCACAAAAAAAGAATAAATGTGTGAAATAAAATAGAAATTGGCAGAGAGAGGAAACAAGAACAAAGACAAAGAAGACTAGAGAAGCAAGACAAAAGAGAGACAGACGAGTGATAAAGTGGGAGAGAGGGAGGGATGGCTAAAGGAAAAATAGTAACGAAGGCATAAGAGAAAATCGATGCAGAAACGGATGGGGAGACGTTCACTGTTGAGTTTTGTAAGTTTGTTTCTTAATACTGCAAACCATAGACAATCAAGAAGACAAAAAGAGGAACAGTAAAAACATCTGAGGTGAAACTAACCTACGCCAATTTTACAACCATCGCACCTTACACGTCTTACATCGTTTTTCATCATAGACAAATATACAAATATAATAAATTACATTTTAAAAATCTAGACATTAGTTTGCGCTTGGAAGCATGCAAGATAGCAAGTAACGTGAATATTACTGCAACCCTGGAACTAGAGCATCAGAATTTATGACACTTGACGTTTTTATTTTTTATGAGTGTGTTGAAGACGTGTGTGTTTAACCACAAGCTCCCCAAAGACAAACGATTAACACGTGTCAAATGAAACCAAAACACAAAGCCACACGCAGACCGAGCACGGGATCAGTTCCACACTGGACACTGGATATATAAACTATTCTTATTATTTACTTACATAAGTTTACACACACACACACACACACACACACACACACACACACACACACACAATTCCGCGCAGGTTGGGATATGATTAAAGTCAAGCAATTAAACAATTAAATAAACAGCAGCAGTGTTTACAGAGTGAGAAAGTGCGGAAGTGGAGCCATAGACACCTGCCGGATCGTCCTCGTGACGTCACCGCAGCCGAAACCGTCGCGCGACTGAAACACGCCAAACAAATAAATCCCAACGGACAAAAACCGGCCAGATAATGATCTGGTTTCTACATAAATTAAAGTACATTTACTCAAGAACCCAGGGAAAATATAAGTTAAACAAGTTATAGCGAAACCAAAAACTGTTAATCAAATGTGCTGACCAAGTGACAGCCTAATACTGTGGTAAAATAAAATCTAAACTTTACCTCAGAAATTGACCCGCTAGCCAACAAGCTAACAGAAATCCACGGCGATATTCTTCATCTGTTGTGCAGGACAAAACCCGAAAATGATGACATTCGGGTTGTATAGTGGGGTTAGAAGAAATGAATTAAATTTTGTTTTTACCTCAAAAAGGAAAAAAATGAAGAAAAAAATCAATAAAGAAAGCGACAACAGACGCCTATAAGTGCTGAAAGCCGCGCGGAGCTCACGGAGCGTCTCCACTGGTGCGCGCACGTTTGCTGTGTGAATTTAATAATCTGCACGCACGAGACTCGAACGAGGGAGTAAGTACGCATGCGCGAGGGAGCGTGTGCGAAAAGTCCAAGACATCAACACTGATGACGAGCTAGCTCACAATAATCACAACCGCATATAGATATTTAAAAAAAATAATAATAAAACAACAACGGTGAAGTGAATGTGTTCAGGTTTAATATGAGGTCCGTGACGGTTCGTAGGTGTCATTATAATCCAGGAAGGTTGGGATATTTGGAAGTTTTATGCAGTTGTTATTATTTACAAAAGGACATAAAAGCGTGTCCTTACAGCAGCAGTGCTGTGTTTTAGTGTTTCAAAAGTATCTCTGTCTCTAAAACATAGAGTATAAATTCCGGATAGACGCGGGATCCTGCGGTGTGACAGCCGGAGCCTCGGCCAGAGAAGCCCACAGATCAGCTCTGATCCGCACTGAAACCCGAGCTGTGGGTGAGTCGGGAGCTGCGTGCTGAGGAGAAGTGCACAGACCTCACACTGATGATGATGATGATGATGTCCGAGCCGAGGGACGCGCACGCGCTCATGTTAATCGTGGCAGAAAGAAATCTCTTTCTCTCTCACACACACACACACACACCGAGTGAACCCGGAGACGCTTATGATCGTTAATAAGCGTTTTAGACACAGTAACACTTACCTCGCGCGAGCTGCTTTCCCACCGCGAGCGCAGATAAATCCTCTAGCTCCTCGCTCGCCTTCCTCTCCGTCTCTCCGTCGCGCGCTCTCTCTCTCTCCCGAGTCCCGGCTGCTGCCTGCATTTCCACCACGGTGCCGGTCACGTGATCCCCGACGCCTGTTCTGATTGGCCGACGCGGCGCACCTGCTCGACTGCAGGAGTCTGCCGTTGTATCAGGTTCGCGTTAAAGTGTCCGCGCGGTACCGGTTACCAGTTACACTGACTGCAGTATCATAATGTTCAATATCAAAACGATATGATTGCAAAATACATTTCCGCGTAATGTGTCTCAGAAGATTTTAATGATGTATAAATACTCAATATAACAATTTTATAAAATATATATATTTTTTGTTGTTGCTTAAAATTGAAGCAAAACACGTAAATGCACTTTAAAGTCTTAAATAAACTTGACAGAGACATATAAATGTTACATTTATGTTTCAAAACGTGCATGTACATTGAGCAAAATCAGAAGTAATGGCAGGGATTAGCTTATGCAAATTAATGTAAAGTGTGTATAAATCATCATCACGTGATCACCATCTTTTAATTAGATTTTTTTAAAAGTATTTAGTGCTGCTCTTTCGTCTGTGCAGAAACTGCGTCTTTCCTTTCAGCTCTGCATCAGACATGCCAGATATTTCTTAACTCAAATATGTAAATGAGCGCTGATCACGTGACTACTTATACATTCTGGAAGCATTCTGCATCTTCTGCATGTTAAAAAAGGCATTATGTTTTACTTTAATGTGGTTCCTATATTCTGTAAATTGGTTTCACTAAATACATTTTTTATCGTGGTTTAAACATGTTGCCGTTAAAATGATTAGACATTTATTGTAAAACTTTGAGGTAAAATGGTAAGTCGCTGTTATGCACATTTTACAACAGAGTATATATATATATATATATATATATATATATATATATATATATATATATATATATACCTGTGTGTTATCTGTATTTATTTATTTATTTATTTATTTATACAGGGGTTGGACTGAAACAATTTAGTTTTGGAGGTTTCATGGCTAAATCTGACCAGCCTGGTGGCCAATCTTCATTGACTGCACATTCCACTAGTGAGAGCAGAGTGTGAAGATTTAATTAGCAGAGTAATAACACGTTTTTGCTTAAAATATTGCAACGCACACAACATTATGGTTGACATATCAGAGTTCAAAAGAGGACAAGTTTTTGTGATGTAACAAGAGCCACGGTATCCAGGGTAATGTTACATACTGTACCACCAAGAAGGACAAACCACATCCAACAGGAGTAACTGTGGACGCAAGAGGAAGTTGTCTGAAAGCGATGTCTGGGTGCTAACCTGCAGTCTATCCAAAAAACATAAAACCACAGCTGCCCAACTCACTGCAGAATTAAATGTGCACCTCAACTGTCTTGTTTCCACCAAAACTGTTAGTCGGGAGCTCCACAAGGTTGATGTACATTGCTGGGCCAAACGTTTGGTCACTCGTGCCACTGCCAAATGTCAGTTCCAATGGTGCCAGCATTGAAAATCTTCAGCTGTGGACAATGTGAAACATGTATTGTTCTCTGATGAGTCTCTCCCACATCCAGGAAAGTTACAGTGTGGAGACGCCCCAAAAAAGCATACTGTACCACCCAGACTGCTGCATGCCCAGAGTGAAGCATGGGAGTGGATCAGTGATGGTTTGGGCTGCAATATCATGGCATTCCAGAGGCCCAATACTTGTGCTAGATGGGCGCGTCACTGCCAAGGGCTACCAAACCATTCTGGAGGACCATGTGCACCCAATGGTTCAAATATTGTATCCTGAAAGTGGATGATAATACACCAATACACACAGCAAGACTGGTGACAGAGTGGTTTGATGAACAGGAAAGTGAAGTTGAACATCTCCCATGGCCTGCACACTCACCAGATCTACATATTACTGAGACACTTTTGGGGTGTTTTGGATAATTGAGTCAGGAAACATTTTCCTCCACCAGCATCAGTGACCTGGACACTATTCTGCAAGAAGAACGGCTCAAAATCCCTCTGGACACTGTGCAGGACTTGTATCTGTCATTCCCAAGACGAACTGACGCTGTACTGGCCGCAAAAGGAGGTCCTACACCATACTAATGAATTATTGTGGTCTAAAACCAGGAGTTTCAGTTTCATTGTCCAACCCCTGTATATACACATACTGTACACATTTACATATACACTAGGCATTAGCTAGTCGCTACTTATGGTAGTGAGTAGATTACTGTTGTCCCCAATCACAAATCAAAGGACCAATCACTGATCTTTAATTTTTGCAACAATCAGTCACTGATGATTATTGTCACTATTATTCAAAACAACACATGACTAATCAATTATTTGCACTGAGTAATCACTTTTCACTTTTCAGTGTCATTCTCCCACCCATGAACTTTTTTGCTTTTCTTGGGAAAATCTACAGTAAATAAAGGACTTTTTTTCTGTTTATTGCCAGTTACTTCACGTCTATTCTCCAATCATTGCTCTTTCCTCCTTCCTTGTATTATTTTATTTCCTACACAAATAGTCTGTTAATTATATGTGCATGGTCTCTGAGAAAACATAGAAGTTAGGTATTAATATTTCAGCATGCCAAAAGACGGATTTTTATCGAGGTCCCACAGGTCTTTACTACACCCCCACAAACTAAACTGGTATTTAAAGTCATTTGTAAAAACGATAGTTGATATTTAGCAAGCCAGTCACTTACAGGACTCACTACTTTTTTGTCTTTTCTTATTATCTTTCTAACCAGTGAACCCATAAACCCAAATTTACATGTGCTCAGGACTAGCGAGATGCTAATTAAGCAATATCACACTCGAGGTTGTGGTGTTGTGCTGAACATGCGGCCATAGGCACAACGGTGAAGTCAGAGTATAGAAGATATCACAGCTGTGCTGATATTACAACACTGATATACAGAAGAACCTCTAGTGTGATATCGTTTTTATAGAACCGTTCCACAAACACCGTTTATTATCAACAGATTATGATATGTTTCTTTTTTTAACCAGTTGTTTTGCGCCGCTGACATGTATCCTTCAGCACCTGGTGAAATTAACTAACCGCGACTGGATGAGCAGGCGCCCAACGGGTAGCGAGCGACAGTTCGAAGTAGTTACCACATTACATTACCACATATAGCCAAAAGGGGGAGAATAAACAATGGAGGTGGTGGACAGTCCCGCAAAACTGATTTACTGTATATTTACACTTTAGGATTTCAGTCCTGTTAACTTCCAGGTCCCGGGGTTGGATACCAAATAGGCTTAAATGGAAAGCTAGCGCGCTGTGTAGGGTGTACGATCTGTTGTTCCACACCCAAATAGTGCCTTTGATCAGGGGTTACTGTGTTTCAGCCTTGGGGTAGACGCTAGTTAGTTAGCTTTGTAGATGTAAATGAAAGAATTATAATGTTTCAAATGTTATTCAGAGAGCATTAGACGCGATTACTGCAGAGACAGCATGTTGTTTAAGCCGACATAACGTTATCAGATGTGTGTTTCATCTGATAGACATTTTCTTACACATACATACACTTCCATAAATTTTCTTTTCATTTTCTTTTCATTTCTGTGAAGACGATGACCATTGTTAAAAGCGCTATGGAGATAAAATTGAATTGAATTGAATTGAATCTGTTTCAGAAAGTGCGTCTGTGACCGGGTGTGAATGTGGGCGTGGTCAGGCAGCTGCTCTCTCCTCAGTACTGCGGACCGTACAGCCCGACTCTCACCCACGCTGAGACACACAGTCAGTGTCATTAACCACTGGACAACACCTGGGACACGCCCAGTCACACAGATATAGTTACACATCCCAGTGCTGTTAGACTCTATTATCAGCACTCGGTCTGAACTAACTGTTGATTAATTACAGTTACATGTCCCATGAGCATTAGATCATCGTTTCCCACTTTGTAGTGTAGCAGCAAATTGTAGGCTTTTAATAAATGACTTGTTTTAGATAACGTATTAGAACAAATAGCAAATAACAGTTCGTTCAAAGAGACGTGTACAGCCAACACTCTTCCTGTAAGGAGTCTTGAATGTCAGAAGCGATTGAGTTCAGGTACGTTGAGTTTGTTTTTTAACATCTTCGGGAAAGGACTTTGCTCGTTGCACTCTGTACCTTTTATTTTTGTCTTAAATAGGAAAAGAAGAGATGCTGGTGATGGAGCGAGTGTTTATAGCACAAGTGAGAACGGGAACCGAGTTATTCATGAGCACTGAATGCAACCATAGAAGGATATACTATAAACGTATGACACATTGACACTTGCTCTGGTACACGGGGAATAAAACACTCAAGCATGTGCTGTTATGAGAAAGCTTCTTTGCATGACCTTGTCGTTGATTATTTTTTATTACAAAGAAGCATAAAGCGTTAAAGACAGATTACTCTCCACAAAGTAAATGTGTCTATAAACCAGTACAACATGCGATGCATCTCTTGTGGATTACATTGTTTTATTTCTTCCTTAATGTAACATTTTATAAATTCTGATTCCATTAAAATGAACGCGAGGAGCGCTCAGCTGGATACAAAAGACTCTGTGAGAGAATGTTTATGCATTAATTCCTCACTCCTTAATTTAATCAGAAGCGTATGCTGATTAGTTTACGAAAGCAGGTACGCGTGAAATGAACACAGAACCACGGGATAGAGGGCACAGCACAGCGCTATGGCAGAAAAGAGGCCCAGCGAGCGTCTCTGGAGCATGTGTGTTAGACGAATGTTCAGCTGGTACGCACTGAGGGAAGAGATGTGGAGCATTAAAGCCTCGAATCATAGATTAGTCGCTGCAAAAGCACTACACAAGCATGACACTTCAAAATGGAATGTGAGCCAGTCAGCCCTGTAAAACTGCATATCACACACACACACACACACACACACCAGGAAACACCCACACGGCATGTTGTGTAACATACACCACAAACAGGAAGTGAGTTTTGGTGCATGATGATGGAGAACTCGGGTAAAGGAAACTAAAGGACAGTTTCTGCTCACAAGGGTACACTAACACTATTCATCACCAGACACACACACGCACACACACACACACACACACACACACACACACATGGAGCTCGGTCTTGTAAAATGAAAGCATCATTTTCCAGACAGGTCTCTCCTCCCCTCACGGGACACTAATAAGTCTCCTGTCATCTCTATTAGAGGTGACAATTTAATATAATCGTGTGTGGTTTTGCATGAATGCATAAATTACGGGTTCTCAACCTACAGCAGGATAATCTGATTAGACTCCAACTCCACCTCCCCCCCGCTGATTACACTCCGCCGTCTGCACTGCTTGTCGCGTGCTGCTCTTCCCGGCACGAGAACCCTGATGTGCTTTTGTTGAGTCTGTTTTTAATATGTATTAATTATAATCTACATATTTGACTTTCATTGTCAGTTTATTTATTTATTTAATTATTTTATATGATCAGCATGACAGCCATTTCTGCATGCAGCACAAATTCATGTAGTAAATAAAAAAAAGGCCTAGGAACATCTCTAGATTATACATAACATTATAACCACCTGCTTAATATTGTGTAGGTCTCCCTGGCCTGGACTCCACTAGGCCTCTGAAGGTGTGTGTGTGTGTGTGTGTGTGTGTGTGTGTGTGTGTGTGTGTGTGTGTGGTACAGTATCTGGTACCAAATCTTTCAGTCCAGTAAGTAGTGAGGTGGAGCCTCCATGGATCAGACTTGTTTCTCCAGCGACTGCGCTGCACTGTGTGTTCTGACTCCTTCCTATCAGAAGCAGCGTTCAGTTGTTTCAGCAGTTTGCGCTACAGTGGCTTTTCTATTGGATCCATCGACACGAGTCTTGGCTGCCCATGATCTTGTCGCCGGTTCACCGGTTCCCCTTTTCTTGGAGAACGTTTGGTAGTTCCTGACTCAGCAGACTGGGAACATCTCACAAGACCTGTTGTTTTGGAGACGCTCTGACCCAGTCGTCTAGACATCACAATGTGGTCCTGGTCAAAGTCTCTCACTCACACTTGGCTATTTAGTTTTATTTTTTTTCTCTTTCTAACACATCAACTCTGAGAACTGACTTCTCACTTGCTGCCATGACAGGCTTCTGTTAACAATAATGCTGATCCATTACTACACTTAGATGTTGATTCTTTTACTACAACAGAAAGACACACAGGGGTTTGGGCGGTTGATTACATATAATTCCTTAAGTAATACAAATATTCTTAAATAAACAATACCTAATACTGTGGGCAAACAATGACTTCTTGCCATATGTATACATGTGTGTATGTGTGTGTGTGTGTGTGTGTGTGTTATGAAGGCGCAGCTCTCTGGGCTTTACTCTAGGCATCTGAGACTCAACAGTCAGGCCATCCCTTCTTATAAGACGTCTCTTCTGGACTGTGAACACATCGTACTACCTGAGACCCAGCAGAACAAAAACAGCACTGTTCTCTCTCTCTCTCTCTCTCTCTCTCTCTCTTAACAGCCTTTTCTTGATAGACTCAGCATGAGTAATACTAAATGCAGTACGAGTAAATGCCAAAGCGAGGAAGGAAAATCCTCCCATCCTCCCATCCTGACTGTTCCAGCTCGACAGCAGCTTTGTATTTACCCACAGTCCTCCATGGCCTCTTGATTTCTCATCAAGCTACAGTACAGATGAGATGAGAACAATCGGCTTTTAAATACCGCCATATACAAATGAGAAGTGATTTCACGAATCACGGTATCCAAACGAGGGAACTCAATAATACAGTGTGTTTATCTTTTATTAACTAAGCCATAAACCACGGTATGTGGTGCTGTTAGAGGAAAACGATCACTGGCAGGGTGGAGTGATGAGGCGATGGTACTCGTACCACCCTGAGGTTCATTATTTTCCCCCATGAAACAGGACATCCAGTAAGGGCGGTTACTATAGAAACGATAATATAAGCGCATTAATATAAACACGTCCTGCATTACTGTGAGAGCTGCTGATAGAGAGAATTCGTCAACACCTTCTGACCAATCAGAATCCAGGATTCAACAGCATGTAGATTTACTCCCCACTGAGGAAAGGAGAGGTGGGTGAAGAAGGCGGGGGCGGGGGGGGGGGGTGGGGGGGGTACGGGGGGAGTGACAGCTGACAGAGCTTTTTCTTTTCCGAGAAAATGGAGAGAAAACGCTACACATATGGTGTTATTGTGAAATTCCCATCCTGGCATCGTTAGAAATGTTGTTAATTAATCAGCGATCACACCAGGCCTTTGTCTCATTATTTTGTTCACACGGATGAGAAAAGAGCGGTTCAGCAAACAGCCAACATAAGCTGTTCAACTAGTTATATTTCTAAATCAAAGCAACATGCGGCACTGAGATTAGAGCGAGCGGGAAAGAGTCAAGTTTTAGAATTCACGGCTGGTTGTTTTCCAGGAACAAAAGATCACATCACACACTAACGATCCCGACCACCTATACATACATTATTTATAGCACTTTTTCATAGTGTGTAACAAACATCTGCCTTGTGTCAAGGTGCACACTGGATAGGGTTCCACCTCATCGCCCGACTTGAGCACTCTCTCAGGCACACACACACACACACACACACACACACACACACACACACACACATACACTTACAGTCACGCACTACTGGAAATTTAGAAATTGCATTCGGCCTACCCTGCATGTCTTTGGAGTGTGAGAGGAAACCAGAGAACCCAGAATAAACCCATCTAGTAGCACAGAAACAACATGCAAACTCCAGACAGTGATTCAAACCCCTAACCGTGAAGGTGCGACACGACAGCGCTAACCACTAAACCACCACGCCAGAATCTCTAACATGAGGCGGTAAAATGAGGAACCCAATCTCACAATAACAGGAAATTTTTTGAAAGGTTCCATATAGAACATTGTGTATCCCTATTGCAGACAACTCCCAGTCCAGTTCCCCTGCGCTAAGACGCTAAGGTTACGTTCACTTTACAGGCTATATTGTACAGTTCTGTCACATGAGACACATGAATTCTGATCTGCCCGTTCTCATCAAGTCACATGACCATGAGATGTCAGATACGTATCAGATCTAGGGCGACATACTGTACAAAAGTGGCTTTGTGCGTTCAGACTGCCATAAAAAAATAATCTGTCACATTAGGGTAAAAAATTGAGTTTGAGTCAATTCACTCTGGTAATGTAAACGCAGCCCCCTTCAGGAATCTTGTTTATTTTTCACACCTGCACCTTAAAAAGATCTGCACTGTTAAAGAAAAAGGTAACTGCATACAGGTTCTTTAGATGTTCCTCCTGGGGAACCCTTCAAACTTTAATGTTGAAAACTCTGAGACTGGGTGATTCCTTTTAAAAAAGTTCCAAAACCAAACACTTGAGGAACCTGGGAACCCTTGACTGTTTAGGCTCGCCCTATCATCCGGAGATCGCTAGTTCGAATCCCGGGTGGTGCTGTAACCTCTCGCAGCCGGAGGTCTAGAGAGAGCTGATTGGCCGAGCTCTCTCAGAGGGGAGGGATGAGAGGTACATAGCGCTCCCACATTAATCACGGCTCTGCAGCCAATCAGGGGCGTCTGTGAGCTCACGCGAGCGGAAGGAGCAGATAGCGCTGTCCTCCGAGTGTGTGACTCCGCCCCCAACTGTGCGTGATCGAGCAGTTTGGAAAGATGCGTCTGGCGTCACATGGTTCAGAGGAAACACGTGATAGTCTTCGGCCCTCCCGACTCAGTGGTAGTAGTAGCCTTGATGTGGGAGCCCCCTAGTGACGGGGAGGAATTGGACACGACTAAATTACGGAGAAAAATCCCCCCAAAAAAGAAACCACATTAGACTGTTTTTACTCTTTATAGTTACATCATTCTCGTGTTATAGCAGCTATAAACAGTCGTCTCCTCATTATACTCCACTCGCCTCAGGATTTGGCAAAAGCACTGACACTGGAGACTCCTTTCATGTGTGTTGCATAATAAATTTATTCTCCTCACAAAAAACGTTTAACAAATCCTAACAAAGACGAGCGGGCTGTTGCTATGGAAACGACATCGCATCGGAGAGATAATCGTACGCCAATATAAACGCGCGCTACCGTCCAAACTCCTGTAAGAGAGGACTAATCAAGACTTTCTGACTAATCAGAATCACATCCTGTCATGTTCGTGTGTGTGTAGTGTGTGTTATAGGATGAAGATCTGGGCGTGTGCCGTCTGGCCATTTGCCTGGTGAGGGAAGTTGGAGCCAAGGTGACATTCAGCAGATGGCAGCGCCAGTGTGGTGCACGAACACACACACACACACACACACAGCACACACAGCGGGCGACAGAAAGCGCAAAAGGGATGAGTAGAGGCAAGGTGACACACATGTCTGTGGATCAGTATCTGTTTTTAATTTGGAGGCAGATGGACGCCGCTGATGGCGGCACGTGGGAGTGACATGACCAACGATCGACGTGTTTAACTGTCGGAAAATGGGAACAATGAATAGATGTTTGGAAAAAAGGTCTGCATTGTAATGTTTATCTGTGTCACTGACACACACACACACACACACACACACACACACACACATACGCGCGCACACACCTGTCACTAGGCTCTGTGTGGTCTGGTTGCTGAGTAAACCTGAGTAATGAACATCTGTTGTCGTTAATGGATGACAGCCAGGTGAAAAAGATCCAGTCCTCTCTCTCTCTCTCTGTTACATTTTAAGAAATAATCAAGTGCCAGATGATTTTGTAATGCACACCACACTATGTACAATGGCGTGAAAAAGTATTTGCCCCCTCCTGTTTCTTTCTTCTTTTTTCTTTTCTTTTTTTTTTTTTTTTGTTGTCACACTTAAATCCTTCAGATCATCAGACAAATTTTAATACACAAGTGAACGTTCAGGTCGTTTCACAGAATCTGACCAAGTAAAACATTCACGCTTAAAGAAATCAATAAAAACCATAAAACAGAGAGAAACTTTCCTACTTTTTGTTTTCTCTAGAGTGACAGACTGTATTTGCATCCATCATCAATATACATTACAACAGCCCCGAATTCAACACACTACTGACTCTGTGCTGCCACATGAAACACATTTCTACTATCAGAGGAAGTAATTTAGCTAAAGATTACAAATCATTTACAAAACATTTAGGAGACATCGTTATCCAGAACAACTTTCATTTTTATCTCATTACACATCTGAGCCTTGCTCAAGGGACGAAGTGTGGCGACTTGCTGGTCATGGGGTTTGAACCCGAAACCTTCTGAACCATGTCTCTCAACTACTGAGCTGCAGCGTATCGGAGACAGACTTGTGGTTCAATACAAATCCGTCTTAAAGCAGCTAGAGTATATTTCTTATAGGTTTCAAAGTATTAAAAACTAATACAAATACTGTATCTAACAAAGTCTATAATGCTGTTAACCCCATGTTGTTCAGTATTTAAATGTCACGCCTACGGTGGCCCTTAGGGACAAAGCGCATACAAGAGAGAAAGTACAAACAATACAATAACTAATGAAAAAAAAAAAAGGTCAAAGAAAGAGGCTTAAAACCTAAAAACAAATCGAGCTCAACACTCCCCCTGCTGGCCCGGAGCACATCCAGTGTCAGAGAACATCCAGATCTCATTTATTGCTTTTTTTGTTTGTTTTTATTTGCATGGTTTTGCAGTGTTTTACTTTTTGCATGTGCTTTGACTTTTGTATGTGTTTGTATTTGTATTTGCAGTGTGTATCGCCTGTCGCTCTGCTCCAGCCCACTGGGTGGCAATGATGCAGGAAATGCAAACAGTTTGTATCGTTTGCTAAAGCTGTGGTATATTTCTGAATTCATGAATTTAAAATGATTTTGGGCCCTTAACCTTACCACTGTTAGGCCCTTGAGAAAGGCCCTCAGCTGCTCAGATATATAATGAGATGAAATGTAAGTCACTCTGTCACTCTGGATAAGGGCCAAATGCCCAGATGTAGATGTTTCACTTGTGTAACTTTCACGAATGTGTCATACTATTTTATTGATTTTCTTTTTTGGATATTTTGGAGAAAACATGAGGAAAAGTGAGGAAAAACATGATATTCTTCCACACACACACACACACACACACACACACACACACACACACTTAGACAGAGAGCGATTTATTTGAGAATACGCTTAAGGATTTCCATTAAGAGAAACTAAAAAAAACAACTAATGAATTAGACAGCCTGTGTATTTCCTCCAGACTAGACGTTGATGGAAAACATCTTCACCTGGATGCCGAACCTCTTCAGAACGATGAACTCGAAATGGAGAGAACCGAAGCCTTTTGAGGAGCGTCGGCTGTGGAGTGTTTTTCTCTCTGGATGTGGGATTGATGAAGCTGCACAGCTCTAAACGATGAGATTTGGAGAAGGGTAGAGTCGAGCCGAACAGACTGGAGATCTTATTCTTATTCCTGGCATGTCTCACGGAGCAATCTCTCTTTCACTTTTAGGAGTGATGGAATGTGAGCGAGAGAGAGAGAGATAGAGAGAACAGTGTGCCAAGGAGGCAGATAGAGAAAGATGAAAGGAAAGATTGAGGAAGAGGAAGAAGACGAGGTGAGGGCTTGTGCACGAGGTTGGAGGAGGGAGAGGCGACAGGGCCGAGGTCAAACGGCCATGAGAGAGGCGCCAGGTGGTTTCCGTGTTAAACCTGTCTGTCCTGAATAACTGGCAAGAGCTGACTGACTGCATTTACTCTGTGTGTGTGTGTGTGTGTGTGTGTGTGTGGGCGTGGGCGTGTGTGTGTACAGGTAAAAAGAATTCTTTCAGCATTAATAACAGCAAAGCCGCAGACAAAATATCCAGACACAATCGCATCTGACTTGAATAAACTTTATTCATCTGTCTTTGATACCACAGGTGTGTTTCACATGTGATTAACCCGGGTTGCCAGATTTCAGGTACGTTTAACCCAAATACCCCAAAAATCACACAAAAACCTGAACGTAATCAAAATGAACATTTTTCTTTTCCTCCTGAGTATGAGCGTGGAACACAGGGTCACCCGGCGGCTGAGAGGGGCGCAGCCTGGTTGCATAAAACACATGGATCTTCTGCCTGGTCTGAAAATAAAACGTCATTCACGGTGATCAATGTTTAAATAAAATCTAAATAAAAATAAAATATTTGATATTCAGTTCTCGCACTCACTCTGACTCATTCTCTATAGCGCTTACCCTGTACGGGGTCATGGGAGGCGTGGACCCAATCCCAGGGGACTCGGGGCATAGGGGCGGGGGTACACTGGGCAGGGTGCCAATCCATCAGAGGGCGCACACACACAAACACACACACACTTGCACACTACAGAGAATTTGGAAATGGCAATTAGCCTACTGTGCCTGCCTTAAGACTGTGGAAAGAAACTGGAGTACAAGGAGGAAATCCACCAAGTACAGGGACAGCATGCACAGACAGTGGGGGGGGGGGTCAATACTTATTCTAAAGTTATATTCAAATGCAGCATTAGGGATTTCTTTCTTTTTTTTATGATTTGGACCCAGGCCATTTTTTTCAGTCATTTTTGCTCAAAGGAAAAAGATACTGACCTTCATCCTTTCAGCAAAAAGGAATGAAGGGGGAAAAAAAAGTTAAACTCAGCTGAAAGACCATAAGAGAGCTGTGCATAAGTAAACGTCCCCAAACCTCGATGATCTCCATCAATGTTGTAAAGAAGAAAGAACCAAAGTGATGTGAGAGAATGATAAAGTCATACAGGTAACATTACTGCAGGGACTTACAGTTGTACTTTTAGTACTTTTGGTGTTTTTTTTTTTTGGCTTTGTTTTTGTTAATTAAACACTGGCCGAGTGAAAAAAGTTAGATGTCTGAGGTTGTACAGTATTTGCCGAGTACTGAGACCCGCTATGATCAGATGATTTTTATTATGTTTTAACACAAAAACACACAGAATCGAACTTTTCCACCCGACTGTAAGTGTATGATCCGCTGTATTTGAGTCCCGTAGGTTTGTGAAAGTCGTGTAGTGTGGCTTCAGGTACGGAAAATGTGTTTTTCTACTGACGCAACTACTTAACCTGGTTTTTATGACGCCTCATTAAAAAATGACAGTTTTACTAGAGTATTGTGGATGAACTGTTGAGTTGTGCTGAGCCAGAAACATTGCTTTTGTGGCATAAGATTAATTTACGCAAATTAATCAGAATCAGAAGAGTTTTATTGCCAAGTGCGCTTGCACGTACAAGGAATTTGTTTTAGTGACAGAGCTCCAGGACAAAACACATAACAAGACAAAACAGGAGAATAAACAAACAAAAAAAATAGAAAATTACAACAAATTGAGTAGGATGGATTTTTTTGGGTCAACATCAAACGGAGTCGGGTGTGAGATGCTTACAATACGTTAAATAAATATCTGTGGTGTTGCACATAATATTGCTCATATGTTTAATGCACAGTGAGAAGAATGTTTTAGCTGTTCATGAGGTAAATTGCCTGGGGAAGAAAAATCTGTTCTTGTGCCTGACTGTCCTGGTGTTCGGTGCTCTGTATCGTCGGCCAGACTGCAAAAGTTCAAAGAGAAGGTGGCTTGGGTGTGAGGCGTCCAGAGTGATATTCCGAGCCCTTTCCTTCACTCTGGATGTAAACAGTACAGTTCTTGTAGGGTGGGCAGGGGAGCCGATAATCCTTCCAGCAGTCCGAACCGTCCTCTGTAGTCTTCTGATGTCTGCTTTTGTAGCTGAGCCAAACCACTAATTAATGCAAACTAATTCTTAATGCAAAGCGCATACAAATCACATGATCGCCGTCTTCCAAACGTCTGTCCTCATGTGAACTCTTTTCCACTCTTTTTCCCGCTCACTGTTTGTTTGCGTCTCTTTCTTTTTGAATTCTGAGTTTCTAACTCAATACTTATAATGAGCCCAAGTCATGTGACTAAGCACGCCCTGCTTTCTTTCTTTCTTTCTTTCTTTTAAATTATAATGCATTTATATGTTTTCACTAAATACATATTTAAACTGGTGTATAAATGTCCAGCCCAATAAAATGACGATTGTATCGTAATTATTTATTGATGTCATTTGATGCCGAATTTAAGCCAAATACTGTACTTTATTAACACACTCTACTTTCACACACAACTAAGAGAGAACAAGACACACACACATAAAAACATAAAGAACTTATTCAGCCCATGTCTTCAGGTAACGTTTCCGAGTGATTAATAATTAACGATTTTTTTAACCTTTAAGTTTTTTTTTTTACAAGGTAAATATTACAGGAGCCGCGCAGAAGGGGATGATTTATGCTTCTACTTTAATTGATCATTAATTAAAGATGAAGTAAAGCTCATGACATGGACTTTTCTGAGCCAAGTTATTCTTTTAAAGAAGAATTAATAATTTAGGATAATGTTTAATAAATCATTTTTACTAGGAGGTTACAAACTGTTTTAAATGAGAACAAGCTGGAAATAAAACTCCTGAGATATTAACTTTTAACATCCTGAAACATTATTGTTTTTTTTATTTTTGTGAAATTTAAAGTCTTACATGCAGAAACGAAACAAGTTAAGAACATGTCAAGAGAAAGAAACCAGAACTAGTGACATATTTGCAGCTGTGTGTGTGAGTGTGTGTATGTATGTGTGTGTGTGTGTGTGTATGTGTGTGTGTGTATATGTGTGTGTGTATGTATGTGTGTGTACGTGTTTGTGTGTGTGTGTGTGTGTGTATGTGTGTGTGTGTATATGTGTGTGTGTATGTATGTGTGTGTACGTGTTTGTGTGTGTGTGTGTGTGTGTGTGTGTGTGTGTGTGTGTGTGTGTGTGTGTGTGTATGTGTGTGTGTGTGTGTGTGTGTGTATGTGTGTGTATGTGTGTGTGTATGTGTGTGTGTTTGTGTGTGTGTGTGTGTGTGTGTGTGTGTGTGTGTGTGTGTGCGTGCATGTATGTGTGTGTGTGTGTGTGTGTGTGTGTATGTGTGTGTGTGTGTGTGTGTGTGTGTGTGTGTGTGTGTGTGTGTGTGTGTTTTAAGCTCAGACCAGAAGC
Source organism: Clarias magur (assembly GCA_013621035.1). Lineage (NCBI taxonomy): Eukaryota > Metazoa > Chordata > Actinopteri > Siluriformes > Clariidae > Clarias > Clarias magur. The sequence goes on along the minus strand of QNUK01001104.1, from coordinate 27,305 downwards.
CTACACTTATGCAATGACTCATTTCATGTCACAGAGAGAAGAGAGCATCAGACACACTGAAAACCACAGACCCTCTCCTTCTCTCTCTCTCTCTCACACACACACACACACACGCACACACACACACACACACACACACACACACACACACACACACACACACCCAGGCAGGTTGTTCACATACACCCTACAGCAGTCAGTCTCTTCGAGTGCCTTGGGGAGAATTGAATCCGGATTTCGAGTGCCTCGGTGTGATAACTCATGATGAGGCAATAGAAAGTAACATGGTGAGTGTGTGTGTGTGTGTGTGTGTGTGTGTGTGTGTGTGTGTGTGTGTGTGTGTGTGTGTACGGCGTATGGGAACCAGGCCTCACATTATCCTTCCCGCTCGAACATTTCAGTAGTTAATCCTGAGCTTAACCTCCGACCTCAACCTGCAGTAAAGCCGCGTCATCTCCCAATGAATCACATTTTCGTCTAAAATCAGTTGCGTGGAGAGACAGGATGATGTAACACACACACACACACACACACACACACACACAGTTATTCAATTTTACAAAAAGAAAAAAAAAAGGGGAAAGGACGACATTCTTACACAAGAACCTTCAGCCAGGAGTTTCTGTCTGGAATTTGTGAAGTTGTAGCTCCTTGGCTAATTGAAATCAGGACATGATTAGCATCGCGTTGTGATTAGAGCGGCGACAAATTCACGGTTCAAATCAAACCGCGTGTCTGAGTCACACACTGGGTCATTTTTCAGCAAAAACAAAAGAAGACAAGAATAATTTTACTTTGCATTTCCTCATCACAGAACTTACAGAGCAAGGAACGTCTGGCCATGGACCAGGATGCTCTTAGATAAACTACTCAAGACGTTCCAATGTTTACATTAAAGTAAAATATTTAATCCTTACTGTAGTCATTACATTAAAGCACAATACAAGGTATGAATCTTCTTTTTTTATTGTTAATTCTGATGAAGAAGACATTATACTGAGGGTGAACACGGTTTATAATTCACTAATTTAGGGGCGAAGAAACTCAGTGGTGCGTCTGCCAAATGCCGTAAATGTAGTTTAAATGAAACAAATGTAATATTTTGACTACTTTTTATCATCTCCGCCTGTAAAAATGTGTCTTGAGACAGTAACAAACACGATTTCGCACAGAGAAATGTGTAATTGATCTACATGAGCCCTAGTAATGATCTTATTTAGCCTGTTTCAGCTCTGCCTCGGTGGGATTTTCTCTGTGTGATCTGGCAACCCTGACCTCACAGAGCGAGTGTGAGACTTGAGGGTGCAAAAAAAAAATAATTTTTTTTCAATTCTGAATGAGGCTGAAATATAATTTCACACGAATAACCTGAATACACGAGCCGAGTGCTGGAGCGCGTGGAGCGAGCTGTACGGATCGCGGCTCAACTACGCCCGGTTAGTTATAAACAGGCTGAATTTTGATACGACTGTACTGAGGATGTGTATAAATAATCTCATGAGACCCGGACACTACGGTTGTGTACACTGCATTTATTGCTCACTGTTTCTCTTTATTCACACCTGATATCTACAGTATGTGAACTTACTCAATGTCTCCAAACAGGAAGAAGATTGGAGAAGAAGTCACAGTTTACAGTTTTCTCCCTTCTTTGTTTGTAATCACAGACAGACTTCTGCAGAAAGAATGCACCACACTGATGGTATGTGAACTAATGGCAAAGAGAATCCCTGGAATCTTGAGTGATATGAGGATCTTACAGGGATATATAAACACTGTAGGTGGGAGGAGACGTCCTGTCTCATACAGTACGGGAACTTTTGGTCTAAGAGGATAAAATGACAAAAAAAATCTACTGAAACCTACTTCAGTGCAAATAGCAAACGCTTCTCTGTTAAAACGCAGCGCTCATGGGCCTCCGAGTGGCGCAGTGGGTAAAGCGCTCGCCCTATCATCCGGAGATCGCTAGTTCGAATCCCGGGTGGTGCTGTAACCTCTCGCAGCCGGAGGTCTAGAGAGAGCTGATTGGCCGAGCTCTCTCAGAGGGGAGGGATGAGAGGTACATAGTGCTCCGACATTAATCACGGCTCTACAGCCAGTCAGGGGCGTCTGTGAGCTCGCGCAGCGGAGGGAGCGGATAGCGCTGTCCTCCGAGTGTGTGACTCCGCCCCCAACGGTGCGCGAGCGAGCAGTTCGAAAAGATGCGGTCGGCTGGCGTCACGTGGTTTGGAGGAAACACGGGATAGTCTTCGGCCCTCCCGGCTGAGTGGTAGTAGTAGCCTTAATGTGGGAGCCCCCTAGTGACGGGGAGGAATTGGACACGACTAAATTAGGGAGAAAATCGGGGAAAAATCCAAAAAAAAAAAAAAACGCAGCGCTCATGAGAGAAAACATCGAGAGCTTTTGTTGCTGAACATTTAGATCACTATTGTGCTCTAACCCTGAACAAATTCATATTATTTTATGGATCCGTTATTCTAAAAAATGACTTGAGTGGAAAGTCACCAGTCGGTTCATCCTGTTACATTCAAGGCCAAATTTTCAATTCTCAAAGCAAAGTCCTCATTCCTACACCGGGATGCAGGTTACATTAATGCCAAGAGCCTGCAGGGTTCTCTCTCTCTCTCTCTCTCACACACACACACACATCTCTAAATAAAGCGATCATCCTTCTGGTCCTTCAGCTTGATGTGTGTGACGTGTGTGTTCATCATGTTTGCACATAAATCACGCCGTGTAAGCGGAGCTAAACACATAATATACACCTCCGGCTCTGTGTGTGTGTGTGTGTGTGTGTATGTGGTTATATAAGACTCACTGTGTGATTCATTGCTGCACCTCTAAGTATGTATGTTGTTGCATTTTTGTGCTTCGTTACTGTAAAAGCAGCCTTTTTTTTTCTTTGTGTTTTCCTGGAGCCTAACGAGGAACTGTGACTGTAAAGAGGAAACCTGATGACTGGGGGGGGGGGGGGGGTTTGGGGGTCTCTGACGCGGACTTCTGTGCGCGTGTGTGTGTGTGTGTATAATGAGTTTTAGGTGTTTTCTGTCTTGTTATCTATTTAAATGCGATTCGTTTTTGTCCCCGACTCAACAAAATGACGTTTGACTTTTAACACCTAATATTTTTTTTTAATTTTTTTTATTTCCGTTCTGCACATTGAAGGTATTTGAGACATAAGATGAGTAACAGAACACATCAAGATGATTTTTGAAATGTTTTTGTCTGTCTGTTCGTCTGTGTGCATGGAGTTTGCATGTTCTCCTCGTGCTTGGTGGGTTTCCTCCGGGTTCTCCGGTTTCCTCCCACAGTCCAAAGACATGCAGGTTAGTCTAATTGGTGTTTTCAAATTGCGTATGGAGTGTGTGTGTGTGTGTGTGTGTGTTCCCTGCAATGGATTGGCAGCCTGTCCAGGGTGTACCCCGCCTAATGTCCTAAGTCTCCTGGGATAGGCTCCGCCCCCGCAACCCTGAATACAGGATATAGACGATGAGTGAGTGAGTGAGTGTTTGTGTGTGTTTGTGTCGCATCACAAAAACTTCTGAACTAATTTTAATAGAGTTTTCACATTATATGCATTTGGCCGAGCTCCAGGTGACTTATATGTTTAGTTTCATCGCAATCGGCCCACAGGAAGAGAAGATATGATACTTTGACCCTTAAATGGAAAACGCCCTCATGTCATAAAAAATGGACGTTGAAAAAAATCATTAGTTCTTCTCAAAGTTCAACAGATGGCGCGGTACATTTTTTTAAATAAGCGCTTATGAGTGTGTGATTAAACACAACGTGAACAAAGTCGTGGGCATGGCTAGTACTAAATAAAAAAGTTAAAGATTTGCTTAAAAATGATTAATTCATGGAAACTGAATTGGTATGGGTTCATTTTTATACTAAATACCACACACACACACACAAAACACACACTAATGCATTACTGCAGAATGTCATTCATTTCCACTTCCTCTTCCGTTGGAATACACACACACACACACACACACACACACACACACACACACACACACACACACACACACAGTTCGGCAGCTTCTCACAGACATCTTCAGCGTCTCCCCAAAATCTCCAGCAGGATCTCGACACTGAATACAGGTGATCCCCAGGGCTGGGTGCTCAGTCCACTGCTGTTCACTCTGCTGACTCATGACTCGAGCCACATCATCAGGTTCACTGATAACACGATCATAATGGGTCTCATCAGCAAGAATGACGAGTCAGCGTACAGAGAGGACGTGCAGAACCAGCAACTTGTGAACAAGTCTAAAGAGATGGATGTTGATCTCAGGAGAACACGGGTCGACCATACTGCAATAAACATCAACGGCTCGTCTACGGAGATAGATTCCTAAATTCGTGCTAAACTCCTCAGTGTTCACCTGAAGGAGAACTTCATCTTGTCCCAGAGCATCATCTCCATAACCTAGAAAAGCACAGCAGCATCTTTATTTTCTGAAAAGCTCGTCTTCCTCACTCCGTCCTCAACACCGGTGGGTTTGGGAACCGCACCGTCTCGGGTCGTAAGGACCGTCGAGAAGATCATGAGTTGTATGATCTAAATACAAGCACACACCAAAACATGCACACACACCCCTCACACACACACACACACCCACACCCACACACACACACACACACACACACACTCACTTTCACCCTTTGGACATTCAGAACATTTTGTTTGTCCAGGGATGCTGTTTTACAGGAAAGCAGGTGAGACAAGTGAGAGGTGAAGAGAGGGAGGAAGCAAAAGAATCAGCGTAACGAGAGAGAGAGAGAGAGAGAGAGAGAGAGACAGTGTAGAGAGAGAGAGAGACTTTTTTGACTTTTTACAATCCTTTATTTTACAAGTTTTGTTTTATAGTCTAGAAAAAGGATTGTGTTTATAAATAATTGATTTAAAATAGATAAATAAATACATAGATAAATAAGACATTCATTACATTATAGTCCTTCTTTAAAAACACATAGTTATTGTGCTTTTTTCAGTTAAAATATGCGGCAAAGATGATTTCGTCATCTTCTACCGCGCACAAGGTCTCCTCACAGCACCATATGGTTTTAAACATGTTTATGTCTTTCATACTTTTGTAAAAATTAAAATCAATTAAAATTCTTGATTTAACAAGTCTTTAGAAGATCTTTTTGGGGTCGCAGTCTGTGCTTTGTGCCAGCTTATTTTTTCTACTTATATAAATTGCCATTTTAGCTTGACCAATGGTAAAATTAATAAGCTGGCATTTGAACCTGTTTCTCCGGACGTATTTAAAACCAAGAATAAAAAAACTGATGAGTAAAATCTACATTCAGTGGTAAAAAAAGGTGTTTTAAAAGGTTAAACAAAGGTGACAACCTGGAGCAATGTATAAAAGCATGGAAAACAGTTTCTCTCTGTGAACAGAAGGGGCATTCCTGTGTGATTTCAGGATTTAAAATGGAGATAAAAGAGTTCACAGAGACAATTCCATGTAAAATCCTCCACTGGAGGTCAGCAGACTTTTTGGTTAATGGTGGTTTGTACAGTGCCCTCCACTCTGGTTTAAAATCATTATTAAAACCCAGTTCAGTGCGCCATGGGGTGTCTACCCTCCCGTTCAGTTTTTTCTTGTTTAAGACCTTTACACATGCTTTGTATAAAACCTTACCAGACACTGTCTCAAAGTTCATGTCCTCCTCACCCTTGAGCTCCAGGAGGGGGCCGCCATGACCCTCTAGGTCCGGAGTTATCGTCAGCTGTGGAAAAGGTTCTTCTTCTGTAGGATTGGTCTCGTTGTTTGTGTATTCCATCAGCTGAACGCGTTCCTCCGACGTTAGGGCGGTTCTCCAGCGGTGTAGGAGCTGGTTGGCGACCCGTTGAGACCGAAGTCCCATCTGTGCTGCCAGGTTCTCTGCTCGAGACAGGTCTGGTCAGGTGATGTTCACCAGCTGCCGAAGTGTCACGATCCCTGCTTTTATCAGGGTCTTGGATAGTGCTGGGGTGTTTGGACTAGAAATGTCCAGCTGCCCTCCACAGACTAGGGGCTCCTCCAGCAGCCAGTGTAACGTTCTACTCCCTTTGTTTTGTTTTTTAAAAAAGGTCCAGATTTTAAAAAGTCTTTGATAAAATACGGGTAATCCAGTAGTGTCCAGTGCTGTGGGGTCCATTAAAAACAGAGTTCTGTCCAGCCCAAGACCTCCCACCGTGCGTAGGAGTGTGTAGGCTGCCGCTCTCCATCCTTCATCACTCGCTCCGGTGAGAAGTCTCTGGATGAACTGCAGACGGAAGGCTGCAGTTCTGCTGGCTAGCTGCACCAGGCCCTGTCCTCCTTCCTCTTTGGGCAGGTGAAGTAGACTTTGTGGTAGCCAGTGCAGTTTGTCCCAGAAGAAGTCTACCAGTAGGGCCTGTATGCTTGCTAGCAGGTTTGGTGGCGGGTCCATACATGCCAGTTTGTGCCACAGGGACGATGCTGCTAGGTTGTTGATGACCAGCACTCGTCCTCTGTAGGACATTTTTGGGACCAGCCACTTCCATCTGCTTAGTCTGCCTTTTATGTTTTCAACAAGTCCATCCCAGTTTTTGTTTAAAAACTCAGCACTGCCCAGGTAGACACCCAAGTATTTAAAACCAGTCTTTTTCCACATTAAACCCCCTGGTAGTGTGGGCTGGTCGCCTCCCCATTCTCCTACTAAAATGGCTTCACTTTTAGTCCAGTTGATTTTAGCAGATGATAAAACCTTAAAATCTTCTAAAACACCAGTTAAAAGATTCACATCTGCCTGTGTGTTCACCATTACAGCTAGATCATCGGCATAAGCTGAAAGACAGGTTAAAATATTAAACTGAGGTATATTAAAACCAGAAAGCTGCTCTCTTAGTTTGCATAAAAGAGGTTCGATCGCTAAAGAATATAGCATTCCTGACAGAGAGCAGCCTTGTCTAATACCTCTGTGTACTTTAAAAGGGACACATAAACCACCATTAACCTTCAGTACACTCTCAATGTCACTGTACAGTGTCTTTATCATTGTTATGAAATCTGGGTTGAACCCAAAGCTTTCCAGCACCTTCCACAAGTATTTGTGTTCAACCCGGTCGAAAGCTTTTTCCTGGTCCAACAAAATGAGACCGGTCTTTAAGCCTAGCAGTCTAGAGACATCCAAAATATCACGGATTAAGTGTATGTTATCAAAGATAGACCTACCAGGCACGCAGTACGTCTGGTCGTGATGAATGACCTGCTCCAGTACCTTTGTCAGTCTTGAGGCTAATGCTTTTGAGAGTAGTTTGTAGTCAGTGCACAGCAGTGATACCGGGCGCCAGTTCCCCAGGTGCGTCAGGTCTCCCTTTTTTGGCAGTAAGGTCAGGACAGCCCTCCTGCAGCTCACCGGGAGCTTTCCTTCTTTCACGCTGTCCTGCAACACCTCTAGTACATCCTGTCCTATTACTGACCAAAACGCCTTGTAGAACTCTACAGGGAGACCGTCTATACCCGGCGCCCGCCCGTTCTTCAGGCCTTGGAGGGCCTTCTGAATCTCTGCCAGTGTCAGTTCTGCCGCCATGTCAGTGGCAGCTTCTTCTGACAGCTTGGGCAGGTTTTTCAAGAAGGTTTCCTCCATTGCATGTGCTTCTGACCACTCACTACTGTACAGCTTTGAGTAGAAGCCGTGTGTCTGCTTGCGAATCTCAGTGGGCTCTGATACGAGATCCCCTGACTCTGATCGCACAGCATGTATGATTCTTTTCTGTCCATTTTTTTGTTCCAGACCAAAAAAGAACTTAGAAGGAGCATCCATTTCTGTCGCGTGTTTGAAACGTGAGCGGACCAGCGCCCCCTGTGCTGCAGTGCCCAGTAGGTCGTTCATTAGGGCTTTTTTGTTTTTCAGGGATTCAATGTTTTCTGTGGTCTCTAAACACTGGAGTTCTGCTATTTCGGTCTCTAGCGCTCTCATTGATCTAACAATGTCTTTTGTGACATTGAGTGTGTACTGTTGACAAAAAACTTTTATTTGTGCTTTAGCTAGATCCCACCATTGCTGTAGAGAGCTAAAATCTGCTTTTTGTGATTTAAGATTGGTCCATAAAAAAGTAAAAGACTCAATAAAATTGGCATCTTCTAAAAGTAGGGTGTTAAAATGCCAGTAGGCTCTTAGGCTTAAGGTTTTTCCTACTGACAGCGCACTGCACCATACTATGATCAGAGATGCCTACTGGGACGATAAAACATTTAGTAAAATAAGACAGTTGATGTTTAAAACCATAAAATCGATCAAGTCTTGCCAGTGAGAGTGTGTTCTCTATGGAGTGGGCCCAGGTGTACTGTCTTTGTTTCTTGTGTAAGTCTCTCCATATGTCACTTAAGTCCTGGGCCTCCATCATCTCCCACATGCGTTTACGGGAGGCCATGTGAGGTTCTCTATGGTTTCTGTCCAGGTTGTCGGTTGTGCAGTTAAAATCCCCACCCAGAATTAAAATGTCAGCAGAGTTACAGTCGTTAATTACGCTGTTTAGTTTGTCTAAAAACATCATCCTCTCTACTGCCTTGGTGGGAGTGTACACACAAATAAAAACAAAAACTTCATTTTCATAAAACGTTCTCACTTTTAAAAGCCTCCCATTTAAAAATTATTCTACTGTATAAGAGTTTGGTATAAAATTGCGAGCAGCGAGCAGTGCGACTCCACCACTCAGTGGTGTATTGTGGCTCAGAATCGCGAGCCCATCCCACTCCTTCGACCAGTCCGCTGCGTTCTTGGAGTCGCTGTGTGTCTCTTGAAGTAGAGCCACATCAACATGTTTCTGTTTTAAAAGTTCGTATAGTTTGGCTCTTTTTTCACATGTTCTTGCCCCATTAATATTTAAACTCGCAATATTTACTTCACTCATTAAAAAGTGTGTAGATAAAAAGACAGTCTTATATAAAAGAAAACATACCAGTGTCCAGCAGGGAGTAAAAATCCTTCTAGAATTCCTCTTCAGCGAGTTCCTTGTTTATTTTGGTAATCCATTTCTTTAGTCTGAAGATTTCAAGTTCAGCGAAAACTTTTTGTCTCTTGTAATATTTGACGTCATGGACGAACTGCCTCTTACTTGAGAAGTGGTCTTCTATTTTGATTTTTGACCCCCCTTTTGACCCCTCGTCTTTTCTAAAAAAACATGTATAGATTCCTCACTGTAGATGACTGGCATTCTTTCTTCCTCTGCGGTGAGGAGCAGCACAGAGTCTGAGATGTACCCATCACTGTCTGACTCCGGTTCGGGGTCTTTTTTGGGGAGTTTTTTTCCTCCTCCTTTCCGGTCTTTTTTCCTTTTTGGTGCCTTGAAGGAGGCCTCCTCTTCCATCTCTATGTCCGCCTCGTCCCCTTGTGACAGTGCGGCTGATGCTTCCATTTGACGGCTCCTCGCCCTTGTACCCATCGCTGAGAGCACAGGTAGCTCCAGCGCTGCACCCGAACCCTCTGTGACCTTATCAGCAGTGTTCGGCCTCTCCGGTGCCGGCTGGGTCACGTTGGGTTCCTCTCGGTCCGGTTTGGCCGAGCTCATTGTTTCTGGTGTAACTCCAGTTGACTCTCGGACTGCAGGCTGGGCTTGGGGTTCGGTCTCTATAGGCTCTGGGTCAGCAGCATTGCCGGGTCCCTCAGCAGACGGCCGAGCTGTAGTCGCAGGGGGAGCGGCCTCGCCCGGCACGGTCGCGTCGTGACCCGCTCGCTCAGAAGCACCAGGATCGCTCTGTCTTTCGGGACAAGCACGGACCAGATGTCCCATTGCACCACATTTAAAACATTTTATATCAGTGTCTGAGGAGGCGAATATGCTGTAGTCAAAGTTTTCAACCCTGAATTTAAAAACAGCATTTAGCTCTTCTACGCCCTCTTTAAAGATCATAAAAACAACTCTCCTAAAAGACACCAGGTGTTTAATCAGTGGGGATTTACAGCCCAGGGGGATTTTCTTTATAGGGGAGACCAGTCTTCCATATCTGGACAGTTCTGTAGCGATGACACTATCAGGTATGAAGGGAGGGACATTGGACAGAACTATTTTCTTGGCTGGGGAGCTCAGGGGAGAAACCCGGATGTGCTCGTTATTAACACTGATACCATTCTGTACAAGTTTAGCCGCTTTATCTACACTATTAACAAACGTGACCACAGCGCTGTTCATGCGGGAAGCAGAGACGATGTTCTCATGTCCCACCACATCACCAACCGCTAACACACACTCCTCTAAACTCGCCGCGCGCACACCACGTGACACCGCGCCGGCGAGTTAAACGCGCGCACACACACACACACACACTCAGTCACGCGCACACACTCACACACACAAAAAAGGTAAATTTAGCCAAAAGATGTAATAAATGGCGAAAAAAGGCAAAAAGAAAATTGGCAAAACGCCAATCGCTCTCACGCGCTCTACACGCCACACTCGCTTCCCTGCCGCACCGCGCATGCGCAGAGAGACAGAGAGAGAGAGAGAGAGAGGTGTGAGGTGGATCATGTCAGTCTGTACTCGTCTATTTTAGATACATTCATTCATTATTCCTCTTTTTACACTATTCTGTTTTTATTTTCTCTCCATTTTATTTATTTATTTATTTTATCTTTCTAGTTATTTATTTATTTGAATCTTCTCCTGTTATGTTCATGTGACGTATCTCTAAGCTTTGGCATTACAGATGTAAACTTAGAATCTTGTGAGAGAGAGAAATCATGACACGTCTATCTATCCATCCATTTAACTGTCCATCAGCTGTGTTTCCCAGTCCTTCGCTTTACTCCTCTTCCTCCCTCAACCATCCCTGTCCTCCTCCCTGTCCTCCTTCCTGTCCTCCTCTCTATCCTTCTCTCTATCCTTCTCTCCATTCTTCCCTCTACCTCTCAGTTTCCTTCCCGTTTCACCCTAGCTGTCTTTTGTCCCTTCCCTCTTCATCCCTTCCTGTCATTTCTTCTCCGTCTCCCTGTCCTTAGCTTTATATTTTCATCTGTCTCCTCTCTTCATTATTATTCTTCAGTTTTTCTCTCTTTTCCACTCGATGTATCCATCTGTCTTTACCTTTCCTTCCATCTCTATCCTTCTGTTTCTCTCTACCTCTCTCATTATTATTCTCCCCATCTCCCACTGTATTTCTATCATCTTTCATCTCTTCCTCTATATCTCTCCATTTCTGTCGTTCCCTCCCTGTCCTCCTATTTTATTATTCCGCTTTCTATTGCCTGTCAGACTGCTAGTCCTCCTCATCTTTTGTCCCCTCTCTCTCTCTCTCTCTCTCCCACCTGGCCTCCCTCTGTTTTCCGCCATTTGCTGACAGTTCTACAGTGTGACCCAGTGATGCTGAGTGAAGCAGGTGAGCAGAGAGAGAGAGAGAGAGAGAGATAGATAGATAGAGAAATAAAGAGACACAGAGAGACAGAGAGAGAGAAAGAGACACAGAGACACAGAGACAGAGAGAGAGATAGATAGAGAGATAAAGAGACACAGAGAGAGAGAGAGAGAGAGAGAGAGAGAGCGAGAGGACGCACTGGCATGATGTACAAGGGGAGCAGGAGAGGTGGTGTGTATGTGTGTATTTGTGTGTGTGTGTGTGTGTGTGTATGTTGGTGATTGAACAGACTAACACATTTTGATTAAACACACACACACACACACACACACACAAACACACAAAGAGCTACATGCGACACACACAGAAGGGGAGAGAGAGAGAGAGAGAGACAGCACCTGGCATGGCACAGTGCTCATTAATGAGAGAGGACAGAGGAAGGACACACACACACACACACATACACACCTTTTTCTGTCTATCCAGCTCTCAGTCTAAATATCTACCTATCTATATTGTCTATCTGTTTTTCCAACTATTCATATTTCTAATATTTCTAATCCTTTTCTTTTTTCTCCACACACACACACACACACACACACACACACACACACACACACACACACACACTAACTGAACATGTCTCAGTGCGTCACATTGCATCTTCACTCCAGATGATTTGTCACATCTTTTTTTTCCTTTCTCTCGATTCTCCCAGCTTCTCTTTTTTTATCTTCCATCAATCTGATGAGAATTTTAATTGATCTGATCCTCTACTGTTCACACACACACACACAGAGAGAGAGAGAGAGAGCTATGCGCACTCAGGAGAAACACTATCTTAAGCCATCATGAGAAAAACGTCTCCTTTTAAACCATCATAAGGAACCTGAGGAAAAACACCCGGGTCTATAAATATAGATGATCCATGACTGCAGGCTGCTGGGGATTGGAGGAGGAGCGCAAAAGAGGGGGGGTGAGGGGGCGGGGGGGGGGGGAGGGGGGCATCCATAGAACTGCATACTCATCAATATTCAAATCCTGGTGGTACTGCAAACTTTACTGCAATCATTCTGTTCAATAAAAACATAACACAACAATACAACATAGTGTCAATGCTCCTATCCATCCATCCATCCATCTATCTGTCTATCTATCCATCTATCTATTTATCCATCCATCCATCTATCTATCTACTGCTGCCTATTGCTTTTTTTTATCTCTGAAATGTTTGCTTATTTATCCAAATTTGCTTATTTATCAAAATGTATTATTACTATATTGCAGTTTTGAATGTGTTTTGAATCTCACGTGACCTAAATTAAACATGTTAAACATCTCAAACATCTAACTGTAGTAGAGAGGAACACTTACCTCAGCTGAAGGGAAAGCAGACTGGAAGCGCACGGGTCTTCACTCTAATCACTCTTCAGAGCCGTAAATCCAGACAGTGCAGAAATCAGAGGCAGTGATGACAGACGAGAGCTGGGACGGGCGGAGACACGTGGACGCAGAAAAGAAGAAGAAAAGAAAGAACCGGAAAAAGACAAAGACCTACCCTGATGTCCGTTAGCGTCTTCACTCCGATGCTGCAAACAAAGTTTTGAGCCAAAAAATCCGAAACACGGGAAACTTCAGAGCTGAAAACTGACTGTCTGTTTGCTCCTCCCATTTGCCCATATATGGATTAATGAGGGTTTAGTCCCACTGTGAATGTTCTGGATCTGAATGAGACGCGCGTGTACTGTACGTGTCAGACAGGACTGCCTTCTCATGTGCTGTTTCTTTTGAATCATCGTCAACATTTGCAAAACAGTAAGCGCGATTCCCGAAACGATTTATACGAACAGCACGACACGATGGATCGCCTGCACGATTTCTTAGACAGCGCTGTTTGAAAGTGATTAAAAATACACACGATGGAGTATTTCCTTCATGACAAATAGATCAATTGCAGAAGTACAAAGTTACACTTGGTTAAACGTCAGAGATTAATTACAAGAGACTGGACTAAATTCACAATTAGACTTTTATAGATCACAGCAATGAAGGTTTGTAAAGCCTTCTCCAGACTCTCCAGGCGTCCGCCGGGGCGTCCACACACTCTGCACCCACGGAGGCCTGCAGGGTCACCTGAGTCTACGACTGGCTGGAGATCCTCCAGCTGGAAAACAGATAGTGAGGAATTCCATCAGCGTCCTAGAAGAGCTTGGAAAGCGCAGCCTGATGGTGTTAGAGGTTTGCATGTGGGTTTCCTCTGGGTGCTCCGGTTTCCTCCCACAGTCCAAAGACATGCAGGTTAGGCTGATTGGCGTTCCCAAATTACCCGTAGTGTGTTAATGTGGCCTGGTGGTGCGACCACGGTTGTGAAAATGGGAATAAAAATTAAAAATGGTCATCATTGGCCTGCAAAGGTCTCTAGTTTGAACTACAGATGTTCCTAGATGGATGGATGGAGTAATGGAAAGTCACATGATCGCAAATCACCACATCACTCAATCATTTTCTATAGTGCTTATCCAGTACAGGGTTGTGGGGCCTGGAGCCTATTCCAGGGGATTCGTGGGGTGAGGCGATGGACACCCTGGACCCTGTGAGCACACGCACACATTTACAGGCAATTTGGGAACGCCAATTAGCCTAATCTGTATGTCTTTGTCCGTTGGGAGGAAACTGGAGTACCTGGAGGAAACCCACCAAGCATGGGGAGAACATATAAACTCCACACCCACACACATACACCCAAGGCAGGTATCGAACCCTCGACCCTGAATGTGTAAGGCTACGGCGCTAACCACTAAACCACCAAGTAAGTCATCTGGAACCAGAACCCTCACATCATCAGGGATGAGATCTCAGAGGTGAGGCGAGGAGACGCTGTCTGGTGTACGGCCCTATAATTGGAACATGTGTTAGCGCCGCATGTTGTGTAACAGCAGTACACAGTGACGTTCTCTCGCCGCGGGCCGGAAGCTCCGTGGCTGATGACATTTCAACCACGCCACGTCTTCTGCCTTGGGCCAGGTTGAATCCAGTTTTATCCGGGTACATGTGCTGTAGGTCTCATGTGTCTCCAGTTCTACTACACGCCATATCGCAGAAGGAGAAACGAAAGAGTTTTATATGTTGGCTACAGTACATTTTTTTTCACAACAGACATAGAAATGTAAATAACCTGAGTGTCAGTTGTCACCCGGTCAATGTTTTAAAAAACACTGTTGTCTTCTATTTTGGAAATCGGTCTTCATCACCATTAGTCTAATGGAGTTAGAGTTCATCTAATGTTTTACCTGTAAGTGGAATAGTGTAATACAAAGCATTAGGACGTCATCACTCTATCACAGTACAGCATTACTGGGTTACATGCCTGAGTGTTCGAATACGGGTTTCTCTCCTGACATTCAGCCGCACCCTCGTCCAGCCTCGGCCACTGGAACGTCATGATCGAGAGAACGGTCCTACATCAAGGAACGATCCTACATCCTTAACCTCTTCTACCTCTGCCTCTGCTTTGCCACTCTGCAGACAGCCTCACACCTCCTCCTCCTTCTCTTCTTCTTCTTCTTGCTCCTGGCTGTTGATTTCCCCGTTCACGTCCTTCTTCCTCAGACACTCTAACATGGTGTTGTGCTCTGTCTGGCCAGATAAAGTCTCATGAGATGCACCTTGAAGTTCTGTTAGAGAACGGGTTGATCATTGGTTGATCTAACATTCCTCTTCACGGCTGAAGGTCAGGATTCACTTGAGAGCACGTCATCAATCCAGGAAACGTTTAATAGGAATGTATGGAACGTGTGCTTGATAGATTCGGACAGCTGATGTTAGGGCTTCTGCAGGGAACGAACGTGATAATCCAACAGAGACTGGCCTGACTTTTAAGCAACGACGTAAGCAACTGATAATGTAGGACACAGCAGACGGTCGAACATCATCATCATCAAAGTTTGCTCAAAAGAATGAGAAATTGATTTTATGATGTGCACAACTGATAAGATGATGTGGAAGATGTTAAACACTCACCATATTAAAGCATTCAGATATGGAGGTTTCATGTAAATTAGGCCAAAGCTAAAGCGTCTGGCATTCTGAGGGTAAAAGGTACAGTAGATGCTTTCAGAGCAGCCAAACAAAATGTTTAGAGACGTTAAACACTCACACTCGGCACAGCTGCTTAAATAGCATTAGAGTTACTTAGGCTAGGATAGCTAATGTAATTAAACAGCCATCACGCTCCATGTTTCTTCTGAAAGCCAAACATTAGTCACCTGACTGCCCTGACCGTCAATGATGCTGGAAACCAGAACCAGCACCACGTCTCACTCACAGACTGTATAAGGACTGGACAAACCCTCTGTGACGTCACCCACAGTGATTCTGAAGCTCAGCTCTGGTCGTCATCATCTTGCCAGGAGCTGACTAAACCCTCATTAATCCATATATGGGCAAATGGGAGGAGCAAACAGACAGAGGGTGCAGAGCAAGTAGCTTGCAGTTTCACACCTGCATTGCGGTTGTCACTCAATTCGACCACACCCGAAGTATGCGTAATTCTACAGATTGATATACTTGTAACTGATGAGTTACATAAAAATTCACCCGTCCAGATGTGACATGAATGTGAAATCGAGCTATGGAGACCGTGCCCTTATTTTATACCAGGCTGTAAACATGTTTATTTCTGTTGCGGATTAGATGGGGATTGATGCACTACTGGGGAACGCTCCATTCCTAGTGGTCATTTGAGGAACTGCATCAAATCTAATCAGTGTCAACACACACACACACACACACACACACACACACACAGACATACAATCAACTGCAGCAGATTTAAGCAAAATAAGTATGCTGGTATTGCAGGGCTACACGTCCTCTTTAGGTCAGAATGTGTGTGTGGTGTGTGTATGTGTGTGTGTATGTATTGATAGGTAGATCAAGGTCCCTCTGATCTTCAAAGAAACCTCCATACTGACACATGGATCAAAGCAGACACGCCCCCTCGCTGTTCTACATCCATCTCACACTAACGATCTGTTCCCCGAGTCCGATCGTTTGACTCACATGAACAATAAGATTTAACTCTTTCCATACAAAACCTAAAATGTTTAATGAAATCTGATCCCCATAGCTTTACACACGATAGAATAGATTGGAGTT
This sequence comes from Clarias magur, assembly GCA_013621035.1. Classification (NCBI taxonomy): domain Eukaryota; kingdom Metazoa; phylum Chordata; class Actinopteri; order Siluriformes; family Clariidae; genus Clarias; species Clarias magur. The sequence continues at coordinate 10,833 of QNUK01001104.1, read as the reverse complement.
AAAATTGTGAAAACAGGCCTGGCTTTTATTTATTCATTTATTTATTTATTTATTTTTCCATCAAATGTTTTTTAAATGTAAAATATCGACTCAGTTCTAATTCCTTCTACTCGCTTCACTGCTGAAAGTCTGGAAATCAAATATTCATGAATCATGAGATGATGAAAAATGAAAAAAATGCAGCCTGAGTCTAACCTCATTTTGTTTTCATAAAAGATTAAATATAAACTCGATCAGCATACACAGAAATGCATTTTGGTTGATTCTTAAACAGCAGCACCTGGAAAATCCTGTGAACCTTTTTTTCCAGCCACGATGTCATCCTACTTCACTTTCACCTCCTGCTGCCCTCGAACAGATTTTAGTCGCAAAATAATCTTATTCAAAATCTGTTTAATTATAATAAAATAAAATGAAAAAACAGGCAAAAAACAAATGTCTCCTTGTTTTGTAATATTCATTATTTTAAAGCCGGAAATTTCTATCCAGTCTAATCTAGTTTGCACATCAATGTTTTTTAATGAATAATAAATAAATGCACAATATTTTCATCAGGACCGAATCTACATTATTATTCTGTGTCAAACAGGTTCGATTCCACATTCACTGGATGGTTTTTTTTTTGCTTGTTTGTTTAGTTTTTTTTTTTTTTTTTTTTAATAATTGGAAGTTTCAATCATATTGTCATACGAGCTTCTTGTCTTGTCCCTAATTACATTATATACCAGAAAAAAAATAACAAACAGCTCTTCAGAAATGTAAGATGGCGCCCAAAAGTACACCTAATAACCCCAAAGGCGAGTCTCCTCCCAGTGTTCACCCCAAAACGTTGACTTACAGTACATATTTCACTCGCTCATCATCTATACATCTTTATTAGGGTCAGTTAGGGAACGTCTGTTAGCCTAATCTCCAGGCTATTTGGATTGTGGGAGGAAACCGGAGCACCAGGAGGAAACCCACCAAGCACGGGGAGAACATGCACACTCCATACGCACAGACCCTGAGACGGGAATAAAAATTTAAATAAAGTGAATCAAATCCCAAAATTCTACATTCTAAACATTCAATAATGTAGTAGAGTAGATGTAAATGTAGCAAGTAGACTCGCCTTTCTGTCATTTTGGGCTTATTAAATGCACTTTGCGAGTCATCTTGCATTTCTGAAGAGCTTTTTAAAATTTTTTTAATCATTTATATAAAATAAAATATATATATATATTTTTTATAAAATTTTATCATAAAATTTTATAAAACTTATATATATTATATAAATTTTTTTTTTAATTATATATATTATATAAAAACACATATATATATATATATATATATATATATATATATATATATATATATATATATATAAAACTATATATTTTATAAAACTTTATAAAATTTTTAATCATAAAATTTTTTATAATTTATACCCTTCCATTTGAATTCCTTTTATTCTAGTCCTTTTTATTTTGGTAACTTTTGTAAATATTGTAAACTTTCAACCTAAAGTTTTATCATTTTTAACTATTTTTAAATTATTCTTTTTATTTGACTTTTATTGAAAAAATCGACTTTTCATTTAATTGGACTCTCTAGTGCAATTTATTTCATCATAGAGAAATCGTTCTTTTTATCGTCCCTGTGTATCATCCTGTGTATAGTCGTGTACTGTACTGTATGTGACAAATAAAAAACTATATATATTTGAATTTGAAGTGAGCTGACTCCAGAAAAATCCCCCTGAAATACCCCAGGAAGACTCTTCGGGTCTGAGTGACTCTTTAATTAGTTAATGACTCGACTACCTACGTTCACCTGAACTCTCTCTGACTCTGACCTCGTAATACCCCCAAATGATTCCTGTGAAATGAGTCAATTCTCTTTGTGAGAGTCGATTCTTTTGTGAACATGAATCAGGGGTGCTAGAGGGGTGCTTTGGTCATCCTAGGGGTAGCTACCCCACCCCGTAAGCCCCTCCCTGGCCCCGCCCATGTGTAATACTGACACATTAAAAGAGCACATGGATTATCGAAGCAGATTTTGTGATGAAATGCAGTTTATTAGCTAATTATATTCTGATAAGGCAGCTCTGTTGCTTGTGTAGGACTCCTGTAAAACACCTGAGACGGTTCGGGGAAACTAAACGTTCATGAAAGCCTTCATGAAATGAGACTGATTTCTCCTACCAGCGTGAGCCACGTGATGAGCCAAGATATGCAAATGAGTCTCGTTATTCTCGAACAACAGCGAAGGACGTGAACGAAGCGCCATCTGTTCCCAGTCCGGCGCTCAGCAAAAAAAGATCCAATTACCTCACAGAGCTCTTTGGATTTGCAAAATAATTACAGAGAGATGTTCAATCTGCAAGGTGTGATCTGACATCCTGCATGACAAACTACACATCACGGGTTACACGCTATGCCGTGCGCTGCTTAATGTTAGCGATCAGTTTATATAAAACAAACTAATTACAGATTACAGGATAAAATATTTAAACGAGACGGAAGAAACCGAGTATTTAGCATCGCATAGGTGATTATTTCACTGACACGGCGCCTGTCTGTCCTTTCTAACATTTCAGAGTCAGAAAACCTTAACAAATATCTGCTCTTTCTTTTCACATCCTGTTTATACGGAGGGAAAACTAATAAAGGTGAGAAGTGAATGGCGGTGTGTGTGTGTGTGTGTGTGTGTGTGAGATGCATGCCTAAGCCTCGGCACAGAGACGATCTGAAAAGGATTTAAGCTCATTAAAGGTGCACCTGAGACGTTTGTATATGACGAACATCTCGTCCCAGCGTCTCATAACACACGGCATCTGTAGATTTCTGGCTGATTATCCGTGACCACGCCTACTTTTAATTAGAAATCTTGAACGCGGTGTGTGTCTTTGTAAACACCTTTGAAAGCTATTAAAATGTGAAGTCATGCGGTGCGAGACAGGAAGATTAAAAGATTGAAAAAAGTAAAAAGATTGCCATAAAAATAGAGAATTCACTGATTTGCTTTAAATCAAATCCCACAGTGAAGAAAAAAACCTCCACAGTCTGTGATGTACAAGAGAGATGCAGAGGAACCTGGCCTGTCTTTAGTCTTCTCCCACATTCCATGTTTTTACATCCTTGGTTTGTTTCTGGTTTTGATTTCTAATGTTGTAACCTAAACATTTAGGCCACGCCCCCTTACTCGGGTACAGACAAACATCTGCATCTACATGCTGACGAAGAAACAAACTCATTCAGCAGTTAGGTTTTGTACTTTTTTTGTCCTTTTCAAAGATACTCCACAAGTTAAACCAGTGCACATTTAGCCGTGTGCCATCAATATTTCCACAGGAAAGTTCCTGGTGTTCAGAGTCATGTTACGCATGCTAACTGCTTAAGTAGCTTCCACATTCGGAATAATAAAAATAATGAGTGTCGGAATTCACGCCTGTGAGGTTACCCGATTTGTCACGAGTAGAAGTGTGAATAGCGTCCAGACCGTCATATTTAAACACAAAGCTTGCAGGAACACTCCGAAAGAAACAACCTGCAACAACTGACACAGTAAAGGATTACAACAACTCCTTCTCAGATCTCTTAGGGGACTTTTATACCTGATTTGGCTCATCAAACGCATCGAGAGGAAGAAGCACCTCAGTGTCAGCATCAACAGTGATGAACATGAGAAGCCCTGAGATCACACACCCCAGGATGAGGACTTCAGGAGTACACCCCTCAGCGTACAGAGCGGTCATTTGTAACACCTCCTCAGTCCAAACTGTTGTTCCCACTTGATTAAAGAATCATTCTGGGGCTGAGAAAAGTTCCCCAGCCGCATGCTTTAACCACCATCATCAAGACGCGCTAACCTCCATCACCATGAAGTGCTTCGAACAATTGGTCAGGGCAAACGAAATCCTCCATTCCATCTCCTCCAGACCTTCATCAGGATGCGTATCAGTGCAGTCGCTCCGGCGAGGATGCTGTCTTGTCGGCGCTTCACCCACCTTTGACACATTTGGAGAACAAACAGTCTTATGTAAGGCTCTTGTGTATAAACCTGAGCTCTGCTTTGAATACTGTCATTCCCCTGAGGGGAAAGGACAAACTCTTTTCCTTTGCTTTGCCGTTCTCAATCTGTCTTGGAGTTTCTGTGCTCATGCGTCAGCTTGCAACAATTTGGTGCAAGGTTAATAACCTCGTCAGTAAACAGAAGAGATTGTGATGGACTTCAGGAGGACGCAATCTACACTCCAACCTACTGTATAGACGTCGGGGAAACAGGTTACTAGTTCCTCTGAATAAAATCTCCAAAACACTCGCACTTCTCATTTGTGGCTAAAAAGGAACACCACGGCCTTTTTTGTCCAAACAGGAAGCAGGCTGATGCGATCTGTGACCCTCAGCAGCTTCTACAGAAGCATAACTGAATCCATCCTAACCCACAGGACTGCACTCAGGTATACTGTAGTAACTGCACTGCATCAGACTGGAAAACACTCCAGAGGGTGGTGAAAGATGCCCAGTGAGTCACAGGCACCAGCCTCCATAACATTAATAACATCTACACACAGCGGTGTGTTTGACGACGGCCTGGGGCTCCTAAGCAGACTCCTGTCATCCATCAGGCGAACTGTTCACCCTGTTCCCCTCAGGGAAGACTTTCTGCAGCATCTGAGGCGAAGCCCCAAGACTCATGAACAGATTCTACCCACAGTCTGTAAAACTTCTAAACTGATCCTCCTCCTCCTCGTCTCCGTCTCAACCTTGACATATCTCGTAATAATGAGTCTTATAGCAACACAGACACTGTACTTGCACAGCGATTCGCGCTACGTGTTTCTCTGTGTGTGTATTTCATTTTAATGTATTTGTTACTTTGAACAACTTGACAGCAAAATAAGATATCCTGTTGCAGTTTTGAGGTTTGTTTTTGTCATGAACGTAATAAAGCAGGAAATATTGCAGACTGACAAAACACTTTGTTCATTGTTTCTTTGAGTCACAGGAGTATTGCAAAAGCACAAATGCCAACGTATTATCTAAAAACTTGTTTTGGGTTCAATTTTTGTATGAATGAGGGCGGTTTAAATCAAACCAGGAGTTGTGATGTAATTTCTGGTGAATGAAGGCGTAAATGCGATTGACATTTACAGAGAACCGTACAGTACGGTGATGAGACTCTTAGCCGCAGGTAAACATTTGAATGGCGCAAACATATTAAATAAGGTTGTCCGTGTCCGTGACTGCAGTCGTTCCAGTGAACATTTAGTGAGTGGAAAAACCTTGATCCCTGAAAAACAATGGTACACACACTCACTCACAGCACCACTTGCACATTACAGGAACTCGGCTGGAAGTTATTGCCACGTCCCCCGTACAGTCCTGACCTCGCTCCAAGCCATGTTCACATGTTTTTAAGTCATTAAAGAGGTTCTTGGAAGGCTGTCAGTTCAGCCGTGAAGCAGGCAGTCCGAACATGGCTCTGGTGTACTGAGAGGATTTTCTACCTTAATGGTGTCCAAGCACTAAAGAAATGCTGTCATAAGCGCATTAGTTTAGCAGGGGATTATATAGAGAAATACAGGGAGCACAATATCTAAATCACACAGGTTCTATTTCACAGAACATTAGCAGATGTTAAGTAATGCATACCTGTAGTCCATTAATGCTGGGGTAACTGCATTGGCAGTAACATACAGTATGTGTGTAACAGAATTGGGTAAAATATGCAACTCCAGTACTTGAATAAAAGTGGAGATTCCCCAGGGCAAATAGTACTCAAGTAAAAGTAGAAGTCCTTCAGTTAAATGCTTTGAGACAATGACCATCTGCTTTGAGACAATGACCATTGTTAAAAGCGCTATAGAAATAAAAAAATAAAAAAATTAAATGTTTGCTGGACTAAAAGTACAAAACTGCCTTACGTAAAAATTCAGGGCTTGTATTAGTTCACTGCATCAGATGGGAAAACACTCCAGAGGGTGGTGAAAGATGCCCAGAGAGTCACAGGCACCAGCCTCCATAACATTAATAACATCTACACATAGAGGTGTGTAGCTTCAGTTTCTCTTCACTGATCACATGACCGATAGAAAGTCACGCAAGCTGGTCACGACAGGTCAACTTTTGCTCTGGTAGGGTTTGCCTAAAATATTTTTTAAAAAGTTCAAAGCTTCTAAAAGAAGGATATGTAGCCATTTTCAAATATTTGCTTTTTTGCTTTGTAGGAAACCTTGTGTGACAAAAGAAACGTTTTCCCAAAATTTGCCAAACTATTATTGTTAGTTGAAGTTGTGACGTGGTTTATTTTATATACAGTGGAACCTTGGATTACGAGCATAATTCGTTCCGGAAACAAGCTCATATTCCAAAACACTCGTAAACCAAATCAAATCTTCCCATAAGAAATAATGAAAACTCAAATAATTTGTTCCACAGCCCCAAAAAAATGAAAAATAATTAATACAATATATAAAGTAAAAATAAAACAAATTAACCTGCACTTTACCTTTAAAACAAGTTAAAATAAATCCCAACAGATAAGTGTTTCCGTTTGTGCGCGCAGGCTTCGTGTATTTGTGTGTGTGTGTGTGTGTGTGTGTGTGTGTGTGGAATTAGCCCCTTCCCTCGCCTCATCTTACACAGTAAAACTCCTCTTCTCTCCCCCCACCTCGCTTTTTAAGTTTCACCACACACTCAAACAACGTAAACACTGTTTTAACAGGAAAAAAAAAATCTAAATTTATTAAACATCTTTGCTCGTCTTGCGGAACACTCGTAAACCGAGTTACCCGCAATCCGAGGTTCCACTGTAACTGTATGAAGTTATTCCTTACATATTTATGTATTTAAAACTGAGCATTCCTCAGGCTCCTCGGGGAAATATCATTCCTTCCCTTATTTTAAGGAGATTTACAGACAAACCGTGGATCTCACAGACACTGGACCTTCTCACTCAAGGTATGCTGGAGTATCTCTCAAAAAATGCCACCTTTTAATTGAGCTTAACTGAGACCGAGGTCCATCTGACGTCCACAATTTCAGTATGAAATCCTCACTAAGCACACTTAACTCCGAATGTGGTCGTGTGTGAACACAGTGTGTGTTTATTTGCGCCCCTGAAAGCCCGGGTGCTTTTACAGCTCCAGCGCGGTGTGTTCGTGCTGACTCTGCTGCTCCAGGCGAAATAAATAAACGCATTAATAATTCAGGATCGATGCAGAAGCACCTCCGGCTCTGTGAAACGATCGTATTTTAGCGTGTATACGGACATGTCTGCCAAAGCGAAGTGAGCAAAAGCTTTAAAACACAGGCTTTTATGTGCATCACTTATCTCACTCATAACACACTTACTGACTCTGATGCTACATTATCACGTCGCAGTACATCTCTCCTACTCAGGGTGCCGATATTTATAGAACAAATATCGAAAGGCGGTGTACCTGTAAGAGCAGCGCTGCAGTCAGGTCATGTTAAGATCAGAATGTCCTGATGTGTGCCGAGTGATCGTAATCGGATCTGCTGAAGCAGCGGTGCGGCGGCCATCTTGGACTCGGGTTCCATCGAAGACAGCGGTTTGATTCTTATTAATTAACAGCAAGTTCATTTTGTTTCTGTGCAAAATAAAAACTAGGAACCAGGAACCCCTGGCAGGAAGCTCTATAAGTATTGGCACCTTTCATGACATTTAATTTACAATACAACCACACAAAAAGAGTTATTTGTCGAGTCGTTTTCAGACATTACATTTTCTAAAATAGTGCAATTATTGTTCTACTGTCAACTCCAAAACTAATGGCACCCTTCCACAATAACACAAGGAAACAGAGTCAAAAAAATATGTTTATACAGTGGAACCTCGGATTGCGAGTAATGAGGTTTTCGAGTGTTTCGCAAACCGAGCAAAGATTTTTAATAATTTTTTAATCGGAAACCGAGCAAGTATTAGTTTACGAGCGCCGAGTATCATGTTATTTTGACACCGAGCGGCAAGTGATCACAACTGAGCCAATGATTTTTCTCTCTCTTGCGCTGTGAGAATTATGTATAATCGTCTCCCCGGCTGCGTCCCCTGTGTCAAAATAAGAGTCCCCTGCTGCGTCTTAGTGCTCGTCTCTTATAATCAACATCTCCCTCCAACATCTATCATTAGAGAGATTTCTTTTTTCCCACCGTTAAAACAGTGTTTGCATTGTGTATGTTAGTTGTGAAACTTAAAAAGCTAGGTGTGGGAGGGAGAAGGAGTTTTACTGTTTAAGACTAGGCGAGGGGCTAATTCCACACACACACACGCATACAAACACACGGCGCATACGCACCCAAATGAAACACTTAACTGTCTGAATTTATTTTTACTTTTTCTTTTTAATGTTAAGTGCAGGTTAATTTGTTTTATTTTTACTTTATATGTTGTGTTAACTATTTTTATGTATTTATTGTTTTGGGCTGTAGAACGAATGATTTGAGTTTTCATTGTTTCTTATGGGAAAAGTCTATTTGGTTTACGAGTGTTTTTGGAATACGAGTCCGTGTCTGAAAAGCATTATGCTCGTAATCCAAGGTTCCATTGTATATAGAAAATATATAAATATTAATATAAATATATATAAATATATACGATATATAAACTTTAGTGGTTGGACAATTTTTTATTTCATGAGTCAAGTCACGGGTGCCAATAAATTTGGAGCTGACGGTAAACACCGGCGGAAAGCGGAGCAGACTGGGAGGAGGGAAAAACAGATGGGTTGAGTGTTATAAATAATTCAAGAGTGACACAGTTCTTGTTTTGTCTACACTGGAGTCAAAACGAAGCTCTGACGTTAAACTGCACAACGTCTTCTCTTACTGTGTCTATATTGTGTGAGATGTGCAGCCATGACTCTCCTTCTCATACACGTTTATATAAATATTATTCTGTACATTTTATATATCAGCTTTTAAAATCTATTTCTAAAATGAACACACTATAAAATAAAAGTTGCGTGTTTTGTACCCGGTTACAAATGTTTGGAGGCTACAGCCTGAAATCTGTGATGCATGAACATCTCCAGACGCTCCCTGTTTACATCTATTCATTTGGCCGACGATTTTATTTGGAGTGGTTTCATGGAGCTGAACAGATGAAAGTCTCGCTCAAGCTTTGAGGTCTCTGTGGTGAGGTTTTGTCAGAAGATTTTACCGTCAGTTTCAGCTCAGATGATGGATAAGTATTGAATAAACCACTGTGTGTGGTGCAGCTGTAGGAAAATAATCAGGGTTGGGTTGGCTTGATGATACTCAAGTCCTCGAATGAGTTACTCCTCTTACAGCTCGGAAACGTTGTATCTTTTTATCTTTTTACAGTTTCATTACATATTGTGGAAGCAAGTTGAACTGGAGGCTCCTTCCATAAATGATAATAAACCTCTCCTTATATAAAAACATTACCATATCGATAATTATATATACTTAAAAAAATCTCTTAGTTACACATTTAATTAGTACAATGTGTGCTTACCAAGTCTCTGTGAATAAGCTGTGGTGTGAAAATGGCTCCTGAATTCATCCTGCATGTTGGACGCGAAACCCGAAGGTTTTTTAAGTATCACCTAATATAATATAAAATATTGAAAATGCATGAATATATTATAAAGCCCATGATTAATCAAACTTTGTGCTGCAATGGATCATTTCTTTGCAAGAACTTCTTGCACAGAATTTAAACAGTCCAAAGTTATGATGAGTTGAGGATTTGGCGCCCTCTGTGTTAGAAACGTGTTATTACAAGCACCATCAATCGTAACATCAAGCATGAAATAAAATCATTCATATTAAAAGCCAGTTTAGTCACGTTGTACCAGAATTTCAGCAATGATGTACTTAATCTAAAACATTTCTGTTAGCGAAGTCATTTTTCATAACACTATCTCTCGTTGTCTTGGTTGCCGTAAGCTGCACTTCGACTCTAGAGCTGTGAAATTGAACCGATTCAATTAAATCTTTTGTTGATTGATTCAATTAATTTCAGTTTTAGATTCAGAATCAATTCATGCTTTTTAGGTAAATTTTCAAATGGGAATTTCTCTAAAAGTGGTGAATTCCTTAAAAAAAAAAAAAAAAACGTCACATTTTGAAAGTGTCCTCTACTTTTGATTTAATGGGCAGCTTGTGCGATACCGCCCCCTACTGGACTGGAGTGTCAAGCAGTAGATAAAGCTAAGAAAAAAAGATCATTGTTTTGTATGAAATCAACACCACGTGTCATACATATTAAATACTTTTATTAGTTTTTAAGACTTTACAATCTGCAAGAAATATAGCTGCTTGAGACAATTAAAGATGAAACATTAGTGTGATTAAATCGAAAATGAATGCCGTATGATAAGCAGTAACCTTCTCCGACTCGTATAGGAAGTCAAATATTCATCATAATTTGGGTTCTGTGTCTCTGCCTTTATATGTTTCTCTTGTTTGTTCCCGAAATTCTATAGCAGGATGGTGATTAATCTCTATTTTTAATTTTTTTTTAATTAAATATATCACAGCAACTCCGTCGGCCCTGTCGTGGATTTAGAGACAGAATGGGACTCAGCAGGAGCTCGAACTCACCTAGATCTAATTTTAATCTTCGACAGCGGAGTGTTTTCTTTTCCCTCTCGCCACTTTCTTTCAGACGACTCTCCTGCGTTTCATTTAACTGTAACGGATTTATGAATTAATAATGTAAAGCTTTTAGGGGAAATTCAAACCGACCTCCGCCAGAATCACATCTTCAGGATAACAGATTGAAATATTTACAAGAGATGAGAGGCAGAGAGAGAGAGAGAGAGAGAGAGAGAGATGTTACAGTTTCACAGTATTCCTGCCA
>QNUK01001103.1:75000-121007 GCA_013621035.1 Clarias magur | reverse complement strand
ACCTGGAACGTCCCAATCACCTCCTGACCTTCCGCTTCTTTCTCCTGAGGTCCTTCACCACCACACAGTCTCCTGGTTTCAGGTCATGAACTTTCCCTCTGCCGGTTGTGTAAAGACCTCCTTCACTTGGGCCTGAACTCGAGATTAAACCTGCGTGTGTGTGTGTGTGTGTGTGTGATCTGAGGTGTTTTGGGGGTTCTTGTGATTGGTCTTTTCACTTTTACTAAAAAGTGGATTTTGTGAAATCGTTATGCTTCGAGTGAATTATGAAAGGAAACAAACAGGAACAAGCGAACAGGGTAAAATGGTTTATTTGTTTTTAATTAACTTCTAACAGATGGTTTATTTTAATATTGTATTATGTTTAAAGATCATTTTAAATGTATTGTGTGCGTGTGTGTTTCTGTCTGGTGGGCGGTAAACAAAGTAATTAATGTGTTTACTGGTGTGTGTGTGTCACATAAGATTTTTAAACACCTAGAATGTCAGTTAGGAGACAACTCTTAATGACCCTTTCATATGTGACCTTTGACCTTAAGCTCTCTCACTCACTCATCGTCTATACCACTTTATCCTGTATACAACGTCACAGGGTGCCAATCCATCGCACACACACACTACAGGTAATTTTGTGAAAGCCAATTAGTGTAATCTGCAGGTCTTCAGATTGTAGGAAATTCACCAAGCACAAGGAGAACATGCAAACTTTATGGGAATCGAGCCTGGCTGGGAATTGAACCCGGACCCTGGAGGTGCAAGTCGACACTGCTAACCACTACACCACCCTGACCTTAAGCTGTCAAAATTATTTTGACATTTTGTAGACTCTCACAGGAAAGACACACCACTGTTAATGACCCTTTCATATGTGACCTTTGACCTTAAGCTACACCCTGGACGGGGCACAATCCATCGCAGGGCACACAGACATACACACACGCTACAGCCAATTTAGGGACAGTGAGCCAAATCTGCATGTCTTTGGACTGTGTGAGGAAACCCACCAAGCACAGAGAGAACATGCAAACTCCATGCACACAGACATGAAGCAGGAATCAAACCTGGAGCCTGAAGGTGTAAGGCGACAGTGCTAACCACTAATCCACCGTGCCGCCCCAATTATAACATGTCACTCATTAATATGAAGCAATACATGAATGATTATGAGCTTTAGCAAATGATCATAGAGTCAGAAAAGCAGATAATTAATGCAAATGTTTACACACAGTGTCTGATTTCATCTAATCTAATTCAGCCTCCTGAGTTCTACTGGAAGAGTCTGACAGTGTTAATTGTGTTGAATGGTGTGTTTGGTTTGACTGCGGCATGATTATGCAGAGGTACTGTATGAATTCACTTTAGCCGCGTGATCTTGCATACTGTCTCATAATCTTTTACTGTACTGTAATATGTAGACTAGATCTACACTCAACTACACAATTTTGCCTGAAACTTCAGGTAGTTTTACGAATGGATGGAGAGAAGATCCAGCATGAGTTCATTTACGTAGATGAGGCTGTGTTCAACCTGACGAGAACACGAAGGAGGGGAAGAAACATCATTGGCCACAGGACTATAGTCAGTGTCCCATGGCAACGTGGTGGAAATCTAACACTCTGTGCAGCCATTACACAGAATGGGGTCCTACACCGCCAGGCCCATATGAGTCCTTACAACACAGCACTCATACTTACATTCTTGGACCAATTGCACAACATAACAGCAGCAAATCAAATCATATGCAATACATTGTTGTCTGGGACAATGTGTCTTTCCACCGCTCTGCTCTGGTTCAGAACTGGTTTCAGCAACATCCACATTTCACCATCCATACTCTCCATTCCTCAACCCTACAGAAAAGTTTTTCTCAGCATGGCGGTGGATGGTATACGATCTCCGTCTCCAGGCTGAGGTACCGCTCATCCAAGCCATGGAGGAGGCCTGTGACCAGATAGAGGTAGCAGCAATACAAGGATGGATTTGTCATTCAAGACGTTTCTTTCCAAGGTGTCTTGCCTGCGATGTTGATGAAATTCTCTGGCCAGATCCAGCTAGGCGAAGAGACAATATCTAGTGTTTTGTTTTTGTTTTGTTTTTTGTAACAGTAAACTTACAGTACAATATGTAAAGTGACATGTTGTTACAGTACTATGACTCTCCATGTCAACATTTTGGGCATGTTGAGAACTAAATGAGTTTCTTCAGTGTGCAACATTGGTCTTGTGTAGTGTTTGGTGGATTTACTTTATATTTGTACTTTGTTGACGGTAGCTTACTCTAATCATAGGGAAGTAGAAGTGCTAAAAGTGTGTTAGGTTTATCACAGCAGAGTGTAACTTGTGCAAACAGAGTATAGTAAATGTGAAACGTGTGTGTCTTATGGTAAAAAAGTGCGGTTTGTAGACATAAGTGTATAGTTTTTACAAGTGTGTTTAATTATGCAAAGGATCTGTAGCGTTTTGCTAATTGGGTGTGCGGTTGTGCTAATTGTGTGTTGTGTTTTGAGAACACGGGTCCTGTTTTGAAAATCGTGCTTAAGCAATCCAAAAAAACTGTAAGCTGTTTTCTTTGGCTCAGACCTTTGTAGGCTGTTACAAAACAAACCGACAGTGACATCATTTGTGATCTCCATATACTTCATTTGTGGCCTTGAAGTTTTGACAAAATGCACAATTTAGTTACAAAACAGCAGAATGTGATTTTCTCCACAGGCTCAGAGTATAAGGCCACTCTGTCTCGCTGCTCAGGTGGAACATCATTTCTACCTTTAGTGTGTATTTGTACCTGGAGAGTAAAGACATGTGGTGAACCTTTAATGAGCTTATAGACGACAACATCAGAGGTCATTAAGCTTCAATTATCTCACGTTAAATTACTGTTACACTATTTTCATTGAGTAATGAACTCTAAAAGGAGTTGTGGAGATTGTTGTGGAGAATTTAGAAATTAAACGCAAAAAAATCTGAAGTTGAACGTTACTTTGCACTTGTATCGCACAATCATAAAAATTAAATGTGACCATGGAATCGAAGCTGAATTTTATGGAAATCAGTTAAAATTCAAACAAATGTCTTTAAACTGTAAACTTTTTACATTTTCAAATATCATCAGTTTCAAGTCCTTCGTTTGAAATGTAAGTATGAAATTCAGTTTTAAATGTTGTGACACAAATTCCCACAATAACATTCAGATTTCATTTATTACATTCAAGTTTATCTCATCAGTTTGGCACTGAGCCAACAGGTTTACATGTACATTTATTTCATTTGGCGAACGTCCTCATCCAGAGCGACTTTCATTTATCTCATTATACATCTGAGCAGTTGAGGATTAAGCGTCGTGCTCAAGTACACAGCATAGACAGGTTGGTTGTGTGCAGCTCGATGTACAGGCTGTAAGAGAATTATATATACTGTATATATTCTACTCTCTTCCTCATAGATCTGATATTAAGGTGTTAAATCTTCATGCTGCTGTCTTCCTGTCTCCTCCTGCATCTGTTCTTAAAGGTGTTAACACTCCAGCTGTCCTCTTACACCGTCTTATGTCACTCTGTGTCCCTGATCAGACCCAACCAGACTGGACTGATCATGACTGTGTACATGAGATCACCACTACCTCTGCAGTCGCTCTGACTCGTCTTCTCCTCCTTTACAGCACGTCACACACATTTATGTTGATGTCTCTTGTTCTCCTCCTAATGATAATGTGACCTACTGCGTCTATTCTATCTGTAAACTGAACAATATTGTATTAGAAGATTATTCGCTGCCTTTTCTTTCAGCTCAAGCTGCTGAACTTAGCGCTCTTACCCGTGCATGTCTCCTGTTTAAAAATCAACCTGTTACTATCTTTACTGATTCGCGTTATGTTTATGGTGTCACACACGATTCTGGGAAGATTTGGGCTACGCGAGGTTTTAAATCAGCTGATAGAAAGCCCATTTCACATGATAATCTTGTCTCTCATCTTTTACAGGCTAGTTTGCTTCCCTCACAATTGGCTATAGTGAAGGTCAAAGGTCATGCATCTGGTGACTCTGAAGAGGTTTTGGGTAATAATTATTACTAGATAAATTATTCCAACATCTATTGACAGTGATAATGTCACTGCCTTCATCTCCAAAGTGACACAGAAATTGTGGACATTTTTAAGCATTGATTGTAAAGTTCACATCCCCAAAGTTCTGGTGTGGTAGAAAGGATGAACAGAACAATCAGAGACAGACTGACCAAAGACATGATGTATAAAGGTAAAACTGTGTTGATCTGTTACCGTCTGTGATTTGTGAAATTAGAACGACAACCAATTCTACAACCAAACTCTCACCCTTTGAGATTATAATGGGACGAGCGTCCCCCCCCTCCCCCCTCTGGGTAAAAGGTGACCCCGGTGTTTCTCTTACAGCTGATCTGGACGTGATTGTGGGTGATTATACACAAACACTCAGTGAGAAACTGAACAGTGTTGATGGTAAAGTCTCTGCGTCTCTCCCTCTGCCTACAGACATGCCTACTCACTCTTTCATCCCAGGTGATACAGTGCTGGTGAAAAGTTTAAATCCCAGGAAGGTGGGAGTCGCTGCCTCCAGTAAACACACAACTGTAATCACAGAGACTCACACAGCTGTTCTCACAGACTCACACACACAGTGGATTCACGCCAGCCGTGTGAAGAAGCACCACAGACGACTCTGACTGCCTGAAATAATCACCACTACCTCACAAGATCTCCACCGAGGGGCTCGTGGAGCAACACACGTCCTGAAAACACCTCAAAAGGGGACTCTCGTCTCTTCTCACATACACATATAGGTTCAACTTGGTATTAGCTTGATTTTTTTCCACATTTGATTAAAATTTCATTTTTGTGCCAACGCCTGATTACTTGCAGTACATACTGTTAATTTCATTTCTAACTGGAGTTCATGATTAGTAAAGTCAGCAAAGATGATGATAAGAAAATAGATAGAAAAGTTATAGAGAAGAGAGTCAGGATTAAGTCACTTATCCCTGCTTCTTCACATTAATATCTCTTGCTATGTTGAGTGCAACAGTTTTCTCCCTATCAATATCCAGCGTCCCTGATAATTCATTTTGGCTATACGCGACTTATATTGTTGTACAAACTCATGTCAATAATGAGTGCTTTGTTTGTACGTCTCTACCTCACTCAGCCCAACATCCATTTAGACATAAACCGCTTCCAAAGTCCACTAACTACACTGTTTGTGCTGCTTCTTATGCCAAGCCAGGTCCTTTGTTTTCTATAGACAGTCGTATTGTTGATCGTACAGGTTATACTCGTGGTCCATATTTAACTAATAATAGTCGTATGTAAACCTGCTCTAATGGTTCTTACTATGAGGATGTCTGTGTTTCTTTCCAGGCGAGTTACACTGTCACTCTTACTCTTAATTATTCCACAACTGTTTCTGTAGTGACTTTAAAACCCATGATAATTTTTCCTTTATGTTTTCAGAGAAATGGCATGAATTTTGTAGGCAATTTACCAGAATATGTTTGCCAGACAATTTATATTCCCTGCATATGTAGGAACTGTATCTGCTTCCACCGTCTGCCGAATATAACTGTTCATTGACTCCTAATGAGAAAGACACCCAGATGCTTGTAGACTGGTGGTGGATCTGTGGTGGCACTGCACATGATCATCTGCCTCGTGATTGGTCAGGTCTGTGTGTCCTGCATCCTCTACAGATCTCATTACTCTCATTCACACGAATCCTCATAATAATCCTGGGAGGCTGAGACGATCTATCTATGTCTCTCTGGATGATGATTTCTCACCACCTGAGCATCAACTTAAAAATAAATTTGCTAAACTTTAGGATGCATATCATTTGTGAACGCTACCAGCTTCACCATTTCCTGCATTAAGGAAGAATTGACTGCTCTTTGTTTGACCGTTATATGAAACACAATGGTTTTGGATATTTTACTTGTTAAATAAGGTGGTGTTTGTATGGTGTTGTACATACAGTACACAATAACACTAATAGTAACATTTCTATTGTCCTTGAATAAATTAACAAACTCTTATCTTACACAGTAGCCCTTCCTCCTCTCTTCTTTGTGTGGTATGACTTTCACTCACTCACACACACGCTAATGGAAACATTGCTTCTTTAACAAGAACCCTCTCTAATGACACTTGAGCGCACACACAGACTCACTGCTGTAAAGTAAAAATAAAACAAATTAACCTGCACATTACCTTTTAAAAGAATCGTGACAGAGCAGTGTTTACATCAGAGTGTGTGTGTGTGTGTGTGTGTGTGTGTGTGTGTGTGTGAAGGCAAAAGGATGAGGAAGGAGGCACACACTCTCTAATGACACTCACGCCTGTAAGACTCAATGACACTCAATCACTAAAGACATGCATAAAGACAACACAAGCTTTTGTAACGTCATACAACAACTTCAACTTTTTTTTTTTTTTACATCTGAATATCACAAAGTCTCTAAGCTATATAACTCAGTATTTTACCCTTGGGAGCTAAAGCGTTTGTGCTAAATAACATTATAGACAGCAGTGTCATAAGCTAACCAAAAACTGAACCAAAGAGCAACCAGAAACCAAAGTTATACAGAACAGAGTGAAATGCACTGGAACATTTACACCACAGCTGATATTAACAAACATCTGTAATCTACATAAGGCATTAGCTTAGCCACAGTGTGCTAACATATTTATACTAAGCTACCTAAGTTAGTATGATACGGCGGTGAAGTTGGTTTGAAGTTGAACGTTTGATATTCACAAAGTGAATTCCGGCGAGAGCACCAGTGGTGGTTAATTAAAATTAAACTTTTAATTCTCACCTGTAAATAGACATTCATCAGGTGATTGCGCATCATTACTACTAGCAGAAGATAAAGGCATGACTCACATCGCATCCAGTCAGCAGCTCCGCTTGCCATAAGAAGTGCTGAAAAAAAACTTGTTGAGAATGGTCCAATCACATGAGATAAAATATTTAAAAACAATATGATTCGCTAAGAACAAAAGTGGGAGGGTTCGGGGCGCACAGTGCTACGACCCAGGATGATTTAAAAAAAGATCCAATCAGAGCTCAGCCTTAGGTCACATGCTTTTCAAAAATATATACGTGCCTACATAGATACACGTTTGTCCGACGCCCCGCGTACACGAACACAAATGAACGTAATACAGTTTAGATTTTTTTTTATTGCAAATAAATTATATCAAGAAATCCAGCGGAATATTGTGACTAAATGACTTTATTTCATTATTAAAATAAATAATTATTATGTTAAATAATTACATGTTAAAGTAGCATTCTTCTCTGTCTAACATTAAGGGGGGCGGCGCCCCTGCGCCTCGTGTTGACCGGCCACCACTGGACAGCACCTCGCCTACTATGCGGATAATATTATATTATATTATAAATAAATAAATAAATGTTGTTAATGTTAATGCCAGTGTGATGCATTGTGGTGTATAATGACTTTGAATATTTATTAATATTTTAAACTGAAATTTTATGATTTTATTTCAATAACTTCCAGGTCATGTGACAATTTTAGGCAATTTTATTACCTTAAAATCTATTCTAAAATGTGTGGCCACCTGTCCAGAGACACAACTCACTCACTCATCATCTATACCGCTTAATCCTGTATTCAGGGTCACGAGGGCCTGAAGCCTATCCCAGGAGACTTGGGGCACATGGCAGGGTACACCCTGGACAGGGTGCCAATCCATCACAGGGCACACAGACATACACACACTAAGGGCAATTTGGGAACGCCAATTAGCCTAACCTACATGTCTTTGGACTGTGGGAGGAAACCGGAGTACCTGGAGGAAACTCACCAAGCACGGGGAGAACATGCAAACTCCATGCACACAGAGACGGGAATCGAGCCTGGCCGGGGATCGAACCCGAAGGCGACAGTGCTAACCACTACACCACCGTGCCGCCTTCAGAGACACAACCTTTTTTATTAATTATTAGCACATTGCATGTTTATTAATAATTTTCATTAAAATATTAATGATTTTATTTCAATAACCTCCAGGTCATGTGATCACATTGTTGAGCCCTTGAGTAAGACCCTATCTGCTCCAGGGCCGCTGTATCGTGACTGACCCTGCACTCTCACACCTTCACCAATATTTCCTGCTAGTGACACTTTACTAGAAATGTTATCAAGGGTTTGGTGAAAAAAATAGGTCACATGACCTGGAGGTTGTTGAAATAAAACCGACATAAAATAAAATAAAATTGACATAAAAAGTCATTCTACACATCCATGCATGACATTGACACTAACAGTATCAACATTTATCTATTTATTTTATTTATAATATGAATATTATCCGTATTTCAGTCGGACAGTAATTTACAGACGGTCCCTAACTTGTGCAGTATGCGAGGTGCTGTCGCCGGTGTTGTGTGGAAGTTGGTTCCCCCATCGGGATGCGTTTTCTTAGCCACACCCCCGTGAAAACGGCGCATTTAGGTGAAGGCTCGCCCGCGAGAGGTTATGCGCGTACCACTGAGATTCTACGGCGCGTGGTAAAGGACAAAAATGACATTAGTGTTTTTAGTCCCTAAAACGGGAAAAACGGCGAATTTCACGCACCTTGAGCACAAAACTTATCGTAACATGCGTTGTATTGTTTTTTTCTTCTTTTTTTAAATCACTCATAAACACTACCCATGATTTATTTATATCAAATGTTCATTATAGCAACAAAAACACATTCTGATCACTGGAATGGTCACTGTTAGGGATGTGATGAGGACAATTATCAAATATACAAAATAAAATGTCAAGTACATGTGTGTTTAAATACACAAACATTTTATTAATAATAAATAAATAGATAATTAGCATTTTATTCGCGTGATGTCATCTCACTAGGTCACATCTATCTTAACAAACCCAAACTGCACATGAAAGGAATCACCACTGGTAATGGTCCATTTTTTATGAAATAAAATAAATTGTTTCCGTTAGTAAAATAGCATAAATAAACCATGGGTAGTGTATATTAGTGATTTAAAAATATACAACGCATGTTATGATGAGTTTCGTTTTCAAGGCGCGTGAAATTCTCCGTCTCCTTCATTTCAGGGTTTACAAACGGTAACAATGTCATTTTTGTCCTTTACCGCGCTCCGTAGAATCTCAGTGGCTACGCGCATAACCTCTCGCGGGCGAGCCTCGCTCTGAATGCGCGCAGCCTGCGCCGTTTTCACAGGGGTGGGGCTAAGAAACCTCATCTCGATGGGGGAACCAACTTCGCCACAACACCGGATTCTGTTAGCGAATGTCCGCCACAAATCGGAATCTGGAAGCCGAAGCTCGAAAATCCAACATCCAACTTCAAACCAAATTCACCGTGATCAGTATGATAGCGTGATCATGTAAATCTACATGCTACCCTAAACTATGTAAGTGACATTGAAAGACAATGTTACATATAAACTGGCCAAAACAAGGGAAAATAAAATTATATTTTATTATAATATTATAGTTTCATATTATCAGAATAAGGATTATATGAGATTTAATAATTTACCCACAGTTACAGCTTGCTGGATTTTCCTCCTCTGTTTTCTGTCAGTGTTTCAGTGTTGTTCTGAGGAAAAGCTAAACTCCTCCCACTGTCCAGAACATTCTGTAGATCCTCAGAAACCTGTACAGCGTGTCACAGTGAAACCCAGGAAACTCACTGAATCTGAGTGTTTGTGTGTGTGTGTGTGTGTGTGTTGGGTTCATGGCCTTGTATGTAGATTACCCTGTGACTGTTTTCCCTGTGAATAGCGTAAGCACGTGTCCTGTCTCAGGTCATTATCAGATAATTAAGCGCGACGGAAAGGCTGTACCTCTCCTTAGATTCATACGGATTATATAAACTGAGAATATTTATGTTTTATTTAACTTGCTTTATTTAAAAGTAGACCCTTTAAGATTTCTATAGATATATTTCTCATGTCAGTGAGACTGAAACGGCTGAAAGCGCACCCTGTTTATTTTCCTTATTTTACAAAAGCACAATGTTTTGTTGATATTGTGAATGTACATGAATACAAGTAGACCCTTTTTAGATTCAAATGATGTACTACATTTATGTGTATAATCAGTTCTTTATGGGGTTACCAGAAGAAAATGCAAATGTACTGCCGGCAGGTCCGCCAACTCCTAAGGGTTTTAATGTGCAACTGTAAGGAAATTATTTTCTATAAAAGCAGTTAATTCTACTCGCTCACTCTATTAGTCATAGATCTGATATGTGGTAAATCTCTTGCATCTGATCTTAAAGGTTATAACACTCCCATGCTCATCTTCTCATTCTCTCCTTATGTCTCTCTCTCTCTCTCTCTCTCTCTCTCTCTCCCTCTACAGTAACTCGAGCCAACACCTCTTGATTTATCTCTGGATGGACACCTATCTAACTTCCAGATATCTATCTCATCTCACCAGGACATTTTACAATGGTTTATGTTCTTTGTAGTAACAGATGTCAATGGTACAGGCGTTTGGTCAACATCCCCACTGATACACATATGTTAGGATGTTATTTGTAGATTTTAGCTCTGTATTTAACCCCGTAAACTAGTTGATAAGATGAGCAACCTGGGACTAACCACCACACTCTGTTCATGGATACTGGACTTTCTCACTAACAGACCACAGAACGTTGGGGTGAACAACAACACACCTTCCATCCAGCACCTCAGGGCTGTGTTCTCAGTCCAGCCCGTTTCACCTTATTCACACATGACTGCAAATCCATCCACTCCTCTAACACCATAGTGAAGTTTGCTGATGACACCACAAAAGTGGGACTGAAGATGATAAGACTCACTACAGAGAGGAAGTTCAACACCTGGTTGAGTGGTGTGTGGATAGTGACCTGGTTCTGAATACCACTAAAACAAAGGAGATCGTTGTGGATTATAGAAGAACAAGAAAAATGACACCACCACCCCCTCCACATAAATGGTGAGGAGGTTGAGAGGGCTAACGATGTCAAATTCCTGGCTCTGCACATAACAAAGGACTTTACAGTACATGGACCATCAACACTTCCCACTTAGTGAAAAAAGCTCAGCAGAGGATTTTCTACCTAAGGATGCTTAAAAGGGCCAACATACCCTCTCAGCTCTTGGTGAACTTCTACAGGAGCATGATAGAGAGCATTCTCTGTCACTCCATCAGAGTCTGGTACACCAGCTGCACTGCAGAGAACCGGAGAGAACCTGGCTCGGTTAGTTAAGACTACACATAGGATTGTGGGAACCAAGCTCCTAAACCTCGACACAGTTTATGCTAGCCATCTACACAAAAGAGCTAGCAACATCATCAAACCATCCAGGCTACAGACTGTTTGTGCCCCTCCCATCGGGCAAAGATACAGGACAATAAGGACACACAATAACAGACTGAGAAACAGCTTCTTTACAGAGCTGTAGCCTGTATTACTACCCCCAACCCCCCCCACCCCACACACACACACACACACACGGAAACACACTGACTCACACTCACACACACATAGCTGCTGAAAACTGAAGCTGGTTATAACAAACTCATCTGTTTGACTCTCTTCTCCTTGCTGCTTCTAATGCACAAGACACTTTTGCACCACTCACTTTACACCAGGACTGTTATTCCAGCTATTAGTATATCTTGTGCAATATGTTCTTACCTCGGACAATCATGCTTCCACTTTTTTGTACTCTTTGCACCAAGATCCAGGTCCCATTTCACATACATTCCATTATATATATTGTTTTATTTTGATTGCATTTTAGTGCAATTACCTTGTGTTTAATCTTTTGTTTATTCTTATGTTTATTATTACTGTGAGAGCTATCTCTGAGAGCTAACAAATAAATTTCGTTGTATCACTACAATGATAATAAAGTCTCTTTATCTCTATCTTTTTTATCTTCATGCTGTATAGGGTTGCTGGAGTCCTGGAGCCAATCTCATGAGCACAAGGTAGGTATACACAGAAGCACAAGCAGACACAAACTTACACACCCAGTCATATTCTCTCACTCATTGTCTATACCGCTTTATCCTGTATACAGAGTCATAGGGGGTTTGCAGCCTATCACAGGAGACTTGGGGCACGAGGTGGTTGCATCTTGGATGCTGTGCCAATCCATTGCAGGGCAGACACACATACACACTCACACATGCATTCACACACTACAGGCAATCTGTAAACACCAATTAGCCTAATCTGCATGTCTTTACTCTGTGGGAGGAAACCAGAGTTCCCGTAGGAAACCCTCCAAACTCGGAGAGAACATGCACACAGATTTAAGGCGAGAATCAAACCCAGACACTGAAGGTGCAAGGCGATAATGCTACTGTAACTGCTAAGCCACTGCACCGCCCACCCAGTCATACACTACATGCAATTTGGAAATACCAACAGGAACGCACTGTTTTGGATGTTGGAGGAAACTGGAGTACCTGGAAGAAACCTACAGTGAGGACATGAAAACTGAGTGCTAGATGACTGGAATTATATTTGCACTGACTAGCTCAATGTGCAGAATGAGGCTGAAGTGCAGAGCCCTGGTGAGGGGGCGTGGCTGATACTCGCTCAGGTAAATCGAGTCACCTCGTAGTAGTGAATCCGCTCGTGCACGTTCCGGTGAGTGTGTCTTTTCAGAAACGTCTCCAGTTTCCTGTTGCTCCGACAGAGAGAAGATGGGACTCGCCGTGGAGTCCACCTGAGTCAGTCTGTACACACTGCCTTCCATCATCTGCTCTCACACACATCAGCTCCTTTACTGTGTGTGTTTCTCACACACTCCACACACAGCTCTGATCTGAAAGGCTATACACTGTAGTGCAGAGAGGTACACACTGAAAACACTCCCTCAGGGAAGTGCTTCTCATAACTCAGGGGGAAAAGCGCGCACACACTCACAAAGATATATTATCTGAACTAAGCAAACACATCAAAAACACTTCTGAATGGTGAACAAAGTATTAACATTATTGTCTCGTTACAAATGGGTGTTTTTTTCTACAACAGAACTTGCGCGCAACGGGACTGCAGACACACCAGCGCCCTCTTGTGGATGTAACAGGTCCGACATTGTATGAAGTCGGAGCAAGCATGTGATTAAAATTTATTAATATGTGGAAAGTGTGCACATAATGCCAAAACATCTTAGTCAAAGTTACAATGGAAAATATTAGAAACCTTGTGAATTATCCTGGTTTAAATACACAGACATGCAAAAATGTAAATAAACACCCGTAGTTTTATGATCAAACTCATACACCAAATTTAGTTTTAGCTATAATACATTAATGCTTTATTGACTTTACAATTCACACCTCACCTAGGAATAAAAGAAGAGGTATGTTTCAATCCAGTTTGCGCTTTTAACAATAGATTATGTCACAGCTGTCACAGATAATGCAGCTTTACAAATCTTTAAATTTGAAATGTAAAGTTAAACTGCGTTAGAATGCTATATATTTACAGATGTATAAGTTCAGTGGATTCCTAATGATCGAGCCAGACGTGAACGTGGGCACAAAAACTTCTATGAGAAAGAAACACTATGATGAACCAGACTGGATACCAGATAGTGAGATTATAAATAAATCCCTTCTATAACTGTGTGCCATACGGTCAAAATGACAATTGTATAGCAAAGAAATACATTTTAGTTATCATGAATTCCACTTTGTTGAGGTTATCAAAATGTTAATGAAAATGGAGAATTATTGGGTATAAAACAGTTCAAGTGCTCCTCGAACTGCATTTCAGGAGGCCCAGCTCAACCAGGTCATGAATCCGAGTTTAATGCTGTTAAGGTAGAAACTTTCTTCACAACTTTCACTTCTTGGCATAATTAAGGATGATATATAAATAGTAGTAATAATAATGTGAAAAATATACATTTATTTCTTGCATGTCTGTGTAGAGTTAGTATAAAAACTAGAGTTGCCGTTAGCAAGGACTGTCCATGACATCACTTTCATCTCATTCAATTGCTGCAACCCGAGTTACAAATCATTAAACTTGCACAATTCTGCTCATAAGGCTACGAGAGAATATGAAGGGGTATTGGTGTGTATAAAATGACCAACAAGAGGTCAATCCAAATACAAGTAATTCAGACCTGAAGTCCAAATTGTGTATTTTTTCCATCTACGTAATACACATGCTCTAAGACAATGGCTTACATTGTTGTTGTTTTTTTAAACACTGTACATACTGATTGGTCAAAAAAAACATGCTGTAAGATTTCAATCATCTTTAGCTTTGATTACATGTGTGGTGTCTAGTTTGTGTGTCCAAATAATCCCTCGTGCTCCCAGAACCACTCTCTCAGAGTTTTCAAATTATTTTACATTATTATTCATGAACTCATTCGAATACATTATTATTTCTATAGTGCCATCGTACCCATGGACTAACCAAACTTTGTTTTACAAATATGTCCTTTTTCTCAAATGGCATTTTATATTGCAACATAAACACCAACTGAAACAGAAGAGCAGAAACACCTGCAGTTCCTGCTTTACATGTACTAAATTTTTTATTTAGTACATGTAAGACACTGATTGGCTGAGAGCTACACTGCCCATCAAAAGCAGACCACATAGCATTATAATGTGCAAAGAACACTTTACACACTCAGGCACAAAATGATCTTGATCTAAGTCTATAATCTTAGTCTAAGCACCATGTCTTTCTGAACTTTCCATCAGTGAAAAAAGACCACTGTAGGCCTGTCACAAGCAGATATTATTCAAGTGATGGACTGTCATTACAGATAGCTAGGTGATATGTGTTTTGCCTAGTATGAGTGCATCAAATAGTCACATTGTTGGGAAACAGTTTGCCAACCAAAATATCGTGAACCAATCACATTTTCAGAAACTTATACTAATGAAGGGTAAAAGAAAATAACAACTGCTTGGAAAAAGAGAGAGGATCTAATTGTGTGTCTACAACATCAACCAAAATAGTAAGCATGTGTACTCATAAGATAAGAAAGTGTACACACTGTTAAAACCTGCAGCATGATATACTCAGAGTTTTGCAGACACATGAACTACAGTTAGGAAATGTACTCTTAAGAAGTGATATTAATCAAATGCAGACAGAACAGAGAGAAGAAGAATGGAGCCTCTGTGGGGCAAAAACCGACTGTCAGTATAACCACAGGCACTGTGTTGTGGTGATACTTTTGACATAACCAGGATGACAATTTTCAGGATAGTTTTTACATGAGCATGAACAGAATTAGTCTAGAAGTTTCTTTACTTTAATTTAACTTTAAAGTCCCTGGCACAATCTGTATCCAAAAATTCACTGATTCCAATTTCCAAATGACCCATTAAAAAAAATGGTTTTACCTGCACAGGTCATAAACTGATAAATATAAGCATTGGTTCTTTCTTTGAGATTCAGCAGTTAGGCATGATTTTTTTTTAAATTTGAATATCATTCCCGACATCCAACTTTGAAAAAATGAAGGAGAGTGAGATTTCCAGTCTGTTAAAATTAAGTCTCTTGGCTGTGTTTATATTGAGCACCAAAGATGTTTGCAAGGCTTTAGGTAGAGATAGTGTGGATTCTCTACAGATTCAGATGCCAATTCCACATGTAGATTAATGTCTTTGCCGTATGCATTGGAAAAATTACGAAAAAATTTCCGACCAATATACTGCCAGTGTATGACAACGCCAAAAGGTGTGTGAGAAGGTACCGTCTAAAAATTTCAACAGTCACACTGAGATGAAATAGACTGATAAATCTTGTGCAGTTTGGATTTGGAGTAATGAAAACTGTGTACAACTTTAAACTGAATTAAATGATGTCTACTATTAATGGAAGAAGAGAGTTTTCTGGTTAAAAAAGGCAGGTCAAAGCTCAACTCACCAGGTCTCTTTTTAAATTATCAGTAGTTAATTTAACATGATAGATGAAACAGATACAATTGTTGAGACCAGTTGTCTGGAGTCACGGTTGTATTGGTATGTTTGAAACAATTCTACTTACAGTCATTTCAAACGTAATGTCTGGTCTGTAAATCATGAAAAAAAATGTGAATTGGGAAACTGGAATTTGTCCTTAATCTGATCAAAGTAAACAAATGTACCATTCATGTAAGAAGCTTGGATGGTAGTTACTAATTTCCTGCTCCAGGCCTGGTAGCAGTTTAAGTGATTAAAACAAATAGGGGGTCTTACAGAGGTCTCAGGTATGTCTCTGGAATTCTCTGGTTGAGAGTTTCTTGTTATAAAATGTTAACAAAGGTATTAGGTTTGGCAAACATCAAGGTCCTCAAAAAAGAGTTACCAACTGAATTAGCCTTTAGTTTTATCCAAAAGTGAGAATCAGGGATGTGATCCACTGGGCCGCATGTTTTCCAGTGTATTAATGCTCTTGTATTAGCAGCCCAATAATACTGTCTAAGCACTGTGTGTATTCTCTGTCACACAATTTGATAAATTGAATGAGCTTAAAGTATCCAGATAATTAAAAAAAATAATGCCCTAAACCTTAGATTCTGGGGGTTTATTGAAGGAATTTGTTAGACACTTGTCAGGTTAGGATCAGCCTACTTCATTCCATAGCAAGCATTTTTGGTATATTCTTGACCTGGCTGCTATTAACCATATTTTATGGGTTTGCATTCTGACTATCAAGCATCTTTACACTCATTACATTTATTATACTCATATTGCACCAATAAAAATAGGACTTTTTATTGGTCGACTTTGCACTGTAAATGAACTTTGTACTGGTCTGCTCTTCAGTGTTTTAACTGTGCTCACTGAAACACTTTCACTTCTGCACTTTATGTAGTGTGGGAATCTTTTGGTATAATTTAATATATGTGTCTCAGTTAGTTGTGTTGTTATAAGATATTAGTTATAAGTTATAAGATTTTTATCACAGTTGTTGTAAATTATAATGCTTTACATTTTAAAGCCTACTGTTCTAAAGCTAATTAAGTCATGCGATTATGAACCGATTCAAAGAGTCGACTCCCGAATGTAGTGAATCCTTTTTACATAAAGTGTTTCAGCCTTGACTCCATTTTGTGGAAGTTT
The DNA here is from genome assembly GCA_013621035.1 of Clarias magur. Taxonomy (NCBI): domain Eukaryota; kingdom Metazoa; phylum Chordata; class Actinopteri; order Siluriformes; family Clariidae; genus Clarias; species Clarias magur. Next base: position 103,902 of record QNUK01001103.1, on the reverse strand, counting down.
TGGAAAGATTAAAACACAATCTTTAAACAGGAAACTGAGATATTAATGTAACACAACAGGGCCGGTGACTTAAGGTGAGTGATTTATTTATTACTAACGACTTTATATAAGAATATTTGTATGTATGTAATGTATTTTAAATAAAACTCGTGTAAAACTCAGATGTAGGAAATGTGTAAGGTGTGGGATACAGGTACAACCTGAAACAGGTGTTGGTCGGGTATTACTATATTAGTCGATATTACTATATGGAGATTGTACAATAGGGAGATCATCTGTTTCTCTGAATGTAACAACACTCTAAGAGATGAGATACTTCGAGTAAGTAAAAATTAAAATATTTCTATTACAGTTGAAACAAACCTGAAAAGAAATGGTATTTAATATAAAAAGGCACCTGCAGGACAGATATCCGCATATTTTACAGCTTAAATGACCTGGAAGTAACTGAAATGGTATACTAAATGTGAAAGGAGACTCAATTCATGTATAGTTTATTTTATTGACCAAAACAATAAATATTTGTTTATTTATTTATTTTTATCTTTTACTGCACATACAGTAGATACACAGTATGTGCAGTAAAAGATACAAAATATAAATAAATTATTTAAAAAAAAAAAAAAAATATATATATATATATATATATATATATATATATATATATATATATACTCGTTTCTCCCACAGTCCAAAGACATTTACGTAGGTTAGGTTAATTGGTGTTCTCAGATTGCCCGTAGTGTGTGAATGAGTGCATGTATGTGTGTGTGCCCTGCAATGGAGTGGCACCCTGTCTAGGGTGTACCCCGCCTCGTGCCCTAAGTCTCCTGGGATAGGCTCCATATATATATATATATATATATATATATATATAGTATGTGCAGTAAAAGCTTAAAATATGAAAACTCATAATATCCATTATACAGATTTTCTCAGTCACTTTGGAACATTTCTTGAATATTTATCAAACTGTAAGTACATTTCTCAGAACAATTAGTACAAACAGCACAACAAAACCTGCAAAAGTATGTAACTTGATCAAAATCTTAGTCTGTCTTTTAAAACAAGTAACCACTTACAGGTGCATCTCAATAAATTAAAATATCATTGAAAAGTTGATATATTTCCATAATTCAATTAAAAAAGTGAAACTCATATATTACATGTATATAGATTCACTACACACAGACTGATACAAATCTTTTCGTTTTGATGATTATGGCTTACAGCTAATCAAAACCCAAAATTCAGTATCTCAGAATATTGTGAAAAAGTTCAATATTGACGACTCATGGCATCACACTCTAATCAGCTAAATAACTCAAAACACCTGCAAAGGTTTTCTGAGCCTTTAAATGGTCTCTCAGTCTGGTTCAGTCGGCCACAAAAGGTCACTGCTAAAAAAGCTGGCTGTTTACAGAGTGCTGTATCACAGCACATTAATGGAAACTTAAATGTAAGGAAAAAATGTGATAGAAAAAAGTGCACAAGCATATAATGAAGCCTTAAATGGATTGTGAAACTAAGCCCATTCAAGGATTCAGGGGAGATTCAACAGCAGCAGCAGCTGGAGTCAGTGCTTTGGACATGGGCTACAAGTGTCGCATTCCTTGTGTCTATCCACTCTTGAACCAGAGACAACTTCAGTGGTGTTTTACCTGGACTAAGGAAAGGATTAAAAAGGATAAAAAGGATTGGCCTGTTGGTCAGCGGGCCAAAGTCCTCTTTTAAGATGAAAGTAAAATTTCCATTTCCATTTGGAAATCAAGGTCCCTGTGTCTGGAGGAAGAGACTAAAGGCACAGAAACTGTGCCTCTAGTTGCTTGAAGTCCAGTGTAAAGTTTGCAGGCAGTAGTGGTTTGGGGAGCCATGTCATCTGCTGGTGGTGGTCCACTATGTTTTATTAGATCCAAGGTCAGCGCAGCCATCTACCAGGAAGTTTTACCAAGATGGTGCCAGTGAGGTCGGCTGCCATCACGACTGCTCCGACCTCTTTTTCTTTGTTTTTGTTTAACTGGCAGACCACAGGCAGTAAGAATGGGTGGTCATGTCTCAGTCTCCCCACTCTCAGCATTGGAGCCCCCCAGGGTTGTGTTCTGAGTCCTCTGCTGTACTCATGGTATGCTTACGACTGCATAGCCACTACCAATTCCACCACCGTCATCAAGTTTGCTGATGACACTGTCGTGGTGGGCATGATCCCGGACAACGACAAGAGGTCTACCTGGAGGAGATCTGGAGAACTGGTGCCAGAGGAACAATCTCCTTCTAAACATCAGCAAGACAAAGGAATTGATCGTGGACTTCACGATCCCAGGTGGCGAGATACAAAGCAAGATAGGAATTACCAGACCCCCATCATCAAGGAGAGCCCAGTGGAGAGAGTGGACAGCTTCAGGTAACCGTGTTCACATCATACAGGACCTGTCATGAAAACATCAATACTGTGGTGAAAAAGGCCCGGCAGCATCTCTACCACCTCAGATGCTTGAGACACTTTTACTCCTGCACCATAGAGAGCATCCTGATGGGAAACATCAAGATCTGGTTCGAGAACAGCACCATGCAGGATGAGCTCTATAAAGAGTGGTGAGATCAACCGAGCGCACCATCAGCACTGAGCTTCCTGACCTACACTCAATCTACAGCAAGCAGTTTTGGACGAAGGCCAGGAAGATCGTGAAGGACCTCAGCCACCCCAATAATGGACTGTTTTCTCTGTTGCGGTCAGGAAAGCCCTTCCACTCCCTGAAGGCCAACACAGAAAGACTGAAGAGGAGAATACGGTCTCTCAACCAAAACACCACACAGGACTAAAAACATTCTTTTGCTCACTGCAATTCATGGACATTGGACATTGCTCACACATAAGCCATTTATGTTCCGTTTAAGGACACATGAACATTTATGCACATTTATACTCAACCTGGACATTTCTATTACATTTCATTTTGCACACTTTTGCATATTGACCATCTTTCCATATTTTCTATGTTTGTAAAGCCATTATTGTTTATAATTTGTACAGCAGTTTATATATATATATATATATATATATATATATATATATATATATATATATATATATATATATATATATATATTTTTTTTAATATCCTATATTTTATATTTTGTTCTTCTATTTTTTCTGCAGCTAAATTTTTATTCTTATTCTATTCCATAATTTATTTCGTATTAATATTCTTGATTCTAAGGTCACGTGCGGTCATACAGTATAAGCATTTTACTGCATATCTTACTGTGTATGACTGTGTATGTGACATACATGTTGTCACATACATAGTGCTTTATGTTTTTAAAGCACTTCATGCTTTCCTCTGCTGACCAGCTTTATGGAGATGCTGATTTAATTTTCCAGCAGGACTTGGCACCTGCTCACACTTGCCAAAAGTACTAATACTTGGTTTAAGTACCATGGTATCCCGCTGCTCGATTGGCCAGCAAACTCACCTGACCTAAACCCAATAAAGTATCTATGGGGTAGCGTGATAAGGAAGATGCGAGACACAAGACCCGACAATGCAGAAGAGCTGAAGGCCGATATCAGAGCAACCTGGGCTTCCATAACATGTCGGCAGTGCCACAAACTGATTGCCTCCATGCCACACCGCATTGCTGCAGTAATTCATGCAAAGTGAGTCCTGACCAAATATTGAGTGCTGTACATGTTCATACTTTTCAGTAGTCCAACATTTCTGTGTTAAAAATCTTTTTCTTTTTTTTTTTTTAATTTGTCTTAATTAATATTAAAATTTTCTGAGATACTGAATTTTGGGTTTTTGTTAGCTGTAAGCCATAATCATCAAAATTAAATATATCAGGCTGTGTGTAATGAACCTGTAACACGGCCACACATGCGACAGGCGGTTGCTAGGCAACCCCGCAGCACTAATAATCAAGGGAGACGAGCTACACCTGGCCGGTAGGTTATTTAAGCTCCCAGAAACCAGCGCACGCTGTGCGAGCATTTAGATAGCACCAGGTACGAGAGCGTGGCTCTGGTATAGGGAGTGAAAAGAGAAAAGTGAGAAGGGAAAGTGAAAAGAGAAAAAGACAAAAGTGAAAAGGGAAAGTGAAAAGAGAAAAAGTGAAAAGAGAAAAAGACAAAAGTGAAAAGGGAAAGTGAAAAGAGAAAAAGACAAAAGTAAAAAGGGCAAGTGAAAAGAGAAAAGTGAGAAGGGAAAGTGAAAAGAGAAAGAGACAAAAGTGAAAAGGGAAAGTGAAAAAAGAAAAGTGTGAAGGGAAAGTGAAAAGAGAAAAAGACGAAAGTGGAAAGGGAGAGTGAAAAGAGAAAAGTGAAAAAGACTCAGTGAAAAGATAAAGAGAAAAGAGAAAAAGGGAAGGAGATAAGAATAATATCAACAAACAAATACCGGTTCATTGTGAAGAAGCACGGTGACACGCGCCGCCATAAGCGCGCCCTCCTTCCTCTCATAACGCTGTGTGGTGTTCACGCGAGCCGATTATTCCTGCTGAAATACACAATCCACGGCCCATACCCCTCCAAGTCCTGCGTTGGGACTCCCATACATAATTAAATACCGAGGGCTGCCATATTGAAGCACCCCCTCATAACAGAATGTTCGCACCAGAGAAGAAGCCCGCGGATTTGGAGCGGGTGTGCGAGATAGTAACCGGTCAGGCGGGAATGATCGGTAAACATGAACATGCTCTGAACGAATTATGTTCAGAGATAAAGGGAATTTCGCAGCGCTTAGACAAAATCCATGAGCGCCTCGAGACACAGGGCACTTCCGGATCGCCGGTGAACCCGGAGGCACTTCCGGGTTCAGCTCGTGCGGCCGTCACTGTAGCACAAGCACCCCCCCTGGTGGCCGAGACGAGATTACCTACTCCCCAACCTTATGCTGGGGAATCTGATAAATGCAATGCCTTCCTACTCCAGTGCTCTTTAATATTTGAAATGCAACCATCCCAATTTCCCACTGAGAGAGCCAAGGTTGCATATATGATATCATTATTAACGGGAAGGGCATTGGAGTGGGCCACCGCAGTATGGCAAAACCTCCTAGCAGCACACACTACAGCCCATGAATTTATACAGGCCCTCAAGGCCACTTTCCACCATCCACATCTGACTAGTGGTGTAGTCTCGCCCCTCCTCCGCATTCGGCAGGGAGGACGGTTGGTGGCAGATTATACCATTGAATTCCGGACACTAGCTGCTAGTTCAGGCTGGAATGCAGGAGCACAAAGGGACGCATACGTTCAAGGCCTTTCGGAGAAGCTCAAAGATGAGCTGGCAGTGCGCGAACCACCTGAAGATCTAGAATCCCTGTACAGTATGGCCATACGAATAGATAACCGCCTCCGTGAGCACAGGGCGGAACGCGCAGGGAGTTATCGAGTAGAGCCGACCTGTCTCCAGCGAGAGCTAGAACGGGAGGTAGATCAGGGTGAGCCCATGCAGCTAGGGGCAGCAGAGATCTCAGGGGTTCCCCAATTTCGGTCGGGATGCTTTCGTTGTGGCCGGCCCGGTCACCACCAGGGGCGCTGTCCGCTGAATAAGCCAAAAGGGGGGGGTCACTCTCGGGAGGGGGGCCAACAGTGACCCAAAGGCCAGACCCTCAGCGTTCAGGGCTTTTCCTCCCCATTGACATCACTTGGGAGGAGGCCGCCACTACCCATCTAAAAGCATTTGTTGACTCGGGAGCAGCAGGGAATCTCATAGACGTAGAGCTGGTGCGGAGACTGGCTTAGCCATTTCACCCACTCTCTGCTCCCATTTCAGTGGCGGCCCTGGACGGTCAGTTATTTGAATCAGGTCCAATCATACATGAGACTGACCCTCTAATATTGCGTATTGGACAACATGCAGAGCGAATTTCCTTCCTCATTACCCGAGTGCCTGAGCTCCAGGTGGTACTGGGGTTTCCTTGGTTACAGGAACACAACCCCCGTATTGATTGGTTAACCTGCTCTGTCTCGGTTTGGGGAACCCGTTGCGCACAGAGCTGCTTAAAAGGGATCAGAACCCTAGACACGCAGCCACCCCATCAGGTCGACCTCTCGGCAGTTCCCAAAGATTACTGGGACCTGGCGGAAGTATTTTCCAAGTCAGGGGCCCAAAAGCTTCCTCCCCATCGACCTTTTGACTGCGCAATCAACCTGCTTCCGGGTTCGAATCCACCAAGGGGAAAACTCTACTCCCTGTCCCCTCCCGAGCAATTAGCCATGGAGGAGTACATCCAGGAGGCATTGTCCCTTGGATTCATTCGACCGTCTACGTCCTCCGCAGGGGCCGGGTTCTTCTTCGTAAAAAAGAAGGATGGGGGCCTCCGCCCCTGCATAGATTATCGGGGGGTGAACGCGATGACACTGAAAGACCGCTATCCCCTTCCTCTGATGAATTCCGCCTTTGAATGCCTGCAAAAGGCGAAATTGTTCACAAAGCTAGATTTACGCAGTGCTTACAATTTGATCCGCATCAGGGCAGGGGACGAGTGGAAGACCGCGTTTATTACACCGTCGGGGCACTACGAATACAAGGTGATGCCCTTCGGCCTGACTAATGCGCCAGCCGTCTTTCAGAGGTTCATTAATGAGGTGCTCCGGGAGACACTTAACCTCTACGCCTTTGTCTACTTGGACGACATTTTAATTTTTAGTGCCTCCATGCCAGAGCACGTCACCCACGTGCGCCGGGTGCTGCAACTTCTCCAGCAGAACCATCTATACGTTAAGCTGGAGAAGTCACAGTTCCACACAACCTCCACTTCCTTCTTGGGTTTCGTGGTATCCCAGGGTCGTCTCCAAATGGATCCGGCCAAAATAAAGGCTGTGGCTAGTTGGCCCCGCCCCACATCGCTTCGGGCAGTTCAACGCTTCCTGGGGTTCGCCAATTTCTTTCGGCGGTTCATCCGCAATTTTAGCACCTTGGCGGCTCCACTTAGCGCCCTCACAAAGAGGAACCCAGGGCGATTTAAATGGACAGAGGAGGCACAAACAGCTTTCCAGGCTATAAAAATAAAACTCACCACAGCTCCAGTCTTGCGGATGCCAGATCCGGAGACCCAGTTTGTGGTGGAGGTAGACGCATCCGATGTGGGGGTGGGCGCGGTTCTCTCCCAACGTTCCAGGGAGGACCAGAAACTACACCCCTGCGCCTACTTCTCACACCGCCTGACCCCGGCAGAGAGAAATTATGGCATTGGAGATCGGGAGCTCCTTGCCATAAAGCTGGCTCTAGAAGAGTGGAGACACTGGCTGGAGGGGGCCAAAGAGCAAATATTGATTTGGACCGACCACAAGAACTTAGAATATATTCGGTCGGCCAAACGCTTAAACCCCCGACAAGCCAGATGGTCCCTCTTCTTCTCCCAGTTTGATTATGTGCTCTCCTTCCGTCCGGGCTCAAAGAACCTCAAGCCGGACGCCCTCTCGCATCAATGGGACCCCCCGTTAGAGGAGCCCGAAACGGAGAGCATTATCCCAGCGCCCCGCATCCTTGCCCCCGTGCGCTGGGCCATTGAACATCAAATCAGGCAAGCACAGCGACAGGAACCAGATCCGGGAGGAGGACCCTCCGGAAAGTTATATGTTCCTGCCGGTCTCCGCTCCCAAGCTCTCACATGGGGCCACTCGTCCCCGTTCACGGCACACCCAGGCGCCACTAGAACCCTCGAGTTTCTTCGTCGGCGTTTGTGGTGGCCCGGCATGGAGAGAGATGTTCGGGCTTATGTGGCGGCCTGTCCGACCTGCGCGCAGAATAAGGAACCACGTACACGGCCCGCCGGACAGCTGCACCCATTACCCATACCGTCACGCCCATGGTCCCATCTTTCCTTGGACTTTGTCACGGGCCTGCCCTCATCCAAGGGGAATACGGTCATCTTGGTAGTGGTAGATCGGTTCTCTAAAGCCTGCAAGTGTATTCCCTTGCCAAAACTTCCGTCAGCCAAAGAGACAGCGCAGTTAATCCTCCAACAGGTGGCCCGAGTGCATGGCCTCCCAACCGACCTGGTCTCTGACCGGGGCCCGCAGTTTGCTAGCCGGTTTTGGGGAGCGTTCTGTAAACTCATTGGAGCCACGGCCAGCTTGACATCGGGCTTTCACCCTGAGTCGAATGGGCAAACAGAGAGGGTGAACCAAGACTTGGAGCGCACCCTCAGGTGCATAACCTCTTCCAACACGTCATCATGGTCTGACCACTTAATGTGGGTTGAGTATGCCCACAACACCCTGTGGCACTCCTCCCTGGGCATGTCACCCTTTGAGTGCCAATTCGGATATTCCCCCCCTATGTTCCCAGAGGAGGAACCTGAGGTAGGGGTCCCCGCTGCACAAAGTTTGGTACAGCGGTGCCGTCGGACCTGGAGGAGGGCCCGAGCCGCTCTACAAGTCGCCAGGCGCAGGGCGACCCTCACGGCGAATCGGAAGCGACGGGTAGAACCCTCCTTCCGTACAGGACAACGAGTCTGGTTGTCCACCAGGGACCTCCCACTAAAGCTCGAATCACGAAAGCTGGCCCCCCGATACATCGGGCCGTTTAAAATCATGAGGAGGATTAATCCAGTGGCGTACCGCTTGGCTCTCCCCCGGTCAATGAGGATTAATCCTACATTTCATGTGTCACGACTGAAACCAGTGCTCTGCAGCACCTTAGCTCCCAGACCTACACCACCCCCACCCCCACCCCGTATCATTGATGGGTCCCCAGCATTCACAGTTCGACGTATCCTGGACGCAAGGCGAGTCCAGGGCGCCATACAATACCTAGTGGACTGGGAGGGGTATGGCCCAGAGGAGCGCTCTTGGGTGCCAGCCCGGCACATACTAGACCCCGAACTTGTTAGGGAATTCCGGGCTAGCCATGGGGCTGGCACAGGAACGCCAGGGGTCGTTCCTAGAGGGGGGGGTACTGTAACACGGCCACACATGCGACAGGCGGTTGCTAGGCAACCCCGCAGCACTAATAATCAAGGGAGACGAGCTACACCTGGCCGGTAGGTTATTTAAGCTCCCAGAAACCAGCGCACGCTGTGCGAACATTAGATAGCACCAGGTACGAGAGCGTGGCTCTGGTATAGGGAGTGAAAAGAGAAAAGTGAAAAGGGAAAGTGAAAAGAGAAAAAGACAAAAGTGAAAAGGGAAAGTGAAAAAGACAAAAGTGAAAAGGGAAAGAGAAAAAGACAAAAGTGAAAAGGGAAAGAGAAAAAGACAAAAGTGAAAAGGGAAAGTGAAAAGAGAAAAGTGAGAAGGGAAAGTGAAAAGAGAAAGAGACAAAAGTGAAAAGGGAAAGTGAAAAAAGAAAAGTGTGAAGGGAAAGTGAAAAGAGAAAAAGACGAAAGTGGAAAGGGAGAGTGAAAAGAGAAAAGTGAAAAAGACTCAGTGAAAAGATAAAGAGAGAAGAGAAAAAGGGAAGGAGATAAGAATAATAACAACAAACAAATACCGGTTCATTGTGAAGAAGCACGGTGACACGCGCCGCCATAAGCGCGCCCTCCTTCCTCTCATAACGCTGTGTGGTGTTCACGCGAGCCGATTATTCCTGCTAAATACACAATCCACGGCCCATACCCCTCCAAGTCCTGCGTTGGGACTCCCATACATAATTAAATACCGAGGGCTGCCATATTGAAGCACCCCCTCATAACAGAACCTGTATAATATGAGTTTCAATTTTTGATTTGAATAAATCAACTTTTCGTTGATAGTCTAATTGAGATGCATCTGTAAAGATTAACTGAACAGTTATAAAATTCCTTCAGTGTCACGAACGGAGAGTAGTCCAGGCTGTTGTTAACGCCAAGGGCTTAAATAAGGCTGGCATAGGCGCAGAGGGTTGTTTTAACCAAAAAAGTCTTTTAATAACAAAATCAAACAAGACATAAACAGAAAATAACTCAATCACAGAAACTCACCAAACAAAAAACACAGTCTCTTTTTAAACAAAACACATAGGCTCTATTGAAACAAACAGACATGGATCACACAAAACACACAGGCTCTTCCAAGCAGGACCCACTCGCGCCCCTCTGGGTGACACGCACACACACTTGCTCCCCTCTGGGCGACACGCACACACACTCACTGCTCCTATGAGCAAACCCACTCATACTCCTGCTCCTATGAACGAACCCACACACACTCGCGCTCCTATGAGCGGCAACACGCACACTCGCGCTCCTCGGAGCGGTCACACTCACACTCGAAAGCATACCCGGGCTTAGAGCAGGTACAAATGGAGAACCCACAAGCCGACTGAGACACACACACACACCCACACGGGCAGAGACACACAACCACGCAGGCAGAGACACACTCACACATAGGCTGAGACTCACTCACAGGCAGGCTGAGACATACAGAGACTTAGAACACAAACAAATCACAAACCATATAGAGGCTTCTAAACAAAAAAAACTAACTCAACAAAACCCAAACTAAACCACAAAACAAAAACACTGTAATGCCTTCTTAACATACTTAATGCTCGACTCAGTTTCCCAGAACAACCAGCTATTTATAACTACTCTAATGAACAACCTCGGTTCAGGTGAGCTCAGTCATCACCTGACCGAGGTGCCTTCTGGGAAACTGAGTCTACAAACAGAACTACAAAAAACTAAAAAACACACATGTCCACAGTGCCCTCTATGGGAAGTCCCTTATATTCAGTTGGGTAGATGTGGTGTGTGCTGTGGCCTGTGTGGCATGTGTGTGAGTACTGTATCTCCACGTGTTATTGAACACTGTGTAAGTATGGTTTGTTGGACTTTTGCTGGGCTCCAGACTAAAATTATTTTAGAACCATTAAAATCACAGAGGCCCTTAAGAGACACAGGAGGAGAACAAAATACAAAAGGAACATAAAGTTGAAGAAAACTGGTCCTTTTTGATGACATGGATGAGAGGATATTGTATCTGGGTTGTTTTGTTGCGTTTGTTAGACAGAAAGACACAAGGGCAGGTAAAAGCTGCTTTTTTATGAAAGACACTTGCTTTTCTCACTTTCGGATCACGGGTAAAAGTCAGGAGATTGGCAAACAGAGTAGCAAAGGAAAAGTTAGGAAAAACCGTGATCAAAAGGCAAAATTAATACACGAAGTAAGCAGGAAGGTTTAAGAGTGCTTGGGATAGTCTGGAGTAAACGCAGAAGAGTGTAGACTTCACAGTGATCTGCAGGTGTTGAACATAATTTATACTCCTGCAGAGATTGGCGAGTAAGCGTGCATGCTGGGAATTGCAGTTCTTTCTACCTGTGTCTCTTACCCTTGATTCTGCTACAGGTGTGATATGTTTTTAATAAATTTTATTAAACGTTTTAAAAAATTAAGAGACTTATTTCAAGTTGGTTATCAAATTTTTGTAAGGTTAAAAAATCCTGCTTTGTACATTTTGATTAGTTACAAGAACTCAAGAATTGATTAGAATCTTACAGAATGAAGTCAGGATGTTGTGTTTTAGTGCAATTTAGCACAGCATTTCTTAGTTTTCTTGGTTTTTACTCAGTTCTCAATATTTTTAATTCAGATTTTATGGGTTATTAGTTTGCTAATATAACTGAGGTGAGGTTTGTTATTTATTTCTCCAGCCTTCATAACACCTTCTGGGTTGTGATTAGGTATAAGAATTCAGTCTCATTTATGATGGTTAGATTCTCAAGGTTTATAAACTGTAAGACCATCCTAGAGCCGGACTTAATTCATTGTGTTTCTGGCACAGTTTAGTAGAGTTTAGCTTAGACTGTACAATAAATACTTATTAATTACTGTAAATATGGGTAGCTTATAAGTTTATATATCAGTTTTAGTTATTCCTTAATAAGAATGTTGTTAATGATGAGGGTTATTTTGCTACTTGTCCAGCAATTGAGGAATGATCTAAAAGTCTATGAGTCTCTTGGGTTTTGGAAGATCTCTCATTATAAGGATATGTTTTTACATTTCCTTCTACATATTTTTAAGGATTTTTTTTCTTCTGTTTTTCTTTTCCTTTCATGTCCATGGCTTATGATTTCCTGTGATCCTGATCTAGAAAAAACACACAAGGAAATGAATCAGTGATATTAAAGAATTTAAAGGTCAATCCCAGTGTCCAGGCCGTTTACTCAATTTTGTAGCAGTGAATGTTTTTAACCAAAGAATGGCCATTGTTCATAAGGGAAAAGATGTAAAAAAATATTGTGTGGAAATTTAACTACACGTTTATTCTTTTGTTTTCCAGGAATGTAATCCACAGAGATCAGACTCTTCAGGACTCAGTTGTGAGTTTGTGGATACTTTACTAATATTCAAAGATGGAGACCCCTGATCTGGACACTGATAAAAAACGGTAACCTGCCTATCTAGACATTTCAGTCATTAAATATTCATATGCAAATTATTAAGTAAGTACATATAAAAGTAATAATTTTAAAGTTTAAATAGTAAAATGGTACACTATTATTGAAACAGTCACTATAAAATTAATTCTCTTTTATACACCCGTCTAAAAAAATCACCATCTAGATTCAGTTAAAACAAATAGTTATAACCCTGTGCCCTGCGATGGATTGGGACCCTGTCCAGGGTGTACCCTGCCATGTGCCCCAAGTCTCCTGGGATAGACTCCAGGCTGTTATGAGTGTGTGAGTGAGTGTGTGAGTGTGTTATGAGTGTGAGTGAGTGAGTTATGACCCGTCCACTGGATAATTACTGCAGTGATTAATACGATTCAGCTGGAAACAAGTTATTTACCCTAACTGATGCAGAAAGTAGCTTGAGGTCAGAAGAAAAATTTTAATGATGTTGATGGGAGATCACTTACACATTTGGTGAAATCAAATCGCAAAAACAGTAGAATTCACGAATATGTTTACTAGTGCAAGTAAGAGCATTTCTTAAGGGATTAGGACTAAACAGCTGTGTAACCTTCAGAAAATGACTTTAAAGAAAAAGCTTCAGTTTGCTAGAAAGTATAATGAATGAACTGTGGCGCATTGGAAAAAGGTCATGTGGTCTGATGAGTACAGATTTACATTGTTCCAGAGTGATGGGTGCATGAGGGTAAGAAGAGATGATGTGATAAACCGATCATGCATAGTGCCTACTGTACAAGCCTGTGGGGCAGTGTTATGATCTGGGGTTGTTTCTGTCTAGGTTCAGCCATGTTATGTGCCCCAAAATGACGACATGAATGTACTGAATGACCAGGTTTTTACATCATTATTTTTTTCCTTCTTTCCCGATGGCTTGGTTATATCCTGAGATGATGATGTCAGGACACCTTGTGTGACAAATTGTGAAAGAGTGGTTCAGGGAGCATGAGATATCATTTTCACACATGGATTGGCCAGCACAGAGTCCAGACATTATCCCCATTAAAAATCTTTGGGATGTGCTGGAGAAGGCTTTATGCAGCAGTTCAACTCTCCCATCATCGATATAAGATTTTCTAGAGATCATTACAATTTCCTTAAACAGTAGTGTGTTTATTGAGAACACATAAAAGGAATAATTTAACAAAACATTTCAATATTAAAGGAAAGCTAACAGTTTCACTTATCATAAAATTGTTAGAATTTATTCATATTATTCCAATATGTCCTTATGTCCTTATCACATTAAGAAGGTAGCAAAGAGTGTATATAAATAACTAAAGGACTGTGTGTAATGTTGTACAGTGAACTCCAGGGAGAGAGATCAGAATCAGCAGCACCCAGCTGTATCTCCATGAAGAGTGATGTGTCTATGGGTGTTCCTATAAGGTTTAAAGCTGGAGACTCCTCACCTCTACACAGGTAACGTCTCCTCACTGTTAATGTCACTGCTGAAATTACAGTTAAAGGGAAATTAATCTAGATAACCAGGATGGCAAACAAAATACCAATGTCTGTTATCTTTAATGAAGTCACTATTAACTGTCCATATATGTTTGTTTCCTACTTACAGTATATTGTTTTTGCTTAAAAAAATATGTTTGCGGTAACTTTAAAATAAATGCCACTTGGTTGGACGTGCTGTTTTGTGATGTAGGTAAATTATTATGTTTCTAAGTATGGCTTAATTGTTCAAAAACATTTTTACTTGCTGTATGTTCTGTCATAGCAGGTGAGATCAGCACTTAACATAATTTACATACTGATTGGACACCAAGCCAAAAGAATCTTCTAGAGTTACATCAATATTCAACCAGGAAATCTTGCTATATGTAGTAGAAGGAGTTACTCTGACTAAAAATAATTAATCTGAAAATATGGTTACTGAGTACGCTTTCCTGAATGGGAAAAATACACTGAGTGAAAGAAGGATTAAGATCCTTTACTAAATACAATAATTAATCCAGTTGTTTACAAGAAAGATTTTTTATTCATCCCTTACAACAATGCATGAATACACAAACCATCATTTACACTGGAGGAGATCTATAAAACCGGTCACAGCGGAGTGTGCACACACACACACACACACACACACTACTCAACTCTCTCTCTCTCTGTCGACCCAGCCTCTTTTGCACCGAACAAGGGATGTGGAATTTACCCCTGGTTACTTACATTAAACTCACTCTCTGTGTGACAAACCTTATAGGCAGTGTGCAGAGCAGGAAAATATACAACAGAAAATTAATAAAGACTTATTGTAATCTACTTATATGCACGTCAATTATGATTTCATAATGCCTTGAAAACACCCAAACTCTGCATTCAAGGCTAATGTTTAGACTGTAGTGAAAATTATCAACTGCAATTGTTTTGTTCACAGTGTTCTACAGAAGGCAGGAGACAGAATAGCAAAGTGTATCATCACAGATACAGGGTAAGATCAAAACCAACAACATGACTGTGACACTGACACACTGCCGTTATAAACATCTCTACTGTTATTAACTACAGAGTGATTAGATTATAGAAAACATACAGTAGAATAAAACAAACACATAGAGCTTTATAATGTTCTCACTATCACTGAAAATGGTCAGAAAAATTTGATCATAAAGATTAATTATTGGACCCCATGTCTCATCACATGTTCTACTTCACCATCTCACAGGCAGGACTCAGAACCTGCTGCTGTAAATGAATTCCAGAAAAAGTTCAAATTAAATTTGATGAAAAAGTTTCAGTTCTTGAATGGCGTGATAATAAACCTGGGAACCCAAACACTTCTGAATGAGATCTACACAGAGCTCTACATCACAGAGGGAGACAGTGGAGACGTCAATAATGAACATGAGGTGAGACAGATCGAAGCAGCATCCAGGAGAAGAACAACAGAGGAAACACCAATCAAATGCAATGACATTTTTAAGCCCTTATCTGAACAAGACAAACCCATCAGAACTGTGCTGACAAAGGGAGTCGCTGGCATCGGAAAAACAGTCTCTGTGCAGAAGTTCATTGTGGACTGGGCTGAAGGGAAAGCAAATCAGGATGTCCACCTCATATTTCCACTTCCTTTCAGAGAGCTGAATTTGATGAAGGACCAGAAACTCAGTCTGATGGAGCTCCTTCATGTCTGTTTTAAAGAAACAAAAGAAACCGAAATGTCCATTTGGGAAAAGGTTCTGTTTATTTTTGATGGATTGGACGAGTGTCGTTTTCCTCTAGATTTCCAGAACACAGTGAGTGTGTGTGATGTAACCGAATCAGCATCAGTGCCTGTGCTGCTGATAAACCTGATCAAAGGGAATCTGCTTCCCTCTGCTCTCATCTGGATCACCTCCCGATCAGCAGCAGCTGATCAAATCCCCTCTGAGTGTGTCCATCGAGTCACAGAGGTACGAGGGTTCAATGACCCACAGAAGGAGGAGTACTTCATGAAGAGGATCAGTGATCAGAGCCTGGCCAAAAACATCTTCACACACCTGAAGTCATTAAGAAGCCTCTACATCATGTGTCACATCCCAGTCTTCTGCTGGATTTCAGCCGCTGTTCTAGAGAGAATGTTGTGTGAAGCAGAGAGTGGAGAGATCCCCAAGACTCTGACTCAAATGTACACACACTTCCTCATCATTCAGATAAACATCATAAGAGAAAAGTACTCAAAGAAGCAGGAGAGTGATGAAGAAATGCTTCTTAAACTGGGACAACTGGCTTTTGAGCAGCTGGAGAAAGGGAACCTGATCTTCTATGAGGAAGACCTGAGAGAGTGTGGCATTGATGTGAGAGAAGCAGCAGTGTACTCAGGTGTGTGTACGCAGATCTTCAGAGAGGAGTTTGGGCTTCACCAGAGTAAAGTCTACTGCTTTGTTCATCTGAGCATTCAGGAACACCTCGCAGCTCTGTATGTGCACCTGATGTTCATGATGGAAAAGAGAAATGTTCTTATTCAGTCACAATTCCTTCAATGGTGGCTTTCAGATCTACATCAGACTGCTATAGATCAGACTTTAAAAAGTCAGACTGGACATCTGGATCTTTTCCTTCGCTTTCTTCTGGGTCTCTCACTGAAGTTCAACCAGAAACTCTTACAGGCCTTAGTAACACAGCTAGGAACTTGCTCCCAGAGCATAAAGAAAACACTTCAGTACATTAAAAAGAAAATCAGTGAAGATCTTCCTACAGAGAAATCCATCAATCTGTTCCACTGTCTGAATGAACTGGATGATAATTCTCTAGTGGAAGAAATTCAACGCTACCTGAAATCTGGAAAACAAAGTGAACTCTCTTCTTCACAGTGGTCTGCTCTGGTGTTTGTGTTACTGACATCAGCACAGGAGCTGGAAGAGTTTGACCTGAGTAAATATTTCAGTCCAGATAAGATAACAGATGATGTTTTTCTGAAGCTGATGCCTGTGATTGCAGCATCCAGAAAAGCAATGTAAGTAAAGCTGAATATAACTGTTCTACTGTTACAGTGTTAGAGAGAGAAACTGAAAACATTTTCACAAATATGTGCTGTGGGATGTTTTGACCTCAATAAGATTCAGGGTGGAGTTAATGCAAATAAATTAAAAATAAAATATACATAAAAAAACAAATACAATTATTTTTAAAGCAAATGCACAAACAAATGAAGTTGCCTGTGATTTTAATCCTGTATAATCCCCTGCAATTTGTAAAGTAAAAATTCCCCTGCCAATGACTACCATATTTTGCTGAACAGAGGTCCTATGATATCAGTCCCGTGCGAATCAGCATGTCTGTGATTTGGACAGGATTAGGCAAAGTCATATATAATTTTAGGTTTTTGTTTCGTGTGCACCTTTTTATACATTTTCACGAATAATAGAGTCTGCACTGGAGCGCTTTGAAAGTATTTTCAAGGAAGCGCATGGGGTGGGGGGTAATTTCACACAAGGTTGTCAGATTAAGCACAAGGTTGCCAATCACACAAGGTTGCCAGATAATACTAATCCCGTGCGAATAGGATATAAGACTAAAGGGTATGAAGTAGATCTGTGGGAGCCAGCGGATTTCATTTAAGGAGAAAAATACTTACAGTTATGACACACTATATTGAAATAATTAAAAATTTATGTGGTTTATGTTGAATATTTGGTGAATTGGTTTGGCAATTACACAGTTGCAATGGCACCACCATGTGGCGCTCTTTCAATTTGCACTTACAAATGCAATACAAACTTCCTGTTTGGTGTTTGACACTCATTTGGGTGAAACACAAAGTGATAGCTTTAGTTGGAATTGGTCTATAGATGCTTCTTACTTGGAAATTTGGTCAATTTGGACAAAGTCTGTAGGAGGAGATGTGAGAAGACTTTTATGTAGCTACACCAGGATGACAGAATAACAAAATATCAGACAACATGGGTGCAAAAGGAACATTTTTAGGGTTAAAGGCATAATTCGGTTGAAGTCTTATGATTGTAGCTTACATCAGCATGAAGATACATTGGAACCTTGGATTGCGAGCATAATTTGTTCAGAAGCATGCTAGTATCTCAAAACACTCATATATCAAAGCAAATAAGAAATAATGGAAACTCAGATGATTCGTCCCACAGCCCAAAAATATTCATATAAAAATAGTGAATACAAAATATAAAGTAAAAAAAATAAAAAAATTACCCTGCACTTTACCTTTGAAAAGTGTAGTAACACAGAGCCGACAGTTACGTATGTGTAATGTACATGTAACCTATGCCTTTATTGACAACAACAGAAAGGCATGAAATAGTTATAACAAAAATTACTGACACACATGCTTTCTGCTTCCCATCTTCTACTGTTTGTTCTCTGCTCTTTTTGAACATGCAAATTCTTACCATTACTCACTACTACCATCTAGTGGATAAAATAAACAATAAACCCACTTTACTACAAAAAGAATCCTAGCTGCAGTGATTGAAACCAGAGGAAGGGTTGGGGGGAGGGGGGGCGGTTGCTTTGTAGGACACACACACCCCCACGTGAGCACACACCTCCCTCCCCACGCGAACACACACATACGCACACGCACACACACACACACACACACACAAACACACACACACACACACACACTCACACCCCAGGAGGAGATACAAATACACAAAATGTTTTTTTTTTTATTATTTAAGTGGAAGAAAATTAAATATAGCAAAGCCAAGTTCAATTTAATATAAAGAACTTTTAACAAAGGTCATTGTTGCAAAGCATTTTAACGAAAATATATATTGTAACGGCGATCTATGCTTTTCTGTTCTTCGCCGTTTCTATAAGGACTGGTACATAGGATTTGACGCGTAAAACCACAAAACTTGTAGTGTATCGGTTTATTCTTCTTTTGTCTGAATGCAAACATTCAACAAATTAAACTTAAGAACTATTTACACTTTTCAAGCTTCAAAATAAATATGGTTTCGAAGAACGGTCAAAAGACTGTCTAACACAGAGTCCTTCCTTCCTTCTAATACATCAAACACTAAACGGTTGCTACCGTAAACATATGAAATTGACCTATGACCAATACGTGAGTCAATAGTCACATATATGTCACAGATATGTCACAAATATGTCACAAAAAAGGTTACATTTACATCTAAATAATAATGAAATCAAATACCACAGAGATCCACCCAAAATGTACTTTATGGCTCCAACACTCCGGCCCCTAATTGTCTATGCTTGGAGCATAACAATTACCTATCCTCAAACTCAAATGGAGCCTTAACAATTACATTCTATCCCTCAAACCATCATTTGAAAGATGACAGTTTCCATAAATTACAGTCCTTATGCAAAGTCCTAGCTTTCTTCTGTTTCTTGCAATAAGCAGAGTTTTGTTATCGGTCTTTCCAACTGACCGTCTTTGCCGCAACAGTGGCTGCAGTCAACTCCATTCTGGGGATTGTTATTTGTTTCAGTGGCGCGACTCTTGCTTTACCCATTACAAACGAACAGTGCTTTTCTCCATTCTCATTTGTGAGCAACAGGTAGGAGACTGTGCCATAGCCAACTTCACTTGCGTCGGTGAAATTATGCAATTGAGCAGACATGATGGGACCAATGTTGTCTGGCTCGAAACATCTCTTTACACTGAAGTTTGACAATTGTTCTATGTTTTTTTGCCACATTAACCACCTTTGTGCTTGCTTCTCTGGAATATTCTGATCCCGGGCCCACTTGTCCTGGCACAACTGTCTTAGAAGGAGCTTCGGTGGAAGAATACAGGATGCTACCAGACCAAGAGGATCGTATATAGAGTTCGCCACAGGAAGTATTCCTCTTTTAGTAATAGGTCTTTCTTGTACATTTATGGTAAATCGAAATGTATCTGTGTCTGTACGCCACCGTATACCAAGAGCTCTTTCAACTGGTAGATTGCTTTTGTTGAAATCTAAATCTTTGACTTGTGTGGTTCTTTCCTTCTCTGGCAAGGATAACAGGACCGCTCTGCCATTTCTCACCCACTTTGTCAAGTGCAATCCACCCTTAGAGCACACTGATATCAGACTTCTTGTTAGTTCAATTGCGGCTTCCTGAGAAGCTACCGATTTCAAGCAATCGTCCATGTAGAAGTTTTGCAGAACAGTATCGACTGCTTCTGCTGTTGTCTCTGTTTTTGCATCTATTGCAGTCTTTTGTAATGCCAAGCATGAACTGGGAGACGAAGTTGCTCCGAACGGATGCACCGTCATCCTGTATTCTGCAGTAGCCTTACTGATACTTAAGATATCCTTCAGGCAACCACAAAAACCTCAAAAGATCTGCATTAGCATCTGAGACTTTTACTTGGTAGAACATTGATTCAATGTCTGCCATGATAGCGATTGGCTCAATGAGAGTGTTAGTCAGATCAGGTCTCTGCATTAGTTGCCCATTCAGTGAGAAGTTCTGGTAGGTTGCTGTGCAGTCGGAAACAACTCTAATTTTGTTCTTTTTATGGTGATCCACACCATGATGTGGGATGTACCACACTCTGTTTGGGCGTTCCAGTTGTTCAGAAGGCACCTTTTCTGCATAGCCTTTGTTAATTATGTCGGACATGAAATCTTTGTAATCTTCATAAAACTTTGGGTTCTTATTGAGTTTACCTTTAAGTCCAATGGCTCTTTGCTCTGCCACGCCTCTGTTGTTAGGGATCTTGACCAGATCATTCTTGAAGGGTAGTCCTATACAATAATGTCCATCTTTATACTGGATTGATTGTTCAGCAGAATGCATGAATTTCTTATTCTCTTGAGACATTTCTGGTTTGTCACTGTAATTGCGTTCAGGGAAATCTGCATTGAATTGCTCTACCAACAGCGTTTCAATGTCTACAACTCCTAACCAAAGTTAGGAGTCTGGCTTTTCCTCTCAGCACTTGCACCGGTTGACTCTTGAATGTCTCCAAACAGTGGGTCATTTTTTATTTTGGCTTGACGATCAATATAATCCACTATGTCTGCAAACCTGGCTCTTCTGCCAGACCTTTCATAAATGTCATATGCAACATTTTTCCAACACTCTCTCATCCTGTATGGGAGTTTGGAGATGACAACTCTCATATTAGTAGGGTTGTCCATTTCAGCCATATAATCCACATCCTGCATAGTGTTAAGACATCCAGTCAAGAAAAGAGCAAACATGTTCAGCGTCTTTCCATCTTCTGTCCTGATCTGAGGCCATTTCAAAGCCTTTTCAATATACGCTGAAGCAATTCTAAGTTCATCACCATAATGATGTTGCAGTAATCTTCTTGCCTCTTTGTATCCTCTTTCTGCACTCATATGTCCACAACTCTTTACAAGGTCTTGTGGTTCACCGCTGGTATATTGCTCCAAATAGAACAGCTTGTCTTTATCATTCTCAGTCTTATTGTCAATAGCATTGTCAAAGGCTCGTAAGAACGATTTAAAGTTAATGGGATCACCCTTGAAAACTGGAACATCTCTTTGCGGAAGCTGAAATAGATTTTGTTGCTTCACCATCATTTCCGTGATTTCATTCTGCCTTTTCATTATTTGAAACAAACTGTAGTCTGAATCTTCAGATTTAGCAGTATTCCGAGTGGCATGCACAGCTGTAGGCTTTGGTTTTCGTCTGATTACAGATTGAACACCAGAGGCTCCATCATCAGGATTTTCGTTTAGTCCCAGATTTATTGGATGCTTTGATTCCACAGAATCGTCATCGTCATATTCAGCATAAGCTTTGAGTTTTGCATCAGAGATAGCAGTTGCTGTTTGTAGATCTAATTCCTCTAATTTAGCAGTATTTAGCTGTAGTTTAGTTTTCAAGTTCATCTCTTCTTCTTGCAGGGCTTGCTTTGTCTTTAAAACAGCAGCTTTGGCCAGTAGAGCAGCTTTCTCTGCTTCTTCCATCCTCCCAGATATATAATAATATATATATATATATATATATATATATATATATATATATATATATATATATATATATATATATATATATATATGTATATAAAATGTAATTTCATTAGCACTGTTATTACAGAAACAGAAAAAAGCTCATGAATTAATACATTTAAACTGCATAATTCTTAGAAACTTTGTGGTTTTTCAAGCTGTTTTGAGAATCCTGTTTACAAAAATCTTACAATAGGGTCTCGAATACTGTGTGAATGAAGGTGTAGGGATCCATACGCCAGTCTCGTTCTGTTTACACAGCAGCGCTTTCCGGGAAAAGGAAAAAAAAATCGTGCAGTTATTGCGCCCCTGGACTGAACATAACGAACTGAGAGGACAAGGCAAGAGCCCAATAACTTTGTTGTGCGTGGTGGTGAGAACCTCAGTTAACATTTTTAACAATAAGTAATTTTCTTGTTTAAACCAAACGGCTATTTTTCAGGAATAATGATTTTATATTAACGGACGGTAACTATGCCCAGCCTTGCTGGCAATAACGTTAAATATTGATGAACTTAAACACTTACAGTAATACAAAATGATAGGGCAAGTTTACCAATCTCTTTTTATTCTGTTTGACAGTGCTGTCCTCATTTTAAGAAATTGTTTTTCATTTTCTTTTTTTTTTTCTTTTTCTGTTCTGCGCGCCAGAAAATTTCCCTCTTCTGTCCATTTTGCATACGTGACTGTCTGGCAACTATAGTGGGATGGGGCTCAAATGATATATATATTTTTTATTATTATTATTTTTACACGTAAAAAATAGTCTCTTAACAAATATAATTTTTCAAATATTTTAAAAGCTTTATTAAAGACAATTTTCAAAGATCTTTTTTTCACAATGCACTGCATATACTGCATACCCCATTTTTGTGCCCTTGACTACACATATATATAAACCACCCTGGAGATGTTTACAGCAGACGTAATGATTGTTAAAATTACAGTTTTAGCTGTAGTGTCCCTTTGATCATATTGTCTAACTGGTGTTTATACTTTTAGCATTTATGAGCTACAGTGAAAGATTAAAGTACTTGTTTGATAATTTGCTCTAACTTTATTTCATTATATATTATTTTATTTCCTTCAGTATCAGATGTGATAAAGTTGGAGTGAAAGGTTGTTCAGCTCTGGACTCAGCACTCAACTCAGAAACCTCCAATCTGAGAGAACTGCATCTGACTGTGAAAACACTGGATCTGACCTACAGTACACTAGGAGACTCAGGAGTAAAGACTCTCTCTGCTGTACTGGAGAATCCTCACTGTAAAGTGGAAAGTCTGAGGTAAAATCATCTCTTTGTGAGTCACAGTAACTATGGGTGTTGTCTTGTAGGGGTTTGGGGTGCTGTAGCTACTACTAGTATAGTCAAAGCACCCCAACAGCACCCCTAAAACTTTATCGTTTATTTCCATTCAGGAACCTCTGTACTCCAACTAGGGACTGTGGTGACCATTGTATTTATTTCCATTTTTACAAACATGGTAGGACCGCCGGTCAACATTCTCACACTACGTGTAATTTTGAAACACTAGTTGGCCTAATCTGCATGTCTTTTGACTGTGGTAACTGAGTACCCAGAGGAAACCCACCAAGCACGAGTAGAACATACAATCTCCATGAACACAGACCCGAGGCAGAAAGCAAACCCGCACCCTGGAGGTCAAAGCAACAGTGCTAACCGTACCGCCATGAAAAAAATTAATTTTAATTAATAAAATTTTAGACCAAAAAATGAAGAACAAAAACAAGACTGATCTAATTCCAATCAGTTTATCACATGCTGAACTTTTAACCTTTCTCTTATGTGCAATTTTGTAACTTGGCATAAACAATGCATTGGTGATAATATAATGAATGTTATGATGTCTTATGATAAATGTCTGATGTTTCTGCTCTGTTGCCTGTTATGAATTTCATACAGTGGTGGTTGAGGAAGAAACTGTGACTCTTCATTGCTGTCTCTGTGTGATGCTCATTCACATACCATTAAGCCTGTGGGACCGTTTCTTATGAGATTAATATTTACCTTGGTGTTTAAATAGTGTCATCTCATTGTCAAACTGTTCAACTGTATACACAGCTGTGTTTTTAACAAGTATAGATTATTGAATGAAAAAGGTATAGATTGGCCCTATTTTTTAGCATATAAATATAATATAAATATTATTTTGTTCTTGATAATAAATATATGAATCAGTTTTTTAAGCTCCATTTTTATCTGCGCTCAAGTGAGGCACAATGATTGATGGGAAATTTTGAATGTCCACTTCTATAGAAGTGATGAAGCATTGTTCACTTGTTCCCTACACTGTTCCCAGTTTCCTTAGAACACATCAGTTTCACTCCCTGTGATATGGATTTATACTTAACATTGCTGAATACCTTGTGCAGTCCACTCCCCAGGGAACATCTAGCCCATTGGAACGCAGCTTGAGTATCAGTAACCAGGGCGATGATAATGTAGATATGAAAACTTACAAAGTACACGTACACTCATCACTGTGTTTTTCTGACCGCTGTGAAAGCTTTCATCTGTGAATGGATACAGTATTGCTAAAAAACACAGGACAAATTATTAAAGACAATTATTTATTTATTTCATTTTCAAAGTAGTTCAGTCTTGCATTACGAGATTCTGTTGGCTGCACTGTCTTATCAATGCTTTCCATTTAAGCCTACTGCCTCCCCACTCAGCCTAAGCCATTTTTTAATGAGTGGATATGAATGCTTGTTGACAGATGGACAAAATGTATTGAAAAGCAGGGAGATCATGTAAAAAAAAAAAGTATTTTATTTTCTAAAAGTTAATTAAAACAAACTCTGCAGCCAGAGTGCGGATAATTTTTGACTCACCCTAGTACAGGGTGGGCCATTTATATGGATACACCTTAATAAAATGGGAATGGTTGGTGATATTAACGTCCTGTTTGTGGCACATTAGTACATGTGAGGGGGCAAACTTTTCAAGATGGATGGTGACCATGGTGGCCATTTTGAAGTTGGCCATCTTGGATCCATCTTTTGTTTTTTCAATAGGAAGAGGGTCATGTGACACATCAAAACTTATTGGGAATTTCACAAGAAAAACAATTGTGTGCTTGGTTTTAAAGTAACTTTATTCTTTCATGAGTTATTTACAAGTTTCTCTTTGTTCACAGCCATTGACATGTCGAAGAGGTTAACACGTGATGAGCGGATCGAAATTGTGTTGATATCTGGTGAACGCAGTAACCGGGTCATTGCAGCAGATTTCAATGCAAGACACTCTACGAGACCACCCATTTCCTATGCTACAGTTAGCAAACTGCTTGCTAAGTTCCGTGAAACTGGTTCAGTGTTGGATTTGCCAAAATGTGGACGCATGAAAACTGTAACTAATGAACAAACATCAGTGGTTGTCCTAGTTTCATTCAGCAAGAGCCCACAGCGTAGCACTCGCCGCATGTCACTGGAGAGTGGCATTAGTCGAACATCCCTTCGGCGGATATTAGCTACTCACAAATGGCACCCTTACAAACTCCAGCTACTGCAGCATCTCAACGAGGATGACCCAGATCGGCGCACACAATTTGCAGAATGAGCAAAACAAAAATTGGAACAGGACCCTCAGTTCACGCAGAAGATTTTGTTCAGTGATGAGGCAAACTTTTATGTGAATGGTGAAGTTAACAAACAAAACCACCGCTATTGGTCTGACACTAACCCACATTGGATAGATCCCTCCAAGACCGTTGGAACAAAAAAAGTGATGGTATGGTGTCATAAATGGGGTACAAAGATAGTGGGGCCATTCTTCATCAATGGAAACCTCAAGGCCACTGGATATTTGAAATTGCTACATGATGATGTGTTTCCCTCTTTATGCACTGAAGCTGGCACGTTTCCTGAGTTTTTCCAGCAAGATGGTGCGCCACCACATTATGGGTGTCAGGTCCGAGCATTCCTAGATGAACAGTTTCCTGAAAAGTGGATTGGTCGTCGTGGGCCAGTTGAATGGCCCCCAAGGTCTCCCGATCTGACCCCCTTAGACTTTTATCTTTGGGATCATCTGAAGGCAATTGTCTATGGTGTGAAGATACGAGATGTGCAGCAACTGAAACTACGGATACTGGAAGCCTGTGCTGGCATTTCTCCTGCGGTGCTGCTATCAGTGTGTGAAGAGTGGGAGAAGAGGGTTGCATTGACAATCCATCACAATGGGCAGCACATTGAACACATTTTATAAGTGGTCAGAAACTTGTAAATAACTCATGAAAGAATAAAGTTACGTTAAAACCAAGCACACCATTGTGAATTCCCAATAAGTTTGATGTGTCACATTTCCCTCTTCCTATTGAAAAAACAAAAGTTGGATCCAAGATGGCCAACTTCAAAATGGCCACCATGGTCACCACCCATCTTGAAAAGTTTGCCCCCTCACATATACTAATGTGCCACAAACAGGACGTTAATATCACCAACCATTCCCATTTTATTAAGGTGTATGCATATAAATGGCCCACCCTGTACATTTAAATGGTCACAACCCTACTGTAGATACTAGCTCAGGCATGGGCAAACTATGGCCCGGGGGCCACATGCGGCCCGTTAAACGTTTTGATTCGGCCCACAAAACCTGAAAAACTTTAATAAATTAACCTTGTTAATGTTTTATTCCCCCTGTAATTCTGATGTTTCCTCCCAAGATGTGTATTTTTCCCCCAATGAGGTGATGTTACCAAAGCATGCCATCTATCTGCTCCTGTTCCAGCCCCTTTGTCAAATGTTAGAACGCAATGTGGCCCACGAATCAAAAAGTTTGCCCACCCCTGTACTAGCTAGTTAGCTGCAGTTAGCCGTTAATTAAATTAATTTTAGATAAATTGACAAATAAATCAATGTTCATATTTCCCTTTTGTTTTTGTGACTATTTGGCCTCTTCTACTCTGTCTCTGTGTGTGTGTGTGCGTGTGTGTGCGTGTGTTTGCGTGTGTGTGTGCGTGTGCGTGTGTGTGTGTTTACATTACAGTTGGCCTAATGATTGCAGCTTCTCATGATCTTCTGACATTAGTTATTCTAGCTACTTAATATGGTTAGATAAATTGAAATTTCTTTTACTGCACTGGATAAAATGTGTGTGTGTGTGTGTGTGTGTGTGTGTGTGTTTCTCTTTTGTATATCTGTATCCTTTTTTTGTACGTCTGTATACACAGGGGCTGTACACTCATAGAAATAAACCACCCACGAGATGTAATGACTGTTAAATTTACGATTTTAGTTGTAGTGTCCCTTTGATCATATTGTCTAACTAGTGTAAAATAAGAAAGTGTGAAAGATTTAAGGACTTGTTTGATTATTTGCTCTAACTTTATTTCATTATGTATTATTTTATTTCCTTCAGTATCAGATGTGATAAAGTTGGAGTGAACAGTTGGTCAGCTCTGGTCTCAGCACTCAACTCAGAAACCTCCAATCTGAGAGAACTGCATCTGACTGTGAAAACACTGAATCTGTCCAACAGTACACTAGGAGACTCAGGAGTAAAGACTCTCTCTGCTGTACTGGAGAATCCTCATTGTAAAGTGGAAAGTCTGAGGTAAAATCATCTCTTTGAGAGTCACAGTAACTATGGGTGTTGTCTTGTAGGGATTTGGGTTGTTGTAGCTACTACTGGGATAGTCATAGCACCCCCACAGCACAGCAGGAATTATGGAATTGTAGAGTTAATGCAAATCGACAGACATACTTTAATTGACCAGTATATTTTGAACACGCAAATGCATACACACGAACGCCATCTGTTGAATTTTGGAATTAACTAAAATTGTTTACGTGTTACCGTGAAATGTGTGGAATGAAGGTGTGAGATTGTGTTCATTAAGTAGATTTCAATTGCTGTCAGGTTAACGTGAAGGAGGACGCAAGTGCAGGTAAAAGGCAGTGTTTAATCAACGTTGTAAACAAAACACGGGTAAGCAATAATCGTAGTCAAAAGGACAGGCTAGGGTCGGTCGATCGGCAAAACACACAAACTAGGGTAGGCAAAGAATCGGAAACTATTAAACGGAGCAAGCTCATACACAATAAGACAATCACGAGAATAAAGGCTTGGTACCGTCCGGAAAACTCACGAGAGCGTATACTTCGCACAGTCCTTCTGTTGCCGAGTCCTATTTAAGAATCAGGTTAATTGGTAGCAGGTGTTCTAGAATTCAGGTGACCTGGAACAAGACTGTTGGGAATTGTAGTTTGTTTCCGCCCTGATTGTAGTCGGATGTGGTTTCACTTGCTCTGCCGCTTTGGTTGGTCTGACAATTGCACACTCATAAGCATGTATAAAAAAATGTACAGCGCCATCTGTTGAATTTTGCGATGAGCTAATGATTTTTTCAAGGTCGATTAAAAAAAAAAAAAAGATTTCTTACTCTGTATCAGGTAGTAGCAAGTTTAGAATATGTTCAGCACCATTTGTGGTAATGAAAGTACACTTTTTGTAAATAAGAGCTTTTCCCATTGAAATTTCAAAGTAGCATATCTTCTATTCTTGCAAGGTGATTGCGATGAAACAAAGACTATATGTTACCTCAAGCTCGGCCAAATACACCTGTGAAAACCTCATTAAAATTCGTTCAGTCGTTTTTACGTGATGTGTGCACCATCTTGATGTGTTCCATTACTCATCTTATGTCCTCCACAAATAATGTACCTATGTACCTACACACCAACTTTACAGTTTTATTACTATATACTGTATGTATAGATGTATGTATAGATGTACATATTATATATATATATATATATATATATATTATATATATATATATATATATATATTTTTTTATTAATAAGTGAAAATTGTAATCAATAAAATAAATCCAATAATAAAATCAATCATTTTAGACAAAAAATAAATCATTAAAAACAAAAATGAAATTGTGAACTGATTCCAATGACTTTATCAGTGTGCAATTTTTGTACTTACTTTTTGTAAGCATAAACAATACAGTGGTGATACCATAATGAATGTTATGATGTCTAATGTTAAATGCATTATTTTTCTGCTCTGTTGTTTGTTATGAATTTCATATGTTGGTGGTTGAGGAAGAAACTGTGACTCCACATCGCTGTCTCTATGTGATGCTCATTCACATACCATTAAGC
>QNUK01001103.1:0-70000 GCA_013621035.1 Clarias magur | reverse complement strand
AACATAAGACTTTGTGTGATCATTTTTAATTACATTGTTAATTAGAATAAACAGGTGATGTCATTCTGACTGAAATATTTTTTTTCAAACATTAGCTTTAAAGTAAGTCTTAAATGAAGATTAAAATCTGGTGATGAAGAGTGTGTGTTACCGGCCTCAGACCTAGGGGATATCTGTGCCGGCAGCAAATGATACACAGGCGATGTGCACTGTGAATCGTTGAATAAACCTTTTTGATTCTCCTGTGAAAAACAGGAGCACACATGTTATGTCTTTCCACAATGGCAGCCAGTTTATTACTGACAGTTTCTCTTAAGAATTATACAAATTCTGACAATAAAATTTAAAAACTCAGCAATATTTCCAAATGCATCCTGTAAAAGAACCATACACCAGGAGATCAATACAACAATTATGTTCAATACACCTTAACACAAACAACACAATGCACACTTTATAAGACACACATCTTCTCATACACCTTAAAAGATTTACAATATTCTAGTGGTTTACCACAACATTGCCAAAGTGTCATATAGATAAAATACCAATTATCCAGATAGCAGAGTTTATCATTATCAAGTCATAAAAGACCAGATTTCACAAGAGAAATACTTAAGACTTATTTGCGCTTGAAAATCTAATCTGAAATATCTCGCCCCTTGTCCCATATAGCTCATGTACAAACGGAGAAATCCAAAATGGTGACTGAACTGCAAACACAGCATGAAAGGCAGAACCCTAAAACCCTTTTAATACTATAACACGACATGGCTTAACTATTTCATTCTATCCAGCCTGCTATTAATTGAAATTACCAGTAATTACACATGGAACATTATTAAAATCACTTTGCACCTGTTTTTTGTAATCCTCAGAAAATCAAAACACTTTTTTATATTGTAATCTTACAATGAAATTAGCATTTTAATGAAATATAGTCATACCTGTGAAAAACACGAGCACATGTGCTATGTCTTTCCACAATGGCAGCCAGTTTATTATTATTATTATTATTATTATATTATTATTATTATTATTATATTTTTTATTATTGTTTTTTTAACCATAACAAGACAACAACAAAACAACAATAACAAAAACAAGAGGGGTATACTTACAATTATGATAGAAAGGAGGAATTAAGTTCTTTAAATGTATTCATCGTTCTGGTTGCTTTCTGGCTTAATAGTCCTTGTAATGTTTCAAAATAAATGTTCAAATCCACCTTGTAATGGGAGATATTAGGCGTTCTTAATGACCACTTACATTTGTGTATATAGAATTTTCCTAGTAATATTAAAAGATTTAACATGAAAATGGGACTCTTCTCGATATCTTTTTTATCATAATAAAATATAACATCTCTTTTACTTATATTAATTTTTTATCCAGTCAGTGTAGTAAATAAAGATTCAACATCAATCCAAAAAAGTTTACATACTGTATATACATTCAAAAAAGAGATGCAATACAGATTCCACATACATTCCACAAAAAGAACAAAATTCAGAAAGATCAGCTTTATATCTCTTGAGAAATTGGTTAGTTGGATAAATGATGTGTATAATTTTAAAGTATACTTCACTAACTTTGTTATTAACACAGTATTTATTGTTATATGTCCAAATCAATTTACAGTCAATATTTTCAAATTGACTGTTCCAAAAGTATTTATGACGAAATGTTGCAGGGCAATGAATCAAACATCTTAAAAATTTGTTATTACATTTTCTGTCTTTAATATCAATACCATTTAAACAATTTTTTTTAAATCATTGAATACTTAAAGGAATCATTAAAGCCTTGCAGAAGTCTCACAAATCCTGCTGGTATTGCGTCAACTACAATACTAAATTCACGTGGAGGTATTGGAATACCAAAATACTAAGAATTCAGAGTACGTCAGCAAATATCCTTCTTTATTTATCAATTGAGAGACCGTTAGAATATCATTTTTAACCCAATTATCATAGAAAATTAATTTGTTTTTATATTTAACATATTTGTTATTCCATATTAGCTGTTTATGAGGAGAAAAATTATGCTTATATATAAGAGTCCAAAATAATACAGCCAGTTTATTACTGAGCCTGCCAACCAGAGGAAAGTTTACTCTCGTACATTTCACGGGTGCCTGGTGCGCCATCTATGGGCGTGGTGGTGTAATGTCACTACAATATACTAGTTTTAACTTGAAAAAATTCCCATCTTTTTCTAAGAATAGAAGGGAGAAAAACTAACAAAACAAACAACAAAAAAATACATGTAGCTGTGGGGATGACAATGTTTTAAATAACTTCATAACAGCATATTTTTAGCCCATTACATGTGTCGTTGTGTCTCTCTACAGGTTGTGTGTTTGTGGTGTCTCAGATGAAGGCTGTGCTGCTCTGACTTCAGCTCTGAGATCAAACCCCTCACACCTGAGAGAACTGGATCTGTCTAATAATAATAATGTAGGAGTCTCAGGAGTGAAGTGTCTCTGTGCTGTACTACAGAATTCTCTCTGTAAACTGGAGAAACTCGGGTAAGATCATCTCTCCAATGTGTCTTTACGTTTCATACATTGGAGGACCGAAACAAGAATTTACTGTATGTCTTTGTTTCTGTCCAGATGGATTTTGTAAGAGCAAAACTTTCTGGACAGGATTGAATGAAACTTTGGCAGCGCTCAGATACTGTATTTACCTGAAGTTAAACCTGCACCATACAGTAAATAAAAACAAAATGTTGATTAGAAGGTATGAGCAGTTATGTGCCTGATTATGTCACAGCATATAGTGCTTTTTATTATTTATTTTTTACTAATTTTGCCCTTTTTTAGTCATACACTCCACAAATCTGTCCTTCATAGTAAAGTAGCCAAAAAAAAGCAATTGTTGAAAGAAAGCCATAAGAAGTTTGCGACAAACCATGTGGGGGACGCAGCAAACATGTGGAAGAAGGTGCTCTGGTCAGATAAGACCAAAAATGAAACTTTTTGGCCTAAATGCAAAATCACATGCACATCACTCTGAACACACCATCCCACAATGAAGCATGGTGGCGGCAGCATTATGTTGTGGTGATGCTTTTCTTCAGCAGGAACAGAGAAGCTTCCTGAGGGACAGAGACAGAGAAGCTGGTTCACCTTCCAGCAGGACAACGACACTAAACATACTGACAGAGCTACAATGGAACGGTTTAGATCAAAGCATATTCATGTGTTAGAATGGACCAGTAAAAGTCCAGACCTAAATCCAATTGAGAATCTGTGGCAAGACGTGAAAATTGCTGTTCACTGACTCTCTCCATCCAATCTGACTGAGCTTGAGTAGCTTTGCAAAGACGAAGGAAGAATTTCACTCTCTAGATGTGTGAAGCTGGTACACACACATCAAAAGACTTGCAGATGGAAGTGCAGCGAAAGGTGTTTCTATGAAGTATTGACTCAGGGGGGCTGAATACAAGAACACGCTGCACTTTACAGATAGTTTTTAGTAAAAGTTCATCCTATTATTTTTATAGAATAATTTTCTTTCCATTTCACAATTATGTGCCACTTTATGTTGGTCTATTACATGAAATCCCAATAAAATACATTTACATTTGTAGTTGTACCGTAACAAAATGTGGAAACGTTCATGTGGTTTTTGTGGCTTTTGTAATGCACTGTAGATATTAATTAAAAAAGCTAAATTGAATATTTGTAGTGGGATTGTTTCATATTTTCACAGCTGAAATAACAGCGCTGAAGTGGTGTAAGTGAATTTTAATGCGCAGTCATTTTAAGACAAAACATAATTTTATCTGATCTACTTTATCGATTTCTCATCGGTAATTCATTCTCCGATTACTGAACAGGGAGTTTATTTGGCTGACGACAAAAGAAGTACAACTTAGTGTAAACAAGGAGTAAGATACTCAACATTACAACTTTATTTCTTTGTATTAATAAGTTAGACATAAAGTTCTGCAGTACAGGAAGACAGACAGACATGTACGTGGACTTCAACCTGAAATAATAATACCACTGATTACATTAAAGCTGATCAGATTATTTTTAGCTTTAACCTTTGACCTCTGTCTATAAACTCTATTTCTGTCAATGACGCATACTTATGCTAGAATACTGTAAATATACACATCTGCTGAGAGAAACTAAATGTAAAACTTAGTATGATCATTTATAATTACATTGTTAATTAGAATAAACAGGTGATGTCATTCTGAATAATAACAGAATTTTACATCAGCTTTAAAGTAAGTCTTATAGACTTAAGAGTGTGTCATTGTGTCTCTCTACAGGTTGTATAATTGTGGTGTCTCAGATGAAGGCTGTGCTGCTCTGACTTCAGCTCTGAGATCAAACCCCTCACACCTGAGAGACCTGGATCTGTCTAATAATAAAGTAGGAGACTCAGGAGTGAAGTGTCTCTGTGCTGTACTGGAGAATCCTGACTGTAAACTGGAGACACTGAGGTAAGATCATCTCTCTGAGAGTCACATGACCTGCTCCTCAGTAAGACACATTCTCTAATAGTGAGACTGAAGCAGAAGTTTTAGGTTCATCATCAATGTCCTGAGGAGGAAGATTGTTTCTTTTCACTGCACACTGATGATTTGCGTCTTTACTATAACACTGTACCATGTGTGTGTGCGTAAAACACATTTTATTTTTTGTTTGTATGTGTGTGTACAGCGCGCGTGTACTGTTTCTTATACCACACGTGTGTGCGCTCGTATAAAACAAAATCAAGTCTCATTAGAGGGTAAAGATCCATTTGCTCTCTCTCTCTGTATCAGCCTGCACTTTTTTCTGCGCGTGCGTCATTGGACACCGTGCCCCTTCACACACACCCCTCTTCCTCTCGCCTTCACACACACACAACCCTCTTCCTCTCGCCTTCACACACACACAACCCTCTTCCTTTCGCCTTCACACACACACAAACTCTCTCTCTCTCTAACGAAAACACCTCCCTGTCGTGATTCTTTTCAAAGGTAAAGTGCAGTTAATTAATGTTTTTTTTTTTGGGGGGGGGGGGGGATCTCCTAATTCTCCCTAATTTTTTTATTTTTTTATTTATTTTTCTTTATTTTCAACAAAAGGATAAAACAAAATATACATTTATAATAGCATTATACAATTTGAGTAAACATGAATAAAAAAACAAGGCACACATTAATTACACATTAAAAAAAGTATTGAAAAAAAATAATAATAATAAAGAAAACTAAAATAGAAAAGCAAAATATATAAGTGAATACAAGTTCAAAGGGGTCTCTTTATTCTTCTTCTAAAAAACCAAAGTCTCTTATTATTCCAGCAAATTTCTTGGCCTTTTTACCTTTCATATTCTCCAGTGATGGAACATAATTACAGATAAAGTCTTTTTTAAAGACTGAAAAATAAGGCTTGGTTTTTATGCATTTGTGAATGAAAAATTTGCCTAAAATCAGCATTATATTAATGAAAAACGTATTATTCTTATCATTCAGCAGTATTCCAAACATATTATGTTCCTTTTCAAAAGCGGGCAGCGACTGCATCCCTGGCTCCAACCAATAAGACATATTTGCCCAAAATATAGCAGAACACTCACAAGAAAAAAAAAGGTGATCAGTAGTCTCAATGTCAACTTTGTCAACAATGTCAACAAAATGTACAAGCATTCAATGAAGATAATTTAACTGGTCGTCTAGAAACAGTGAAATCGCATCTTAACAGAAAATCAATTCCACCCAATTTTTTAAATAAACCTCTAGGAATAGAAAACCAAAAGCTATTTTCATTTGTTACAAAATATTTAAGCCATTTAATTTTTAGCATCACAGGAAAAGTCGAAGGATTGTAATCCACCATTGTCATAATCTTGTACAAGTTGTGCTTTCCTGATATAATGCACCCTTTTTTTCCCCCATATACAGTTGAAATTTATTTGGTTGATGGTCTTAATGGCTCTATTAGAAATAGAAAGGCAGGATGCCGGATAAATGCATCTAAACAGACTTTCCATTTTGGTCAAATAAACTCTGCCAAAAATGGATAAATCTCTCTGCATCCACATCTCAAGTCTATTTTTGCACTCATTCCATCTGTCCCAGACATTTTGCTTCTCCATCTTGATCTCATCCTTAAAAATGTGTATGCCTAAATATTTAACATTTGATTTAATTGGAATATTATATGCAGTTTTACGTCATGCCAGCCGACCGCCTATTTTCGAACTGCTCGCTCACACACCGTTGGGGGCGGAGTAACACACTTGGAGTACAGCGCTATCCACTCCTTCCGCTTGCGTGAGCTCACAGATGCCCCTGATTGGCTGTAGAGCCGTGATTAATGTGGGAGCACTAAGTACCTCTCATGCCTCCCCTATGAAACAGCTCGGCCAATCAGCTCTCTCTAGACCTCCGGCTGCGAGAGGTTACAGCATCGCCCGAGAATCGGACTAGCGATCTCCGGATGATAGGGCGAGACCTTTACCACTGCGCCACTCAGAGGCCTGAATTTGTTTTACACTCTAAAAAATGCTGGGTTGTTTCTGTAAACACATTGTTGGGTTGTTCATGCTGGGTCAAAATTCTGGGTTATTTTGGGTACTTTAAAACATTGTTGGGTTGGGTAATGTTTTTTAAAATTTATTAATAAATAATAAACCAACTGCGGGGTCAAAATAACATCTTTTTTTTTTTAACAGACAGAAACAGAAGACATATTAAGACTGTCATTAAACATATCCCAATAGCTTCTTCTGACACCTATTAAATATGATAAAATATGTCAAGAGACTTTCCACACACACTGCTTTAGCGAAGATTACTAGTAATTTACCTAAAATTACATTTAAGATTTCATTTAGTATTTTTTTTGTGTGTGTGTGTGCTACAAACGCATTTTTATCATAAAATACACTACAGCTGGCTGTTGGCACAGAATATTAAAACATGACCTCCTCACACCCCCGTATCAAAGTGCGACTAAAAAGGTGGGAAAGCGAATAAACATGAAAATGAGCTCCTACCACAACTACAACTTTTAAAATTTAGGTAAAAATGTATGTAAACTTACCATAAAATACTGCCAGCATTAAGTGGCCTCGTGCCTCTCTCCTCAGAAGTGAAGAATCCAGAAAGTTCCTCATGCCGTGTCTCAATTCCAAAAACTCAAAGAGCGGACTTGACTTGGAAGTGCACACTTGAGGGTATGAGGACACCAGGTATAGTGCAAATAGAACGCAGCGTACAGGAAGCTTCTCACAGCCGCGATATATTATACTATAACCGTATTATACCAAAGATTACCTGTTAGAAATACATAAAATGAAAAAAAAAATCCGCTGTTTTAACCACTGTAGAGACACCACAGCCAGCGGTCGTTTTCAGGAGTTTCTGCCAAGATGAGGCTATGTGTTGCGCCTATATAAGCGCAGAGCACCGTAGAATTGCCTGGAGCTCAAATCTCCGAAATCGTTGGGACACTTTTTAAAATAAATGCTATCTTTAATAACCGATTGATGTTTTGAGCTGTAGACACATACATTCTCGCTTAAACAACTCTTAGAACTACACTTTGTGACACAATAACAGTAATATTTCAAACATTTTGCAGGTTGCCGTTTGGAGAAATAAAGAATAACCCAGTTGTTGGGTCAAAATAACCCAACCAAGTGTTCATTTGTAAATGACCCACATCATCTCATATGACCCAGCATTACCCAACCCAACAATGTGTTTAAAGTCCCCGAAATAACCCAGAATTTTGACCCAGCATGAACAACCCAACAATGTGTTTACAGAAACAACCCAGCATTTGTTAGAGTGTATGGAACTCCAGTGTTCAAAATTAAATAAATAAATAGGACATGCTGAAATAAATAACTCTATGAATAAATAAGACATAGATATGTAATATGAGAATGATATTGTGAAATAATGGAACACATTTAGAAAAAAGCTTATTATTGTGAAAAATATTGCTCTCTGCTATATAAATTTACTTATTATTATGAAATAATATTTCATGGTCATTATTTTTCCCAATATCAGAGATTATTGCAGAGTCATTTTATTTAATTCCAGCTGTTTTTATTCCAAAATGAAATTTTTTCAAAGTCAGTATTTATTTCAAAATCCCGTTTTTCCCGATGGCCTATTTATTTCATAATGCGACTTTTCAGCAGAAGGAGTCATTCCGCCAATCAAGAGCGATAGGGCGGAGGCAGCTGTGTGATTGGTTGCTCTATTATTGACACGTAAGTATCAGCGCGTTGAAATATCAATTTAGGTCTAATGGTGCAATACGTGTCCTATGCAGTAGGTGACAGAACAGTGTCTACTGCACTGTAAACCCTAATGCTCAAAGTAATTAAACACATTGAGTAACTTAAATTACTTAAAAAATTAATAGACCTTTTTGAGTATTTATGAGTTTGCAGAAATTACACTTTAGTTTAGCTGAACAAATTTGATATTTTATGTAATCGTAAGTACTTAAGTAACAGTAACTGTCACCTTAAACTTCCACCAATATAAACTCTACAGTGCACCGGTGGCTCAGTGGTAGGTGTTTCGCCTGCCATGTGGAAGACCCAGGTTCTATTCCCAGGCTGGATTGTCTGCAAAAATGTATTTGATTTGTACAAGTTCAACAAACTCAAAAATTGATTCTGTTAACTTAAAATTGGAAACATCATTACTTAAAATTTGATGTAACTGATTGCCTCAAATATTTTGAGTTTTTCCAACTTAATCGGGTTTACAGTGTGGTAAATTATCCCTCTCTATCTGATCTGCTAAAATGAGCAGCAACTGACTGAAGTTCACACCAGTCCGCCATCTTCCGTGACTTCCGTGGGACCAAAAAGTGGCCCTGGACTTCCTGGCCCACAGCAGTCCACCACATCCCACATCACAATACACTGGCTCAATAATGTGGAGATTTATTTTTAACACAACTTACTAGAATAAAAATATAACGCAATACAGAAATAAATGCTTTTTTAAGCATATTGTTTGAAGTACAGTATCACTGAACATATACTGGGTCATATTTATAAAACAAAGGAAAGAACATTAATAAAAACAACATATAAAACTATAAAGACAATATTTTAGCTAGTCAGGGGGTATCATCTTGATGGAGTCAGTGTAAGATATACCACTTATCAGTGTAAGGTGCAAGTGCAGCAGTATGAGGCGCTGTATAGGACTTAAATCAAACTTCACTCATGCACACACATATGAAACACTTGCATACACATATATGAAACAGTCACACATCTATATATACTACTAACTGCTCACACAACTACATATGAAATGCGCGCACACACATACAAACTCTCCGCGCACACACACCTATGACACACAAACACACACACACACACACACACACATACAAACTCTCCGCGCACACACATCTATGAGACACACACACACACACACACATACAAACTCTCCGTGCACACACATCTATGAGACACACACACACACATATACAAACTCTCCGCGCACACACACCTATGAGACACACACACACACACACACATACAAACTCTCCGCACACACACACCTATGAGACACACACACACACACACACACACACAAACTCTCCACACACACACCTATGAGACACACACACACACACACACATACAAACTCTCCGCGCACACACACCTATGAGACACACACACACACACACATACAAACTCTCCGCGCACACACACCTATGAGACACACACACACACACACATACACACTCTCCGCGCACACACACCTATGACACACACACACACACACACACACACACACACACACACACACACACACACACACACACACAACTTTTTCGCGCATACACACCTATGCGTACATACACGCACATACACATAAACTCTCCTCACTCACCTATGAGACTCGCACAAACTCCGCGTACATATAAGATCCGTGATTTTCAGTGTAAACGGAAGGCATTTCAGTAAAAAAAAAAACAAGTCTACCAAACATGGACGTACGAGTGATGTTTGTGATTTTATTTGTATCTGTAACCAGCGATGAGACGGATATACTCGATTTCTTTAATCGTGTTTTAAGGTGCGTTACATCTACACAGCAAGATCCCAGTGATGCCCTTTATAGGAATTTAGACGACCACGCCAGAACAGTAAACAGACTTTTGTCAGTGGTTCGCTTGGGGCAAGATCCCGAGTCTAGGGAATGCATCTGTAGCTGCCCTTCGATAGCGACAAAAAAACGGGACACAGAGTGCTTCTGACGGGTGCTTATCTCTCTTTTATTTCTCTTTTAGAGCGCCATTGAGCTTTAGTTGCGTAGCACCGTGAAACTCGCTCCGCTTTACTAAGTGCAAATTAAGCTGAACCAAAGCTGCATTCCTCAAGAAACAAAATTTTTCTCCATGTGCTTCGGAGGAATATGAATCTTCGCGCTTCTCCCTGATTACCTGACTACTTCTCATTAGCGCCCCTCTTCTCAGCGTAAAGCACGTAACATGTACAATTAATTTAAAGAGACACAATTATTTTGCGGTCATTTACACTCCCACCAATCGTGTTATGACGAACTAACAAAACAAACTGCAAATGAATCAGAACATGATTTTGAACCGTATTATGACCACCTTTTAGTTTAATTGAATGTATGCAATAGCTAGAAAGCATTTCAAAAATAATTTTGTCTGAGGTGAGAGGATCAACGTGGGCATTATTTACTCTTCTTCAAGAAGCACCACCAATTTCTGGATGGGCCTTTCAATGATTGTATTTTTGGAAGGTTGATCATGTTTGCTGGTGAGTTTTCGTTGTCCTAATTTTACCTTAACTCGCCGCACAAATCCATCACTCTCTTTGACAGCTTCAATTACTCTGCCCAACTGCCATTGGCTTCTTGGCAGCATATCCTCTTTGATGATTACGACATCATTTACTCTGACATTCTGCCGTGGAGAATGCCACCTTTGTCGCGTTGAAATGTTAAGAAGATATTCCCTCTTCCAACGACTCCAGAACTGCTCAACCAAATATTGAACTCTACGCCATCGCTTTGTAGCATACATGTCTTCTTTGACAAATTTCCCTGGAGGTTGAAGTGCAACATCAGACTTCATCAGTATTAAGTGGTTTGGGGTTAGAGGCTCGAGTGAATTTGGATCATTGATGCCATCTACCGTTAGTGGACGACTATTAACTATAGCCATTGCCTCATAGAACAGCGTTCTTAGTGAAGCATCGTCAAGTCTTCCTGGACACTGAGCAAGTGTGGCATTGAGTACATTACGCACAGTTCATATCTGACGCTCCCAGATGCCTCCAGCGTGACTTGCAGAAGGAGCATTAAAAACAAACTCGCATTGTTTCTCAGACAGAAAGACTTCCAAAGTTCTGTTGTCGACCTGTTTCAATGATTCTTTGAGCTCATTTCGGGCTCCCACAAAGTTAGTACCATGGTCGCAATGAAGCTTGCGTACTGCTCCTCTAAGGCT
Organism: Clarias magur; assembly: GCA_013621035.1. Taxonomy (NCBI): domain Eukaryota; kingdom Metazoa; phylum Chordata; class Actinopteri; order Siluriformes; family Clariidae; genus Clarias; species Clarias magur. Next base: position 58,515 of record QNUK01001103.1, on the reverse strand, counting down.
GATGAAGCACCTTAACGCACTAATGAAGGCATCCATGGATAAATCTTCAATCATTTCGAGATGAACTGCCCGAGATGATAGACAAGTAAATATTAGGCCATATCTTTTGTACTCCTTGCGAGCTCTCTTTATGACAAATGGTCCAGAATGTGAAGGGAGCAGATACTTCAACGCGCTCTACAGGAAGTTCTGCCATTCGTTGTTCCTCTGTCGGTCGTCTAAGTTTCCGGCATTGCACACACTTATGTATCAGCTTGGCGACTGACTTGCTGCCTCCAATGATCCAAAATCCATTCGTTCTAAGCTCCATTTGAGTTTGATAACGGCCCTGATGACAAATCTTGGCATGGTAATATGTCAAAATTAGTCTGGTGATGCAACTGTCCTTTGGGATAATCACAGGATGTTTCAGCTCTTGACTGAGTGATGACTTTTTCAATCTTCCACCTACACGAAGAAGGCCTTTGTCCAGTATGGGATCTAGGTTGTCACGAGCAACCGAAGGATAAACTGAAAAGCCTTAGCAGTTAGCCCGTGTAGCGTGGATGGTAAACCCAAACGTGGAAGCAGCACGAATAGGCAGGATAACCACGCGATTAGTCTAAGAACTCTCTTACACAAAGAGCAAGGATCTACACAAATAAACCCGTCGTGTTACGAGTGTGCATGACAGTACCCCCCTGTCCAGGACCGACTCTCGATGGTCCTGGGGTGGAGGATACCCGACGACGGTAGTCCCGGATGAGTTCGGGGTCTAAGACGAACCGAGCCGGAATCCAAGATCGCTTCTCGGGACCGTAACCTTCCCAATCGACGAGGTACTGGAGCCCTCTGCCCCGAGGACGTGAATCAAGGATCCGGCGAACGGTGTAGGCGGGACCACCCTCAATGATACGGGGAGGAGGAGCAGGGTGGGTGGGGGGAACCATGGGTGACGTCGTGAAGGGTTTGAGTTGTGACGTATGGAATACCGGATGGATCCGGAGCGCCGCAGGCAGCTGGAGCCGGTAGGTGACAGGGTTGATGAAGAGGGTGACGCGGTAGGGGCCGATAAACCTTGGTGATAATTTCTTTGATTCTGTATGGAGGTGCAGGTTCTTTGTGGACAGCCACACTTTGTCACCTACGTGGTACAATCGTCCCGGAGGGTGTCGACGGCGATGTTGCGTGGTGTAACGGGTGTTAGCACGTTGGATTGCTTCCTTGGCTAGGACCCACGACCGTCGACACCTGCGGACCAACTGTTGGGCCGCGGGTATCTCAACCTCCGGTTCTTGATGTTCGAACATCAGAGGTTGGAAACCCTGGCATACCTCAAAGGGACTTAACTTGGTGGCAGAGGAAACATGGAGGTTATGGGAAAGTTCAGCCCAGATGAGGTAGCGGGCCCAGGAGCGCTGACGGTTGGCGACGAAGCATCTCAGGTAGCGCTCCAGTTGTTGGTTGGTCCATTCCGTCTGACCATTAGTCTGAGGATGGTAACCTGATGAGAGACTGCAGGTGGAATTGATCAGACGGCAGAAGGCCTTCCTGAACCGTGCAGTGAACTGGGGCCCCCTGTCCGAGACGATGTCCTTGGGGAACCCATGCAGACGGACTACGTGCTCTAAAATCAGCTCGGCTGTCTTTTTAGCTGACGGGAGTCCGGCGAGGGCCACCAGGTGCACAGCTTTAGAGAACCGATCCACAATGGTCAAGATGGCATTTTTCCCTTCGGAGGCCGGCAGGCCCGTGATGAAGTCGATGGCAATGTGTGTCCAAGGCCGACGGGGAACAGGAAGCGGTTGGAGTTCCCCGGGTGTTGGTTGATTGGTGTCCTTGGCCCTGGCACACACTGGGCACGCCTGAACGAACTCGTCGATGTCCTTGGCCATAGATGGCCACCAGAAGGCACGCTGCACGTATTGTAGGGTGCGCTGCGTGCCTGGGTGTCCTGATAGAGGGGTGGAATGTCCCCATTGGATGACCTCAGTCCGGGTGTTCTTGGGGCCAGGCGGCACACCTGCCGGTTCGTTCTCTGCAGCTTGTGCTTGGCGAACCCTCATCTCCAGTTCCCAGCGTCTTCCTCGTGCTGTCGGGAGAGGGCATCAGCCTTGGTGTTTTTCGACCCCGGGCGGTATGATAGGTGGAAATCATAATGTTCAAAGAACAGAGCCCACCGCGCCTGCCTTGGATTTAGCTGTTTGAGATTCCGGATGGTGATGAGATTCTGGTGGTCGGTCCAGACGATAAACAGCTCCTGGAGCCAGTGTCGCCATTCCTCCAATGCCCACTTTATGGCCAGCAGCTCGTGGTCCCCTACCCCGTATCGCTGCTGAGTGGGGTCAAAGTTTTTGGAGAAGAAACTACAAGGCTGTAGCCTCTGGTCTGGACCTCGTTGGGAGAGAACAGCCCCGGCGCCCACATCCAAAGCGTCCACCTCCACAATGAACGGTTTGTTTGCATCTGGATGGAGAAGAATCGGGGCGGTGGTGAATCGACGGCAGAGCTCGTGGAAGGCAGAGATGGCGGTAGAGTTGAGTTGGAAGTGATGAGATGATGGCCGAGTCAGAGCGGTTAATGGTGCTGCAACCGTACTGTAGTCCCGGATAAAGCGACTATAGAAGTTCGCAAACCCGAGAAACCGTTGAAGTTGTCTGAGAGTCTTGGGTAGGGGCCAATGACGTACAACTTCTAGCTTCTGTGGGTCCATGGCCACACCCTGGGACGAGATGACAAAGCCCAGGAACGTGGTGGAGCGCTCGTGAAAAGCGCACTTCTCCAACTTACAGTACAGCTGGTGAGCGAGCAGTCTCTTAAGAACCGCTCTGACGTGTTGAACATGTTCTTCAACGGAACGAGAGTAGATAAGGATATCATCCAGGTAGACAAATACCCATCGGCCCAACATGTCACGGAGAACGTCATTGATGAAACGTTGGAAAGCTGCTGGTGCATTACAGAGACCAAATGGAATGACTAAACTCTCGTAATGTCCAGTGGGGGTGATGAATGCCGTCTTCCACTCATCGCCCTCTCTGATACGCACCAAGTTGTAGGCGCTCCGGAGGTCCAACTTTGTAAAAATGGTGGCACCAGAGAGGGCGTCCAGGGCAGAGTTGGTAAGAGGCAATGGGTGTCGGTTTTTTATGGTGATGTTGTTGAGCCCCCGATAGTCGACACAAGGACGTAGTTCACCGAATTTCTTCTTTACAAAGAAGAATCCCGCGGCGGCGGGCGAGGAGGAGGGTCGTATGGTGCCTTGGCGGAGAGCTGAGGATACATACTCCTCCATCGCCCGCGTCTCAGTGGTGGAGAGAGAGTACAGGTGGCCGCGGGGGGGAACAGAACCTGGCTGAAGTTCAATGGCAAGGTCGTAGGGGCGATGAGGAGGTAGGTGAGTGGCACGTCTTTTGTAGAAGACTTCAGCCAGGTCCCGATAAGCCTCAGGGATAGCGTTGGTGTCGACATCAGGGGCCTCGGACTCCCTAGAGCACGTCCCAGCCGGTGCCCACAGGCAGAGTTTGAGACAGGTCGGCCCCCATTGGAGGATCCGGTTCTGAGACCATGAGATGAGAGGGTCATGCTGCAGAAGCCAGGGGTGTCCGAGGATGATGGGTGGAGAGGAGATGGAGGTGAGGTGAAATCGGACTGTTTCCTGGTGTTGGTCGATGACGAGGGTTATGGGTCGAGTCTGGGCGATGATGGGGCTGGAGGAAAGGGGCCGACCGTCGACAGATGTAATCCGAACTGGCTGGGATAACGCTTCAGTCTTCAACCCCAATCTTTTGGCATATGAAGAGTCAATAAAGTTTCCAGCGGCACCGGAGTCGATGAACGCAGAACTTTTGACTCGTTTGTGGCCAAATTGGAGGTGTACCTGAACCGTGAGACGAGAGACGCTGGGCGTGGTGGCGGAGAGATGGAGGGAGCCCGGTGAACTGCTTCCATGGTTCACCGGGCCTCGGCGTTTCCCGGGCGAAGAGGGCAGATGGCTCTATGGTGCGCTCCTGACCCACAATAGGCACAAAGTCTCTCCCTGAAGTGTCATTCTCGCTCAGCAGCGTTCAAGGAGGCGCGTGCTAATTGCATGGGTTCCCCGGCTCCGGTGTCAACCACGGTGGGAGGTGGAGATCCGGTGGGTGCCATAGCGGTGGTGGTGAAGGCTGGTGGTCGGGATGTGGCGTGTGAAAAAGATGGCGTGATGGGCGGCAGGGTCCGGGGGACTGGCCTCGGACGGGAGAGCAGGCGCTGGTCAATCCGGAGAGCGAGCTGAATCAGTCCCTCCAGTGTGGTCGGAATCTCCCGTCCGGCGAGTTCATCTTTTATGCGTGAAGCCAGTCCCTCGTAGTAGGCCGTCCGGAGGGCAGCGTCTCCCCAGGTGGTCTGCACGGCGAGAGTACGGAAATCCGCGGTGTAGCGACTCACGGACGACCCTCCCTGCCGCAGATGGTACAATTTCATATCGGTCTCCACCTCAGCAGCAGGATGTTCAAATGTTAGTTTTAGTTGACGGATGAATTCTCCATATGAATAAGCAGTGTCTGAATCTGATCGGAGAACCGCCGTGGCCCACTCAGCTGCCTGCCCGGATAGCAACGAGATGAGAAGCGCAACGCGCAGTCGGTCTGTGGAGTATCTGGTGGAATTGAACTCAAACACAAGATCCAATGCGGTTAGAAAAACGCTGCATTTCCCATCTGTGCCATCCCACTTATCCGGTAAAGCTATGAAAACATCAGAAGAGGAGGGGTGCGGCGCTGCAGCCGCTGCGACGGGCGTGGCAACAGCCGACTGAGCAGCCACCCCGCGGAGGGTCGCGTTCTCCTGCCGTAACTCCGCCACCTCGCGGCGCAAGGCCGCGACGTCTTGGAGGTCCCTTTGGAGAGACGCGACTTCACCACAGAGCTTATTGATCAGTTCGGCATGTTGGTCAACCACATCACAGAGGCGAGCAAACTCCGCTGGGTTTACTGCTTTTGGCTCAGTCATTCTGTCACGAGCAACCGAAGGATAAACTGAAAAGCCTTAGCAGTTAGCCCGTGTAGCGTGGATGGTAAACCCAAACGCGGAAGCAGCACGAATAGGCAGGATAACCACGCGATTAGTCTAAGAACTCTCTTACACAAAGAGCAAGGATCTACACAAATAAACCCGCGTTCTAGCAACACACACTCAATCAAAGAAGCAACCAGAATTGGTGAGTACTCACAGAATAGTCAGCGTAGCGTCAGCAAAGGCATGGGAGAACTCAATGACTGAGCAATGTGAAGCGCCATTTTGTCTCCTTTTATGCTTCCTGGAAACCCGACCGTTCTACTTCCAGGTCCTAGTGCCGGTCGTGTTACGAGTGTGCATGACATAGGTGGTACAACGCACTAGAACTTGGAAGAGTGTTGTCTTTCTCAATCAGTTTTATCTCTTTGGGAAACGCTTCATGCTGAATAAGCTTGATCACCACCTCAGCGGCTTTCTGGCGCTCTTCCACAGTCACATGATCATTGGGATGTTTCTGTTTTGACCCTAGTCTTTTTATTCTTGCAATAACCTTCAGAAAAGTTGACCAAGAAGAAAATCGATTGAGACGACTGAGAACATCTGTGGTGGCACTGACTGTAGTTGCAAATGTCTGGACTGATATAACTTCTGGGTCACCAACAAACAGACTGGCAGAGTTGTACAGTGTTGGATTTACTTCCGATTCCCACAGAAATTTGGGTCCTGAGAGCCAGATCAATGAAGGGAAGTCAGAGGCATGAAGCCCTCTTGAGGCATGATCAGCCGGATTTTCTGCTGTATTTACGTAAAACCATTGATTCGGATCAGTGATGTCCCTTATCAGCTGCACACGGTTAGCAACGAATACATGAAACCTTCGTGCTTTGTTGTTTATGTAAGCTAAAACGACCTGTGAATCTGACCAGAAGAATTCTTGATCAATCTTCATTTCAAACTCCGTTTTCAGAACGACACTCATCTTTGCAGATAAAACAGCTGCTGCAAGTTCCAATCTAGGTATACTTGTGATTTTTGTAGGTGCAACTCTGGCCTTTGCCATCACCAAACAGCAATGCACTTTACTCTTGTCATTTTTGAAACGGAGATAAGAGCAAGCTCCATATCCAGCATTACTTGCATCAGAGAAGTGGTGTAGCTCCGTCCTAATGATTTCATTGAAAGTATCTGGGTGATAACATCTTTTTATGGTGACTTCCTTAAGCTTCTGAAGATCATTTTTAAAGTCCTCCCACCTTGAACATAATTCGTCTGAAAGATGATCGTCCCATCCTATGCCTCCTCGGCACAGTTCTTGTAGGATGCACTTTCCTTGTAAAATGAATGGTGCAACGAATCCAACAGGGTCATACAGGGAGGCAATGACAGACAAGATACCACGACGAGTTGATGGCTGGTCTTTAAGGTTGATGTTGAAGCTAAAGGCGTCATCCTTTGTTGACCACTGAATACCAAGTACACGTCCTGTTGGTGCTGTCTCAAGGTGCAAGTTAATGGGCTTAGATGTGATATCTCTTTCTGATGGGTCTATACAACAAAGAGCATCTTCCTTATTGGAGTTGAATTTATGAAGTCGCAAGCCTCCACGTTTACACAGCATTTGAGCATCAAGGATCAGTTCTTTGGCTTCGTTGACTGAATGAACACTGGTTTACCCATCGTCGACATAAAAGTTCCTTTGAACAAACTCTGATGCTGAAGGGTGGGTGAATTTGTGCTGCTGTGCTAGGTACTTCAGAGCGAAATTTGCACACCCAGGAGACGATGTAGCGCCGAAGAGATGGACAGCCATGCGATAATCTAGAGGCTCCTTTTCCAAGTCTCCACCCTCCCACCATAGAAACCTTAGATAGTTGCGATCATCAGAAGGGACAAAGAACTGATGGAACATCAACAAGTGATTGCAACAAGTTCCTTCCTGAAGCGGCATAGCACTCCCACTAATGAGTTAATCAGATCAGGCCCGGTCAAAAGTGTATCGTTTAGAGATATACCACAAAACTTGGCTGATCAGTCGAAAACGACCCTGAGTTTATCCGGTTTCTGAGGGTGGTACACCCCATGGTGTGGGATGTACCATACAGTTTCTCCTTCAGATATCACTGGCGCTGGTTCAGCTTCACCTTTGTTAAGTATCTCATCCATGAACGCCTTATAGTGATCACAGTACTGCTTGTTAGACTTGAGCCTTTTCTTTAAATGCTGCAAGCGGGCAATTGCTAATCTTCTGTTATTAGGCAGTGAGGGTCGGCCACTACGCTTGAAAGGAAGAGGAAGTTCATAATGTCCATCATCCATCTGTTTGATATTAGCACTAAGATGATGAATGAAATGAACATCCTCTTGGGACACACTTTTATCCTCATATCCTTTCTCATTGAAATCTGACTCTAGAATCTTCAAGACATTATTGGGTGATGGGACAGGTATTTCTTTGACTGCAATTCTATGGACGTAACTCTGATTTCCCTGCCTGTCTAGGTGTGGATTGGAGAGGCCTATAATACTCCAGCCAAGCTCAGTTCTTTGGGCAAATGGTTCATTTTCACTACCTATTATGACTTCAAGCGGAGCTAGAGCGGATGGGCAGTCATAACCGATTAACAGTCCAACTTCACAGTTCTGAAGTGGTGGTAACTGATTGGCCAGATGTTTGAGGTGCGGCCACTGCAGTGCTGTTCTCTTGGTTGGAATATAGGACTTGTCAACAGGAATGAAGTCTCTAGCATATGCTTGCTGTAGTTGAATAGAGCTTGTTGCCTGAAGTCCTCTAACTTGAAGGCCACAAACCCTTTTACTTGCAGTGATGATGTCCATAGCTGTCATGGTGCTCAGTCTAAGTTGCACTGGTTGACTGCATTTAATTCTCCAAGATCTTCCAAAATGAATGTTGAGTCACTCTGTGTGTCCAGTAGAGCATAAGTGAGTACTTCTCTTTGTGGCTCTTCCACTGTAGAAACGAGGACTGGCACAATGCTGGAAGTAGCAGAAGAGCTTTGTGAGAGTACATGGGCCGTAACTTTGTGAACTTCCTGACTTGCTTGGACTTCTGTAGAAGTTTTCTGTAATGCTTTCGAAGGCACCTTTTCTCTTTCTTCATACAAGCAAGTAGGGTGATTTCGGCCACACGTTCCACATTTATGTCGTCTTTGCAGTCTCTCACAATATGTCCCTTCCTGAGACACCCAAAGCAGAGGTGATTTTCCTGAATGAAAGTCTTCTTGTCTTCGATAGTTCTTTTTGAAAATGTAGGACATTGGGCAATGCTGTGTTTTTCATCTTTACAGACGAAGCATGATACCTTTGACTTGCTGGTTGTTTCAACCCCTTTAGAGGCAAAATCCTTCACTTCAGACTTTGTACTGAGAGCTTTAGCTCGCTTGAGAAACTTTTCATCAGAATTTTTCAAATTCATGAAGAGTGGGGATGCATTGACATGCTATTCTTGTTTCCTTCTGCATAAATTCTGCAAAGCATTTGAAACTTGGATAGTCACCTGATTCATCCAGCTCTTCCACTACAATTCGATTCCACTTGCGGACAATCCATTCAGGAAGTTTCTTTAATAACTTGTGGTTTTCTTCACAGTCATTTAATATGGTAAGTCCTTTAACATGAGGAATCGCCTCAACACATCCTTGTAGGAAGTCTGTGAAGTCTCGTAGGGCAAGAGGATCATTTGCTCCGATTTTGGGCCATCTCATTAACTTGTCTCGAAAAGCCTTCTGCAGTATAAATGAATTCCCATACCTGTCTAGTAAAACCTTCCATGCTCCTTGGTATGCGTCCTCTGAATTTCTGTAAAAATATCCTTCCACCGCTTTGCGAGCTTCTCCAGCGAGGTAGTTCTTAAGGTAGAAAATCTTTTCACCAGGTGGGAGGGGCTTTCGATCAATAAGGGCCATGAATGACATCTTCCAATCTATACATTTCAAAGGATCGCCAGCAAAGATACTGGGTTCAGGAACAGGTAGTCGATGTGTGCTTAGTGAGTCTGCTATGGCTTGAGCTAGAGCAACATTTTCCTGAGATGGCTGTAATTCACGCTCTTCGAAGAATGTCTGCTGAGGTAGAAATGATTCATCGTCTGGGTCTAACTGAAATGTAGGCTCTGTCCTCTGACAACCAACGTGAGTCCTAGGGTCTATTTCTTCATCACCATATTTAATGATACCTTCAAGATTGTTGTACACTTGGACACGAGCTGCCGCTACTTTTACTTCTTTGTCTACTTGCAACTGCTGCAATCGTTTTCTCTCCACTTCTAGCTTTAGGTGCATTTCCATCTCCTTTTGCTTTATTTCCGCAAGCATTTTAGCTTCACAACACTTCCAATCACTCTCCATCTTATTAAGCTTCGCTTGCTGATCATGGATTCCTTGCATAGCTTTAGCTTGCTCTCGTTTGGCTGCAAGTTCTGCCTCTGCATCATCTCGTTTACTTGAGATGCTGGAAGAGGTCCTTGATTGTCTGCTTGATCCCAGCGATGACTCTGAAATGATTGTGTTTGTTTGTGTGCATCCAAAGATAGATTCATACTCGTCCTTATTTAGAACTTGTCTCACTCTTTCCTTCACAAGCTCTTCATTGTAATCTTCATCTATTGTTTCAAGCCGTTTACTTACAAGATCACTGATCTCACCAGATAGTGCAGCACAAGCATCCATATGTTTGACAATGTCAGGAGAAGTGGCATGATTACGCAGTATTGGTTCATAATTATGATAAACTGAATTATGTCGGCTTTGAATATCATCTTGTATTTTTTCAAGATTCTCACGTGAACAGAAAAATTTCAATCTTGATCTAGTCTCCTTTGCGCTCTCCTTCCAACTGTTATAAGCTTTATAAAAAGCCTTCTCTTGTTTCTTGGCTTCCTGTTCGTGCATTTCTAGACCCTTTTCTGTAAAGCTTCTTTCGCGTGAGCTTGATCTGATCTGTTGCATAGATGGATTGCTTATTTCTTCTGCTCTTAGCGACATCTCATTTGCTTGCTCTGCTTGTGCCACAGCATCCTCTTCCATAGACTCTTCTTCATTCACAACTTCCATAATCAGGGAAGAACTTCAGCAGTAAATGATTTCACCAGACCTCTAGTAAGTAAACACTCAAAGGATGTTTGCAAACAAGATAAATGCAAAATGATGTACGTATTGTATGTGTATTGTATTGTGTCTATATACAAAATTCAAAGTCTAGTTTGTAATGTAAATCACCAGAAAACTTAAATTTTACAAACTATAACTTCAACACTGACTGTGCCTCTTTGAATACACAATAGATTAAACCTTCTTTACACAAAGCTCAAATTTTAGTCAAAATATGATTTTTTTCTTCTTTTTACTGTGAAATATATGTATAGCATCAATTATTCCTTTCAAGTCCTTTGCAATTTTAGCCTTTCATTTTAAATGTCCATGAAATGTTTTCTATTCCTTTTGAGTAATTCAACTTACACTGTTCAGGTTGACTTGATGCAGCTTATGTAGAAATATGAGCATTGTAAATTCTCTTGGTACTCAAAGTCTCACTCTGCATCTGCTACGTAAAACGACAGAACACCGTCACCTTCCGACCTCGGCGATGACGACACGAACCCCAGCTACTTGCTCCCGCAGAAATGGTCGTACTGTTGTGTCTGCGTTATTGAGTAGGAGATGGTCGCGATGTAATAGGTGAACAGTATGGTTCCTTTAAGCGTCGAGTTTCACTGTAGTTGCCCTTCTGTATCGACAAAAAAACGGGACACAGAGTGCTTCTGACGGGTGCTTATCTCTCTTTTATTTCGCTCGTGCAGAGCGCCATTGAGCTTTAGTTGCGTCGCACCGTGAAACTCGCTCCGCTTTACCAAAGGGTACTAAGTGCAAATTAAGCTGAACCAAAGCTGCATTCCTCAAGAAACTAAATTTTTCTCCATGTGCTTCGGAGGAATATGAATCTTCGCGCTTCTCCCTGATTACCTGACTACTTCTCATTAGCGCCCCGCTTCACAGCGTAAAGCACGTAACATGTACAATTAATTTAAAGAGACACAATCATTTTGCGGTCATTTACAGCATCATTGTTCTCGAGACATTATACAGTTGTCTGCGTCGAATAGTTCAACAGAGTGGTAGGAGTCCAACAGGACCATATCCACCAGTCCCACCAACATTTCAGACAAGCCTCAGGGGTCGTCCACGCTACGACATCTCATATGAACAGATTTGCCACTGTTTACATCTTGGGTTTAATTGGCAAGGAATTGCATCTTTATTCAGAATAAACCGCCGCACTTTGTTCAGGCACAGAGAACGTCTTGGAATAGGATCTTTGGAATATACACTATTGCCCAGCTCTGATCTTAACACACACGTAAGACAGATTTTGCAACGAACACCAAATGCTGGCGAGAAATATATCCTCGGCAGTCTCCGCTCTCGTGGCATCCGCATCCAGCGTTGGAGGGTGCGACAATGTCTGCAAGACATAGATCCAATCGGCAGATCATTCAGACGGACACGTGCTATTCGGAGAAGAATTTATTCTGTGCAAACCCCCAACCAACTATGGTAAGTATAGCTGTTAATCAATACTTTGCTTTGAATTAGTATTATAAAAATGAAATGTGCATAAATTTAAGTCCACATACTCATACTATCCAAATTCATATAATATTAGTTTAAAAATTGTAAACAATCTATTCACAGATCCTCTTCTTTACAGGCATATAGATGGAAACCATAAGCTGGTGAGGTGGAGACTGGTTTTCCATGGGTGTGTTGATGGATACAGCCGCACTATTATTTATCTGGAATGTTTAGATAATAACAGAGCATTAAGTGTTCTATCTTTGTTCCGAGAAGGGGTGCAAAACTTTGGATTACCATCAAGGGTCCGGTGTGACCATGGTTTGGAAAATGTTGCAGTTGCACGTTACATGTTAAATAGAAGGGGCCTTAATAGAAGAAGTATTATCGCTGGGCGCAGTGTCCATAACCAACGAATAGAAAGATTATGGGCGGAGTTGAATAGAGTAGTGTCATACTATTATTCTGACTTGTTTTCTTTCATGGAGGATCAAGGCATACTTAATTCTCTTTGCGAGGTCCATTTATTCTGTCTCCATTACATTTACTTACCCCGGATCCAGTGGGCAGTTAGAGTTCAGGAACATGTGGAACAACCATGGATTATCAACTGAAGGAGGACAAACCCCTCTGCAGTTATGGCACAGAGGTATTGTTAGTCATATTGGACAGGACATCATAGCTGTATCCAGCGTGTTCGAAAGTGAGGACCATATTGACAATGATGAAAATGAACCTGAGCTAGTACCAGAACTAGAGACCAGAAACAATGTTGTAGTTCCTGGCAACAGTTACCAACCTAATGAAACCACCCTGTTAACCATTCAGCAAACATTCAACCCATTACATGAGGATGAAAATCATGGTATTGACCTGTTTTTAGCACTTTTACAATTTCTCGAAAGACAAGTCACAAGATCTTAATTTAAATATTTTAATTTATGGAACTGTCAGTTACAATTACAATTTGTAAATTAAGACAGTTTGCTACATTTTCAATGTTTAAAACATTGCTCAGTGTTTCATGTTTAAAATGGTCTCATTAGTTATGACAGTGTTATTAATCTGCTGACTGTATAAACCTCTGCTCATTGTATATCATTCTGAACTGCTTTTTGTCAGCTAATAGCAAAACAAATATGCTAAAATAAAATAAAGTAAAACATTTGTAAAGTCACTGAACCATTATTAAAAGGGACTGTTTAACCCAAAAAGAAAACTGTAGATCACTTTCCTGTCACACCAAACCCACAAGACTTTAGATTTTTTATGAATTCTGAAAGGGTTCTGTTCCTCCTTTGAATGGCCAGATAACCAAAACCTTATAAAGTAATTGTAAAATTAATCCTTTGATTGATACATGACAAGCAAACTTCACTGATTCTCACAGATCACACATGCACATTTGACCTTGAGCTGCTTGCACTGGATGAAACTCATGGAGTCATTTAAATTCATCTTATGCCTGTATGACTTTTTTGGATTTTGGAGTTTGGGACTTTCTAATGGACGAACAGAAATCTCTCAGTTTTCATTAAAACTATCTTTATTTGCATTTCAAAAATGTATCAAAGTCCTGTGAGCTTAGATTGACAGGATGGCGAGTAATGACAATTTTCATTTTTGAAAACATTCGACAGTAACGATAGTACAACATACAACAGTATACATACAACAAAATAGTACAACTTAACAATAACAGTCAGTAAAAAAATTCACTGTAACAGCAATACCTCCAATCAGGTAACATTAATTCACGAGTCTTATTCTCTTCCAAATCCTTGTGTGTTCTCAATGGCAAAGTCCATGTTACTTTTGAATGCACCATATGTGCTGTATATTGGCAAGCGAAGACAGTTAATGCAGGTATTTGCAACTGGAAACCTTTGTGGACTATCAATTGGATGAAGAAATTCAACAGATGGTCGAGGATGAAATCCAATAGGAGGAACTTGATTGGACCCTGTAGCAAATGCTAGAATTGCTCCAAGCTTCTGTGAACCCTCATCCTCTGAAGAAATTGAAAAATAAAAAAATTGTATTATGCAGTGAAAATTGATTATTTGACTTTGTTTACATCTTCTACAGTAAAAAAAAATATTGTAATTGGTAGGGGTGTGCAGTAGTGATAATCTTTTTCTGCAAAATTATTCATATCTGTTTTTGAATAAAATACAGACGAGAGGGGCTTTAAACAAAACTCTATAAAAATTACATAGGAAGTCTGTCTAAAATACAATTCTGTTCCGTTTTTTTTTCTTCTTCTTCCGATTTTCTCCCTAATTTAGTCGTATCAAATTCCCACCCATCACCAGGGGGCTCCCGCACCATTGCCACTGCCACCACCAGTCAGGGAGGGCCCACGTGACGCCAGCCGACCGAATATTTGGGTCACGCCAGCCACCAATGATTTATGCGAGAGTGCCAAGTGCCTCCCATCCCTTTCCACCCCACTGTTATGGGTTCGGCCAATCAGCTCTCTCTAGGCCCTCGGCTGCAAGGGGCTCCAGCATTACCTAGGAATAGAATTAGTGATTTCAGGATGATAGGGCAAGCACCAAGCACTACGCCACAAATTCTGGTCCCTTGATAATAAGCTAAACAAAACACTGTTCACAAATTTTTTGTTTGATGAAGAAGAATGTCGGACGATTTCGATATAAGCCAGCCAATATTTGTTTGAACCAGAGTATACTGACCATCACTTCTTCCCTATGCTGTTACCATTACATTGCTCTTGTGAGACTAGCATATTCTCACTGGAGCCTACATTACATCTGCGTGGAATGCCACTCTCTCGTGAACTCATGTTCATGAACTAGAGAGTAAGGTTTATAAAGTTTTAAACATGGATGTACTGTATTTTTTTTTTTTTTACACAAAAACGCATTGCTTCACTTTAGAAGCACATTATTAACCCCAAGGAGCAGTGTTATGTACCTGGTAGGCTTAAAAGAATATTTGCCAAACCTCAAAATTCTGAAACATAAACAACAGAAACATTAAAAAATGAATGAATAAAGATCCAATAATAGGATTTTTTTTCAGCATGGTGTGAAATGTTCTCACTGAAATCCCTATTAAACAGAATATTGCCTGGCCTAATAATAATGCAAGCACTTTATAAGAATTGCTAATTAAATTGTTACCTTCAACATCTTGCAAGTAGTCCCTCCAGAAAGCAACTGCTCTGTTTTCATCAGCCCTTTTGTTGCTCCCACTCTCTGACCACTGAATATCAATCAGGTTATCCATTAATTCAGCCGTGAGTGAATTCATCTGGTGACAAAATAAAGGTCTGAAAGATTCTGGATGTTGCTGGATCTTAGCAAAGATCCCCAGGGTCTTCAGTCCTTCACAAAACCTTAATAAAGAATTATTAATAAATCACAATTGTATAACTTTAAACAAAATATTTTATGTTTAATGTATTAAAGATGATTGTTTATGACAAATTTGTGAAGTCACAAAAAAAAACAAAAAAAAAAAAACACACCCATATTGCTGAAATTAGAGCAAACCTTTCAAATGGTCCATGAACACGATTGATGACCTGAAACATAAGAACATCTATCAACCTCTCCTTCTCCTCAATACTTTTTAAAGGCCTCAGACAGCCTGCATTGGCTAGATAGTCTGTGATGGGCTCTGTTGAGTGTTGAAGCTCTTCTAGAGTTTTGGACTCTGAAACCTGTACAAATACAAAATAAAAGAACATGTGGAATAGGTATTTAAATTAAGAACAATATCAAGCCATTTTTCCATTTCAAGGAACACCATAATATAAAATCAAATACTACAATATATACATCCTTAAGAAAAGCAAATATAAATTAGGGCTGGGTATTGATACAGATTTCACAATTCAGTTAGATTTCCATTCACAATTCACATTCATAATTAAATTAGATTCATCTTCAGTATTTTAAGCACATATCTATAAAGCAAACAAATTACCAAGCTAATGTTGTAAACTATGCAGGAAACCTGGCTGCATGAAAAAAAATTTAATTAAAATAAAGAATAGTCTTATTGTTTAGATCGAGCACTCGAACATTCTTGTAGTCAAAAGAGACTTTAGAATTATTGCTTCATGATTTGATGTTGAAAATGGTTCGCTTGTGTTGCATAGCGTTCATGGATTTGGGGCCAGAACAATGAAGGCAGGGATGCATTTATTTTGCTTGTTTTAGTGCTTGTTAGAAATCACTTACTGAACCTTTCACCTAAAGCAGCTTAGAGGTGTCACACCAGATTGAAATGTCAAAAACATTTACTTTTACATTTTGTGATAAAAATGACAAATTTAAAATAAAGATGGGAATGGGATTTAAAATGCATATTAAGATAGGGCACAGGCTCGATTCTCGTCTCTGTGTGCATGGAGTTTGCATGTTCTCCCCGTGCTTGGTGTGTTTCCTCTGGGTATTCCGGTTTCCTCCCACAATCCAAAGACATGTAGGTTAGACTAATTGGCATTCCCAAATTGCCCGTAGTGTGTGAATGAGTGAGTGTATGTGTGTGTGTCTGTGCCCTGCGATGGACTGGCAACCTGTCCAGGGTGTACTCTGCCATGTGCCCTAAGTCTCCTGGGATAGGCTCCAGGCCCCCGTGACCCTGAATACAGGATTAAGCGCTATAGATGATGAGTGATTGAGTGACATAGGCCAAATAAAGATTGGGATGCATCGAAAAATCTGTATTTTTACCCACCCACATTATATACCTTTTTGATCTTATTATATAGCTCACAGTCAGCTACATCCTCCAGAATCGGTCTGCACATGTCTGGGCCCTGAGCTATGCAGTCAAAAAGGGTCTTTGAAAAGCAACTTGGCGCTGGTCCTCCATGTACAAGACTGACTGCCACTGCCCTGCCTGCTATGAAATATTTGTCCTCTCGAATGGCTGATATGAAAACAAAACAAATATTAACACAACACCTTTTTCAGAACATTTAAACTTTAAACATACTTCTAGGGCTGGGTGATAAAATAAAAACAATAATTATTGTGATATAATTTTCCACTATAAAATGCTTATGCACTATGCAAACAACATTAATAAGCAAATGTGCCAAAAGCAAGATAAAATAGCACTACTTGTTTGAACCCCATGCCAAACAGACCAATGCCAAATGCGAAGTTCTCAAATAAAAATCCTCAAATGTCATTTAAACTGTCTTAAAGCCTAATGAAACCGCACTGACATTCTCAACAACACAAGAAACATTGTGTTACACAACAATCCAGTTAGAAGCCTTTTCAGTCCACAAAACACCAAACATTAAGGAGAACCATGGAACTGTGGCAGAAACATTGGATATTCGCATAGCATTTTATCATATTAATGTAGATATTACATTTATTAAGGGAATAATTGAATATAATTACAGTATTTTTAAGTTATAGCAGTTTTAGTGCATTTGTATAATGCCATGTACTTTAGGCAACTGTTTTTTATAAGTATCATAGAAACAACACTTACTTTTTACCATGGTAATGACAATACATGGTTTTACCTGGGGTTAACATGATCCAAATACTATGGGAGGTCAATGGTTCATTTTAATTCTAACTCAGTCAGAATATTTTTAATTTACCCTAATAAATTAATTCTGTTACAATTTTTACAGATGTTACCATTTTCTTTTATGAACATGAATTTACATCTGCATGCCAATTCAAGCTACAGTCAAATGTGCGTCTTTAAGAGACAAAACATGTACTATTCATTTGTGAAATGTTCACATGTTTGACAAATGTTTGTCACATTTTTATGATAAGGAGTAGTCTGATGATGAAACCAAAATTAACAGTCTGGATTATGCAACTTTCACCCAGAACCAATCTGCCTTTAAACTTAAAGATTTGACATTTGTGATAATAATGATATCATATCACCGTGCCCTACATACTTCATTCACTAAATGTATGACACGCATACAACAAGTGCACTTTGATACCTTGTGAATCTAGTGCCAAGTTGAGGCTCCCCTCTTTCCCTTCAAACAGTGAAGAACGCAGCAGTACTTCAAGGAGAAGGCGTAAAAATTCCCTCCTAGGACCTCCCAGATCAATGGCTTCTTCATACCTGCCTTTGTCATCAGAAAACCTAATGACCATCCTATTATTAGGGTTGTACGAGACTCTTGTAAAGCCACGTATTGCACCATCCAATACAGCTGCACGGTTTATATTAAACTTTGATGTTTGGTTGCAACTGATTTTTTCCGAAGGTTCTTTCAAGATTTGCTTGACTGGAATGTCCTCTGTTAAGGCAATGCTATGAAAGATCACAACATATTTTGCTCTGTTTAATGTTTGATCCACTACTATAAGAATTATTTCTAAGAATTATAGATGCATTTGCAACTGCAAACTCACGTCTGGTCCTCAATGCTAGCCATTATAGCATTGCAAAGATCCTCATTCTCATCCTCATCCTCTGAAATTCCCTGAATAATTGTAATCACTTTCCCAGGAAGTGTTGCTAGTTGTGATTAACTGGGCAGAACTGGAGGACTGGCCAGCAGATGCAGATGGTGCAACTGAAGAGAACTGGTCTCTGGTGGAGCACTGGGCACTGGTGGAAGACTCGCCATTTGAACTGTCAGATGACTTGTCAACTTCAAAGAAGCTTTCATCCAAATCTATTTCAGCCTATAACAAAGAGGACACAACTTCAATTTCTTTCCAACAAATATGAATTTTTCATGCACTAAAGTCTTGTTTTATTTGCAACACATATTATTCTTACCTGGTGAAGTGGTCTTGATGGTCTTACATGTAAGGTCTTTAACTTGAAAACTTTCTGAATCAAGCTACCATTAAGTTCTTGACCATCACTCAACTTTGGTTTAATCAGCCTGTTTCCACACCCCATCAATATTTCCAAGCTGTGCACAACAAAAAAATGTTTAAAAAAATGTTTTTATTATTTTAAAGGGATATTTCACCCGAAAATGAAAATTCTGTCAATTTTCAGCCTTGTGTTGCTTCACACAGAGAAATTAGATTCTTCCTTGTTTTAAACTTGACAACGAACGTCCCCAATGACTTCCACAGTACAATGGAAGTTAATAGGGACTCATCAACTGTTTGATTACATATTTTCATTAAAACAACTTTTTGTGTTCAGCGAAAGACATGTTTTTCACACATTTGAAGGAACTCAAGGTTGAGTAAATGATGACAATTTTCATTTTTGGTGTTCATCACTTTAATGTTAACTATCTCATGATCCATAATTCTATGACAGGAATGGTGGTTTCGTGCCAGAAGTACCATTATTTTGAGATGATAATGTGACATTGTACTTTAATTAATTGTACATTTCTATGGCAACACTATCAATGCCTAAACATATTTGTAGTGGTTAAATCAGTCACATGGCACAAGCAGAATCCCAGTTGAGGAGTTGTAATTAAGAGTTCTATGAGGACATTAGGGTTATTTATTCATATTGATACCCAGGTTAAATTCCAATGCGGTTAAAAAGATGAAGTCAAACATTTATATATCAAAATTTTTCTTCTATGTCTCTTTTTGCAAAACAAAATCAGCAGGCTACATAAAAATTGGACTCATTCATGAGCTGTGTGTGTGCAAAATAAGAGTTGCACTATTCTGAAGAAAAAACATTTCAACAGATAAACAATAGCAAGTAAGATATGAATGAATGATTCAATGAAAGTTAATATTTACAGCATGTTTTTGCAGCGTTGATCATTGTAGCCAATCACAGACATATCTGTTGATTTCATAAACACAATGGCCAATCAAAACTGGTCAAGTTAGGATCCATTCACTGCTCTCTGTTCAATGCCGCTGAATTCTGCATGTTAGCGAATCCTCTCATTATAACAAACAGTTTAGACATGATGTAACTGAAAGATTAATTGCGCAGCTCCTCTGATTACTTAAAATTAACTTTGTAAGATTCAGATGAACTAAGATGAGTGACAGCTTTCCAGTGATTATAAGGGGAGAGTTCTTTGTTTGCTTACTAAGCAATATATCATAATTTGAAAGTTTAATTATTTATCCAATATTATATTGCGTTTAATAGTTCAGTTAACTAAGTGAAGGGGGAGTAGGTACTGGCTTAGGAATATAGGCACATTTGGGTCCAGGCGTCAACATGCGTCCACATATAGCATTTTCTTCTTCTGAAATGCAGTAAGCTTAAAAAAAACCTGGGGGGAAAAAAACCAAAAATACATTTTAAACTGTTAAAAATTATCAATATGAGAATTCCTATTTGTTACCCAAAAATAGTGACAGGTTACAGTTAGGATATACTGTGTGCTTGAAAAGACAGTTTACGGCTGGATTAGCATGGAAAGTCCAGGCAGGTCACCAGGTTAAATCCTTGCAGATGAAAAAGAAAAAAAAAGATGTGCACATCGGAATCAAAATTTTACCGCAAATATTTACTTCCAGAATTGGAAATAGATTTTCAGTTTCCCACCCTGGAGGACATGAATGCTTTGGACAATTTGTGGTCTTGTAATTATTGTACTGAATGCACTCATACCTTACATCTGGTGGAATTTTTTCTTTGAAGGCATCTTTCATTTTTTGTACAAGCGTTATACTGTCCCATGCTTTGTCAAATTCAAACGCACTTAATATATGTCCAATTTCATGCAAGTGTTGTTTGGTCCGCTGTTTTACAACTGTATCATCAGCTGGACTATTCAGCAGTATAACGTCCTTGTTGAAGGTTCGATGATATGGAGCCCTTGGTCTGTCAAGAGATGAACAGCTTAACCACAAAGACTACTAATGCAACCAAATCACAATTCAAGGTTAAATTGATTGCCCCATCATTATTGTAGTATAAAACAATAATTACATTTTCAGAACTCATTAGACAAAACGACTTGCTACACAGATACATATCAGCCTACTTTATCACCTCTTGCCTTAGTGAGGTGACAAGGATCATTTGACAGAAAATAATATAAAAAAAATTTCAAGCACTGATATGTCAAGCTAGTAACTAAATTAGATATGTCTAAGTGCAGAAACGAAGAGACACACAGGACAACAGTTTTAAGTCAGTCTTAGACTGAAAATCCTGTTAATAAAAGGGCTTAGGACATTTTGCTCTAATTTAAGACATTTTAAAGGCATTAAATGTGGAATGGCAAATTCAAGACTCTTAACATCCGAATAGAACGGTTCAGTTTTTACAGAGATTAATTTGCTTATGGTACAAAACCAACATTTCACTGCTTAAAAGAAGACAATTTTGGCTTTTCTCCTTAACTTTTTCTGGATCTGGACAGCCATGTGCCATACTGAACTATAATACAAAACATAAAGTGAAAGTACAGAAAAGCGTAAAACAATAGCGCGTTTCGGGGGGGAGCAGCACACCTCAGCTCCTACTCCGTTCTCTCCTCCTCACGCGCACACCTCTGCAGCGCGCGCACTCCGCAGCAACTCTTAAAGGGCAACATACTGTACATACATAATACAACATAGTAGTGGCCGTTACAAAACACACGCTCTTTGTCGGCGGCGACCGTACGATCAATGCACTCATCTATCTGCGTAAAAGAGAGATGCAATATTATGGTTTCCGTCATTTTTACAATAAATTAACGTAATGACTGGACCGGCCCGCGTTAGCCAGCGGCCCACCGGGAAAATGCCCGGTGCTCCAGATGGCCAGTCCGTCTCTGCCTAGCACGTTGTTGTTAGCTGTAGCGGCGGTCCACGGAGCAGGTATCCAGGGAAACTAATCGATGTTAAAGGATCAGCCAATAGGCGCGCAGGTCCAACCCACTGGCACTGATTGACAGAACGACTCATTATGAAATAAATAGGCCATCGGGAAAAACGAGTTTTTGAAATAAATACTGACTTTGAAAAAATGACATTTTGGAATAAAAACAGCTGGAATTAAATAAAATGCCTCTGCAATAATCTCTGTTATTGGGAAAAATAATGACCATAAAATATTATTTCATAATAATAAGTAAATGTATATAGCAGAGAGCAATATTTTTTCACAATAATAAGCTTTTTTTCTAAATGTGTTCCATTATTTCACAATATCATTCTCATATTACATATCTGTGTCTTATTTATTCATAGAGTTGTTTATTTCAGCATGTCCTATTTATTTATTTAATTTTGAACACTTTGGAGTTCCATAGGAAGAAGGGTTACCATGTAAAACTAGAAGAGGGAGAGGGGAGGGTCTGATTCCTAATGTCCTTTTACTTTACCTTCAAACACACACACACACACACACACACACACACACACAGTACCTGTGCGCATAAACGGAAACACTTATCTGTCGTGATTTTTTTTTTTTTTTTTAAAGGTAAAGTGCAGGTTAATTTGATTTACTTTTACTTTATATTTTGTATAATTTTTTTATGTATTAATTTTTTTGGGTTGAGTTTCTGAATAATTTGAGTTTCCATTATTTCTCATGGGAAAATTCGCTTACGAGTGTTTTGGAATACAAGCCCGCTTCTGTGGCGCTTTTGCTGTACCACACTGACATTCAGCAAGAATGCTCTCAATGGCATAGCGGTAAAAGTTCTCCAGTATCCTGGAACACAGGTGGGACATTTTAAGTCTTCTCAGAATCTTTCCTGATCAGGAAAGAAGAGTTCAGAGACCAGGTGAGATCCTCAGAGATATGGACTGCAAGGAACATAAAGCTGGTTACACGCTCAGTGGGAACAGAAGTGTGATTGCCAGCTCGTCGGAAATCCACAATCATAGCATGTTTGTATTTATATTTCTATTTCTATCAGGGCGATATTACAGCATTTAGACTTGACTGTATACACACCATGAACAGTGTGACGTGCCGTGGTGTGCATCTCTCTCTTTGTTTTAAAAATCGCGGAACTGTGATTCCTCTTCACAAATAAAGCAACATTTAATGAGGCTCTGAGCCAATGAGTGACTGACGGCGTTCTGAGACAAGTTACATTTACATTCACAGCATTTGACAGAGGCCCCTATCCTTCCCTTTGGCAACCCTAGGACATTCAGTTTCTAGGGGCTTTAAACAGGGTTGCCAGATCTGTATCATAGAAGCAGTATTAAAACCATGCAGTCTTTCTTAATAGTTCTTTCACTGAGCTCTTAAATAGTCTTGTATTATTTCACATTTTGTCATGAATAAAGAATATCTATAAATAAACTCACTGACTGAAATACACTCGTACAGTAACACAGAGCTGAAGTTGAGAACACAATAGGTGTGTGTATGAGAGGAGATCACAGTGCATGATCACTACTGTATGTTTAATATAGAGAATGTGGAGTTACATCACACTGTTTATATACCGCGTTGCTTTTTGGGATGTCACTGCTATCTTTGGTTTTAATGCTGATCGGTTGCCATGGTGATTTCTGACACAGATGTGTTGAGAGTGACACAGATTTGAGAGCAGCTTGTTAATGGTCTTAGATTTGTGACATGGTGTTTACTTTCGATATGAAGAAGAGAAAAGAAAAGGAACCTTACTGAGAGAAGTTAAATGTCAGAGCCAAGCAGAGATATTTTGAGGAACTTGTAGAGATCAAAAACTTTAATTCGTATGACCTGGTAGTTGAAGAGTGGATGAAAGATCCAGACACACAACCCCTTCTCACACACCCTGACATTTTAATTACCTGGTTGTGTGTCCTGACTGATAAGCATAAGAGACACATAGGGTTCACTATCCATCGTCTCTCATCAGCATCATCATCACACTTTTGTTTAAAGTCATAGCCTAGTTGTTTATCAAAATCAAGCTATTTATCAACTTCCAATGCGCAGAGAACACCTCATCCACCAACAATGGTGCTGATTCATAAATGACATGTAGAGTGACATTAACTTCACAAGCTCTCGAAAGATATGATTAAAATAATGTAGTAAAAAATCTCCAAACTCCAATCCACGCTAAAGATATTTCTTCCAAAAGTAGAGCCATTCCTCATTAAAACCGGGGATCTGGCAACCGCTCCAACAACACTGTGCTAATTTACACCTGTTTCTGAGAGGACGACAAAATAATGTGTAAAACTGATGAGTTGTGTAAATGTGTAAAACTTCTGATTAACTTATGTTAATTTCATAAATTTACTTTCACACTTTTTTGCATGATTCGTCCTGAAATGCACAAAACACACAGCACATCTGCCTCTTTCTCTTTATTTCAGTCAATCTTTAGAATTTAAATTTACACTGAATTTCACATCTTAAACCTGTAGAACCTGATGGATCCAAATTGTAGATGTTTGTTACTCTCCATTAGATTTATAATTAAGCAATAGCTATTGAACAATATATTATTCGCAGACAGTCTGGTTTACACAAGACATGACTATGAATTCTTTTTAAGTTTAATGATATATACTTTACATCATATCTTTTAATTCATGATCTTTGTTTTTCACCATGTTTTAGACTTTTACTGTTTTTGATCGTGCAGCAATATACTGTAAATATACACTCACCTGCTGAGAGAAACAAAACATAAGACTTTGTGTGATCATTTTTAATTACATTGTTAATTAGAATAAACAGGTGATGTCATTCTGAATAATAACATAATTTTCACAAACAAAAAAAGTAAGTCTTTTAAAGTAAGTCTTAAGTGAAGATTAAAATCTGGTGATGAAGAGTGTGTCATTGTGTTTCTCTACAGGTTGTGTGATTGTGGTGTCTCGGATGAAGGCTCTGCTGCTCTGACTTCAGCTCTGAGATCAAACCCCTCACACCTGAGAAAACTGGATCTGTCTGAGAATAAAGTAGGAGACTCAGGAGTGAAGTGTCTCTGTGCTGTACTGGAGAATCCTCACTGTAAACTGGAGACACTGAGGTAAGATCATCTCTCTGAGAGTCACATGACCTGCTCCTCAGTAAGACACATTCTCTAATAGTGAGACTGAAGCAGACGTTTTAGGTTCATCATCAATGTCCTGAGGAGGAAGATTGTTTCTTTTCACTGCACACTGATGATTTACGTCTTTACTATAACACTGTACCATGTGTGTGTGCGTAAAACACATTTTATTTTGTGTTTGTATGTGTGTGTACAGCGTGCGTGTACTATTTCTTATACCACAAAAGTGTGCGCTCGTATAAAGCAAAAGCAAGTCTCATTAGAGGGTAAAGATCCACTTGCTCTCTCTCTCTGCATCAGCCTGCACTTTGTCTGTGCGTGCGTCATTGGACACCGTGATATGGAATAAAATCGCTGTCAAAAATAATCGTGTGTAAAAAAAAGATTTGTGTGTAATTCTGTGTTTTGTCCGAGTTGGTTTCCCAAATATAAAGATACAATATTTAGTGTGTTTGTTACAGTACAACTGTTTACAGACAAAAAACTTGTTTTTACAACTCCTCTGTTACACGGACAAATTGCGAAATTACGCCCATGAATGTAGTCAAAAAAAGTCCACATGCAGAGGCATTACAATCCGAATGAGGAGGAATCGATACGGCGCATGCGCCCTGCCGCCGTTTTAAACTTTTACTTTTTTCTTTTACTTCTCTTAAACATGTACGAATCTGTGAAAAAAAGAAAACTTACCTGAGACGATGAGAGAGTGCTCGGCTGCTGATATGCCATTTGGCGCCGGTGGTTTAAAACGGTGGCCGAAACGATTCCTCTTCCCTCGGATAGTAATGCCTGTGCATGTGGCCTTGAAGACGTATTTTTGACAGCGGTCTAACACACTACATTCATGGGCGTAATTTCACAATTCGTCCGTGTAACAGAGGAGTTGTAAAAACAAGTTTTTTGTCTGTAAACAGTTGTACTGCAACAAACACACTAAATATCGTATCTGTAAGCTGTCGTGGCCGTAGATTTTGGAAACCAACTCGAACAAAACACAGAATTACACACAAACCTTTTTTTTACACACGATTATTCTCGCTAATGGAAACACTTCCGTTAGTGTGTGCGCGCACTCGAGTGTCATTAGAGATGCTCCTTGTTAATTTTTCCGATAAACAGTCTCTTCGTTAATGTGTGTGTGTCTCCTCTTACTTTAGCTTCACACGCACACACACACACACACACACACACACACACACACACACAGTACCTGTGCGCATAAATGGAAACACTTATCTGTCGTGATTTATTTTTACTTTATATTTTGTATACATTTTTTATGTATGAATTTTTTTTCCTGAATAATTTGAGTTTCCATTATTTCTTATGGGAAAATTTGCTTATGAGTGTTTTGGAATACAAGCCCGCTTCTGTAGCGCTTTTGCTGTACCACACAGAGATGCAGCAAGAATGCTCTCAATGGCATAGCGGTAAAAGTTCTCCAGTATCCTGGAACACAGGTGGGACTTTTTAAGTCTTTCCTGATTAGGAAAGAAGAGTTCAGAGACCAGGTGAGGTCCTCAGAGATATGGACTGCAAGGAACATAAAGCTGGTTACACGCTCAGTGGGAGCAGAAGTGTGATTGCCAGCTCGTCGGAAATCCACAATCATAGCATGTTTGTATTTCTATTTATATTTTACGGTGGCCTTGAAGTGCAAAACAAATTAACAAAACCCGAAACTAATTTCTTATTTTGTTTTGGGTTTTGTTGTTTTGTTTTCGGATTTGTTAATTTGGTTTTGAATTTGTTATTTTGTTTTCGGATTTGTTATTTTGTTTTGGGTTTTGTTAATTTGTATTGCACTTCTCGGTCAGTCAGACACGAACCAGAAAAGGTAGGTATAGTTTGCGAATTAAATTCTTACTGCTGATTGGATGAGACATCTGTCACTCAAGATAAACAGTAGGTAGGAAATTGTGTCTCTAACTTTGTTTCTTGTGTGTTCTGCTTCACTTTTAAACCATTTTTTTTTTCAGACTGCAAAACTAAGAAAATAATGAAAACTTTCATTAGAAAGCAAGGAAATGGAATTTATTCAACGTTACTTTGAGGACGTACATTCGTATGCCGTGATTTTGGATATGCTGATGACATATCACGGTATAAAGATTAGTTTGTGAACTGCTGTGTCTCTTTTCAAAGCGAAAGATTTTTTCCATAAGAACTGCAAAAATTTGGCAGAACGCCATATTTGAAACCACAATAAGGACAGGACATGTTTTCACATTCATACACACACGAATCTACCGCCGCTACAGTACTTCCTGTATATCTTGAGTGACCGATGTCTCGTCCAATTAGCGGTAAGAATTTCATTCGCAAACTATACCTACCTTTTCCGGTTCGTTTCTGAACGGAGGAGAGGTGCAAACCAAATTAACAAAACCGAAAACTAAATAGCAAATTCAAAATCAAAATATCAAACTAAAAATCAAAATGGCAAAACCGAAAACAAATTAACAAAATGCAAAAAAAAAAAATTAGTTTTGGGTTTTGTTATTTTATTTTTGAATGTTTTATTTATTTATTTTTTTTTGTTATTTTGGGTTTTGTTATTGTGGTTTTTAATTTGTTATTTTGTTTTCATTTTGTTAATTTGTTTTGCACTTCACGGCTACCGTAATATTTCTATCAGGGCGATATTACAGCATTTAGACTTGACTGTATACACACCATGAACAGTGTGACATGTCGTGGTGTGCATCTCTCTCTTTGTTTTAAAAATCGCGGAACTGTAATTCCTCTTCACGAATAAGGCAACGATTGATGGCGCGATGAGCCGATGAGTGACTGACGGCGCTCTGAGACAATTTACATTTACATTCACGGCACTTGACAGAGGCCCCTATCCAGAGTGACTTACATTTTTATTTCAGTATACAGCTGAGACACCCCATGTCCCCACACTAGAAACTTCCCTTTGGCAACCCTAGGACATTCGCTCCATCCAGCGGCTATAAACAGGGTTGCCAGATCTTCACCATAGAAGCAGTATTAAAACCATGCGGTCTTTCTTAATAGTTCTTTCACTGAGATCTTAAATAGTCTTGTATTATTCCATATTTTGTCATGAATAAAGAATATCTATAAATAAACTCAACGATTCAAATACACTCATACAGTAACACAGCTGAAGTTGAGAACAGGATCAACAGGTGTGTGTATGAGAGGAGATCACAGTGCATCATCACTACTGTATGTTTAATATAGAGAATGTGGAGTTACATCACACTGTTTTTATATCGCGGTGCTTTTTGGGAAGTCACTGCCATCTTTGGTTTTAATACTGATTAGTTGCCATGGTGATTTCTGACACAGATGTGTTGAGAGTGACAGAGAGACATTAATATTATTACTTTTTAAATGTAAATGTTACATCATGTCTTTTAATTCATGAGTTTGTAAGTTTAAATTTTATGGTATATTTTTCAACATGTTTTAGACTCATCCCTTTTGATTATGCAGCAATATACTGTAAATATATATACACATCTGCTGAGAGAAACAAACTGTAAGACTCTGTGTGATAATTTTTAATTTCATTGTTAATTAGAATAAACAGGTGATGTCATTCTGAATAATAAAACATTTTTCACAATCATCAGCTTTAAAGTAAGTCTAAAATGAAGATTAAAACCTGGTGATGAAGAGTGTGTCATTGTGTCTCTCTACAGGTTGTGTGATTGTGGTGTCTCAGATGAAGGCTGTGCTGCTCTGACTTCAGCTCTGAGATCAAACCCCTCACACCTGAGAGAACTGAATCTGTCTGAGAATAAAGTAGGAGACTCAGGAGTGAAGTGTCTCTGTGCTGTACTGGAGAATCCTGACTGTAAACTGGAGACACTGAGGTAAGATCGTCTCTCTGAGAGTCACATGACCTGCTCCTCAGTAAGACACATTCTCTAATAGTGAGACTGAAGCAGAAGTTTTAGGTTCATCATCAATGTTCTGAGGAGGAAGATTGTTTCTTTTCACTGCACACTGATGATTTGTCACAGAGTCTTTGGGTCAGATGTACGTATGTGAGAAGCTGCAGAGCAAAACATGACTTGATGTGACTGCAGTGTGTCTGAAATTACTGTGAAATTTACTAAAACACTGTAACTAATCACACAAACTGCACCTGGGACACAAACTAAATGCACTGTGTGTGAGCTGTAGGGTTTAAAAGCAGCAGGGAAATGCAAATGAGAAATATTTTATTGGTCTTAAAACTGAAATAATGTTTATTTTGTCAGTGAACATTCGTCTCCATCTAGCTGCTATAAACAGGGTTGCCAGATCTGCATCATAGAAGCAGTATTAAAACCATGCAGTCTTTCTTAATAGTTCTCTCACTGAGCTCTTAAATAGTCTTGTATTATTTCATGTTTTGTCATAAATAAAGAATATCTATAAATAAATTCACTGACTCAAATACATTCATACAGTAACACAGAGCTGAAGTTGAGAACAGGATCAATAGGTGTGTGTATGAGAGGAGATCACAGTGCATGATCACTACTGTATGTTTAATATAGAGAATGTGGAGTTACATCACACTGTTTATATACTGCGGTGCTTTTTGGGAAGTCACCACCACCTTTGGTTTTAATGCTGATTGGTTGCCATGGTGATTTCTGACACAGATGTGTTGTGAGTGAAACAGAGTTGAGATTTTTTTGTTCTTAGATTTGTGACATGGTGTTTTCTTTCGAGATGAAGAAGAAAAGGGATCTTACTGGGAGAAGTTAAATGTCAGAGCCAAGCAGAGATATTTTGAGGAACTTGTAGAGATCAAAAACTTTAATCCGTATGACCTGGTAGCTGAAGAGTGGATGAAAGACCCAGACACACAACCCCTTCTCACACACCCTGACATTTTAATTACCTGGTTGTGTGTCCTGACTGAGAAGCATATGAGACACATAGGGGTCACTATCCATCATCTCTCATCAGCATCAGCATCACACTTTTCTTATATCCATAACTCCTCCTACACCATTCATCAATTTGACCAAACCTTCACAGATCCTTTATTAGGAAGCATAGATGTGCGCTAGCTAATTCATTTTTAGACGTAGCACGTTCAGTGGGCCGGTGAGGCGTCTTCCTTGAAAGACTCCTACATTTTTGTAAGCACTTATTCTAAAAAATCTTTGAATATGTAGTGAAATGATTGTTTTTATAGTCGTAGCCCAGGCAGTGTGTTGGGTGATGGGAGCTTCATCACAGCAGAGGTTTTAGGTGTCAGGTTATTAAAGTAGAGACTACATTACTGACAGGTTTGCCTGATGTGATGCTGCTTATAATCATCATGCCTTTTCAACCGAAAAATATTACCTTATTGGTAATTTTGCTTCCTAAATGATCATGTGACCTTCTATGGCAGTGTTTCTGATGCGATGTTGTTTACCAGAATCGAGCTACTCAACAATTCTAACACACAGAGAACACCTCATCCACCAACATGTGAATCAAATTCAAATGTAATTTGTCATGTACGTAACCATTAGCAGTAAGATATGCAGTGAAATATTTAAATGATGTGCGTCGTGAGGTTATGTAACGTTTTAAACGATGTGTCTGAAGATCTCTATTGATTATCAGCAAAGAAAGTATACTTAAGCTTTTGTTCAGGTGTCCTCTGTCCAGGGGCGGATCTAGAAAATTATTCATGGGGTGGCATTAAAATTATGAGGGGTGGCAACACTAAAGCAAGTATCCTTGCATGGTTTTTGTGGATTCAAGGAACACTGTTCTTATTTGGTGTATACACTGGGGTGCACATTTTTGCATTGTCCTATAAAAATGAAATAAAGTAATACTTATATTAAAATGTTACAGTACAAAACATTTAATACCTAATCATTCATGTACAGCTACTACTGCAGCAACCTTTGTCTAAAGGTTTTTTTTAGGCATATCTCAACAATATATATTACAACAATATATATTAAAGAACACTGAATGTAACCAAGATAAGCAAAGTTAAGCATATATTGAGCTCTGGTTCTTTAAATGATTGTAGGTTAAATAAATCAAATAGGTTGTGCTTATTTTTTATTTATGTAAAACAATATTTGAAAAGCACAATGAACAACATAACATGGTCACCTGACAAACAGGGTGCTGGTGTTTCAAGCTCTCTCTCCTCTCTTTCAATATCTGAGCTCTTCCTCTCTTAACCTTTTTTCTTCCACCTCTTCACTAACTTCATGCTGGATATCTTCTGCTTCTTCACTTCTTTCTAGCTCTGTCATCAATTTCTTTCTTCCAACACTCCATCCCCTCCTCTGTCTTCCACAACTACTTTTGTACCCTTTTTGTACTCCCACAGTATCTGATTCTGATCTTCCTTTTCTTTTTGGTTTAAAAAAAAACTCTGGATTTCAGCCTTTCTTTTCATAGTATCCTGGGAGATGCAACAAGTATGAAGTTTGGACTTTATTGCTTTCCAAACATACACTGCACTGAACAATTTTAACTAACAAGGCTAACAAGGTAATTTGTGTGTGTGTGTGTGTGATGATCTCGCTGCACTAAATGTCTTTGATTCACTAAAACAAAGCAGTTCAAGAGTGTCGTTTGTTCGGACTATGCTTTAATAGAAAGACGAGATTTTGTTCTTTTATTTATGGGTATTGTAGCGGGGAATAAAGAGCAACAACGGAAATACAGGTAAACAAACCCCGGAGGGTGGTTTTATTGAACAATTTATTTTTATCAGTGTTGAATAGATGATTGGGACTCTTAAAACAAACCTAGTTACAATGCTACGGGGTCGCGAATCTAAATATGGGCTAATAATACTTACTTCCGGGGGGTATTCCAGAAAGCAGGTTATGAGACATACCCGGGTAAGTTTAAGAGTAAGTTAGTGGATATCCTCAACTTTCGGTTCCAAAAACGAAGGTAATTCTCTGGGTATGTTTGTAACCATAGCAACTTGCTCTCTGAAGATAACCTGCTCGGTAGCAGGTTATGTTCCAGGGTAAGTTTGTTTCAGAGGTTTATTGAGCATGACGTGCGCTTTTAATGAAGATCCTGTGGACGTGGAGGCACAAATTATGAGTTTTTTCTCGCTGGGAGAGAGTTATAAGACCGCGTATTGATGTCTTTTAATTTCCTAATGATTATTTGAAAGAGTTATCGGTTTTCAAGGAAATCGTTAATTTACTTAACACATCTCTTGAAACCGCATATTGCTAATGCTCAAAGTAATTAAACACACTGAGTACTGTTAACTTAAATAATTGCAATTAGGTCAAATTAATATAACTTTCAGTATTCAGAACTTTTTGATTTTTTAATTAATCGTGAGTACGTAAGTAACAGTAACCTTCACCTTAAAATTCCACCAAGCCAAACTCTATAGAGCGCTGGTGGCTCAGTGGTAAGTGTTTCGCCTGCCATGTGGACGGCCCGGGTTCGATCCCCAGGCCGGCTTGTCTGATTTGGTGACGGCACCAGCAACTTATTTGATTTGCAACAAGTTCAACAAACTCAAATTTACAGTTCTGTTTACTTAAAATTGGAAACAACATCACTTAAAAAATTGATGTAACTTATTACAGTGTACATAGCACTTCTGGGTTTTTTTTTTTTTTTTTGCATCATGCCATTTTTTATACAATGTGGGTGACGCAGAGCATGTGGGAAAGGCAACTGTGTGTAGAGCCGTTCACACAGTATGTTTGGCACTTAAACACCTTTCTGAATCTAGCAGCTGACAACTCCGTCGTAAACCTGAGTAAGTTATGTCTAAAACTCAAAAAACTTGTAGGTAATCAGTAGCAGTGCAATTTCTATTAAGTAATGAGTTTCCAAATTTTAGAGTGAAACTAACATATATATAATATATATGATTATTATATATAAGGTATATATAGATATATATTTTTTTTTTTTTTTTTTTTTTTTAAATGTTTTGTGGCAGTGTTGGGTAATGGCGAACCCGGGTCTTCCGCTCGGCAGGCGACAACACTACCACTGAGGCCACAGCGTCACTACGGAGCTTTAAGAAGGTGAATTTTTAAGTTGACGGTTACTTACTTACGTACTTACTATCTTAAAATATCAAAGGTTCTGAAATTGCTCAAAAGCGGGTCGTATTTATTTAACTAATTGCAAATTATTTAAGTTAACGGTCACTCAAGTGGTGTTAAGTTACTTTGACCTTAGGTGTTAAAGTGTATAGAATAGGCAGTGCGATGTCAAATGTGCTATTTCAATATACTCTTCACGCATTAATCTGTCCGTTATTTTTTCCAAACCAGCTCTCTTTCCTTAGCCAATGCAAGTGTGTTCGCTTTTTTCAGTTATTAATTGGCTAAATTTCATATTGCTTTCATTTAACCTCGCAATCTCCGCTCTGTGAAGTATCCGCTCTCTTTTTTTTCACTTTGATTTTCCATTTCATTTGACTCGTCGAAATCGGCGGATCCATGGAAACAGTGTCTTTAAACGTAGCACGTGCACGGCGCATTAGACTCTGGGAACTTGTTTGCAGCACAAACCAGTCACAGAACCGAAGCACACAAAACGAATGATCACCGAACTTTGTTGAATTGGAGCTATCTGGGGGCTGAGAGTGACCTTTGCGGGTACCTTTACATTATGTTGTAGGAATATACTCATGAACAAGGTTTGGCTGCAGACTCAGTGGGGCGTGAAGTTGTGTCAAAGTTTGACTGACAGATTGAGCAGTTCTAAAAGATGCACTTTTTAATGCCTTTAAGTGGCTAAATATTTGTTAAAAAGACACACAGACGTAGAAGGGTTTACCAAATAGCAAAGTGAGATTGTATTGAATATCAAAAACAGAAAATCCCCCCCCCCCCCCGCCCAAAAAAAGGCACGTCGGAGTGTAATTAGAAAAAAGGGCATGTCATCGCAATAAAATACAAACTGTAATATCTGGAAAACCATAGCAGCACAAACGAGCACAAACGAAGCACAAACGGACGACACCACTTTTGTTGAATTTGGGCTATCTGGGGGGCTGAGTGACGTCATCACAATAATACAAGCTGTAATATCTGGAAAACCATAGCAGCACAAACGAAACTTTTTGCAGCACAAACGAGCACAAACGAAGCACAAACGAATGACACCACTTTTGTTGAATTTGGAGGTATCTGGGGGGCTGAGTGACCTGCGGGTGACCTTTACATTATTGTTTAATATCTCATAAACCATAGCAGCACAAACGAAAATTTTTGCAGCACAAACGAAGCACAAACGGACGACACCACTTTTGTTGAATTTGGAGCTATCTGGGGGGCTGAGTGACATCATCACAATGAAATAAAAACTGTAATATCTGGAAAACCATAGCAGCACAAACGAAACTTTTTGCAGCACAAACCAGCACAAACGAAGCACAAACGAATGACACCACTTTTGTTGAATTTGGAGGTATCTGGGGGGCTGAGTGACCTGCGGGTGACCTTTACATTATTGTTTAATATCTCATAAACCATAGCAGCACAAAGGAAAACTTTTGCTGCACAAACCAGCACAAACGAAGCACAAACGATTGACACTATTTTCTCCTTAGTTTGCGTTGGGTGGGGGGCCAAGTTCACGCAGGTCCGACATACTCATGGTATGCGGGTTTGGAGTAAATCAACCCTGAGGTTAAGTTTTACCAAATGGTAAATTAACCCAGCTTTCTGGAATACCCCCCCGGTGCTGTATGAGCTTTGCGGCACAAGCAAGACGTGACACAACAACAAGTCAAAAGTGTATTAAGTGATAAAACCAACCAACAAACAAACCAGGCGCACCAAAAAAACAATATATACAAATATAAACAATGTGTGTGCGTGTATGTATGAGTGTCCAAAGTCTGTGTTTCATTGTTTGTGTGTGTGATGTAGGCTGGAAGAGATGGCTCGGTCTCACCGGTAAAAATGTTCAGTCCGAGAGCACGAGAAAACGGAACGAGAGGGGTTTTGAATGTGTCCACAACAGATTAATCCACCCAGGAAAAGTAATCCAGTGGCTGCGACAAACAAACTCTCTCTCTCTCTTAGAAACAGCGCTGTAAGTCCCCATCTCTCCTCCCCGAACGCCTTTGCCGATTCCGCGTTTATGCCGATGTTATGCGCTAAAATGCCCCCCTGCCACAGATTGCACCCCCCCTACATAATCTCTATCAAATATTATATTACAACATAAATTCACAGGTTTATTGTTATCAAACATGATATAACTATTATAATTAACCCTTGGCACGTGACATGTGCCGAGACCATGAATACAAATTCTCATATAATGTTTATTTTGTGGCACATTTATTTTACAGGGATTTGTCATGTAATACAAAAATGCTTGAACTAAATAAATATTTATGATGAAAAATTTAACGAAATGATTATTATTATTAAATAAGCAATATCAAAAATACATCTTGTATGTAAAAAATAATAATTTATATATTTTCCCTATACTACATGTAACTTTTTTACAATGCTTATTTTATAATCAAATCCATTGGTCTAATTTGTAATTTCTAAATCATAAACCTAGAAATTTCAGTTCTAATATAATATTCGACGGAGATTAAATGGGGGGGGGGGGGACAGAATGGACAGAATGCGCGCTGGGTTGTTTTGACCCAAGTGCTGGGTTGCACCATTTAACCCAGATTTCTGGGTTGTTCATCTGACCCAACCAAAAAAAGACACAAAATGTACACAACTTCACATAATGTAAATAGATTGTCACAGAATAAGAAAATGTGAATAACTTGTGAATGTCAGACAAAACCATATAATCTCAAGGTGACCATTTGTTAAATATCTAATAAATGTACTGTAACAAACACTCTTTAAAACAAAAACAAGGGACCCCTGTAAGTCTCATCTGAATTGCATTTTTTGCATTTAATACAATGTTTAAAACCATTTTATATATAAGTTTTCAATCTTATAATGCCCACATGACAAATATTTCCCATTTTAATATTTTAACTATCTGTTATTTAACTATTACTATTTAATTTCCTTCAAAAATGACATTAAAAACAAAAATGATAAAACTTTTATTGATTAAATGTTGGCTGAATAAACTGTCCTCAAAAATTTAATGACATGAGATGAGTCCTCGTGTCCATCAATCAGATCTACAGTATGCTGGAGAAACTCCCAGGTGAGAAGACACTTCTTAACATCAATGACAAAAAAAAAAAAGCCTTCACCAAAGAGTCTGTATCAATAGCATTGCCTCCAACAATGGAAAAGGTCTGTCAGGTCCCTCTTGTCTCATCCCAACTTACCATAAAATACTGAGTGCTCTGAGCATAATCCAGTCAGAGGTGAAGAATCCAGAAAGTTCTCTAAAGAATAAACCAACTGCTGGGTCAAAATAACCATTTTTCTTTTCTTTTTTTTTTAACAGACAGAAACAGAAGACATATTAAGATTGTCATTAAACATATCCCAATAGCTTCTTCTGACACCTATTAAATATGACTAAATATGCCAAGAGACTTTCCACACACACACACACAGCTTTAGCGAAGATTACTAGTAATTTATCTAAAATTACATTTAAGATTACATTTAGTTGTTTTTTATTTGTGTGTGCTACAAACGCACTTTTATCATAAAATACACTATAGCTGGCTGTTGGCACAGAATATTAAAACATGACCTCCTCACACCCCCGTATCAAAGTGCGACTAAAAAGGCGGAAAAGCGAATTAACATAGAAATGAGCTTGCTTCTACCACAACTACAACATTTAAAATTTAGGTAAAAATTTATATAAACGTACCACAGAATACTGCCAGCATTAACTGGCGTGGCCCTCGCTTCAGAAGTGAAGAATCCAGAAAGTTCTTCATGCCGTGTCTCAATTCCAAAAAACCCAAAGAGCGGACTTTACTTGGAAGTGCACATTCGAGGGTATGAGGACACCAGGTATAGTGCAAATAGAACACAGCGTACAGGAAGCTTCTCATAGCCGCGATATATTATATTATAACCGTATTATACCAAAGATTACCTGTTAGTAAAAATGAAAAAAAAAAAAAATAATAATAATAATAATAATCCGCTGTTTTAACCACTTTAGAGACACCACAGCCAGCGGTCGTTTTCAGAAGTTTCTGCCAAGATGAGACTATGTTTTGCGGCTACATAAACGTGGAGCACCGTAGGATTGCCTGGAGCTCAAATCTCCGAAATCGTTGGGGCACTTTTTTAAATAGATGCTATCTTTAATAACCGATTGCTGCTTTGAGCTGTACACACATACATTCTCGCTTAAACAACTCTTAAAACTACAGTTTGTTACACAATAAATAATATTTCACACATTTTGCAGGCTGTCGTTTGGAGAAATAAAGAATAAACCGGTTGTTGGGTCAAAATAACCCAACCAGGTGTTCATTTTTAAATGACCCACTACATCTCATCTGACCCAGCATTACCCAACCCTACAATGTGTTTAAAGTCCCCGAAATAACCCAGAATTTTGACCCAGCATGAACAACCCAACAATGTGTTTACAGAAACAACCCAGCATTTTTTAGAGTGTAGTGATATGACCCAGAACCCAAAATTGTATGGTGTACCTAACAACAATACAAAATGTGCAGGAAGAGAAAAATCGAGAGTAGGGCTTTATTTGTATGGAATGTAATATTATTGGTATGTAAAAAACATCATCTTTGAGGCATAAGTAAGTAAATCTGAGTTAAATGGCAGGCTTTGCTTATCCTCTGCAAATGCGCCACATGAAAGATTGGGGTGGTAATTTCTAAATCATATGAAATCCGCAGGAAATACTAATCACATGTATATAGTCCTTTTAGCTGAGACTAAAGCTAAATAACGGTAAAAAAAACAAAAAAAAAACAACTCGTATTTATTTAATGATCTCCAACATGGAGCATTTTTCTGTATTTCTCTTAGATTTTATCTGCTAAACCAGTTTCATTTGGTTGCTGTATATTTTCCAGGTCATTTCCATTAGTATATTTCTATTGTCCTTTCTAGACCAGCAGGTTTCTCTGAGATCCTGTCCTTCTTTGTTGTATTTATTGCAGTTTATCAGTATTTGTGTAAATGTCTCCATTTGCCCACAATATTCACATTCCCCAGTTGTGTTTTTTTTTTAATTTTTTTTTTTTACTAAGACTGTGGTTTAATCCTGTGTTAATCGTGCTATAATGATTTCCTCTTCTCTGTTTTTGCCCCATACTTTCCCTTTTTTTTTATTTTCTTCAGAATTTTGGGCAAATATCTGCCTATTTCTACTTCATCCTGTCTTTCTTATTTTTATGTCTTGCCTTATTTTATTTGTCTGTTCTTTAACTATTTTCTTGGTGTCTGCTCCACTTGTAACTTTTGAGTGCTTGCTTCTTCATTTCCTTTTACTCCTAATATGCTGGTACCCACAGGGAAGAGCTCCTTACACCCTTGTGTCATGACTCTCACACTGTTTCAAGATGTTGTCTAGTATGTTTTGTGAATGGGAATTTCCTGTTTACAGACTAGTGATGGCTGACATGCTATCTGATACAGTTATCACCTCTCCTTGATCCTCTTCATACATTCAGGTGTTATTTGTATACCTGGGAGTTTATTCTGATGCACATAGAGACGGGAATCTAGCTTGGCCGGGAACTGAACCTGGATCCTAGAGGTGCAGGGAGACCGTGCTAATCACTACACCACTGCGCCGCCCTGTTTACTTACACGAGTAGCTTTTCTAATCACACATAATAAAATGTAAAGGCTCACTGTGTTAACGTTTACTTTGCTTAAATTCAATCTTAGTAAGATTTATTAAAATTTTAATTCTAAATTTGTACTGTAATTTTAGTACTGTGATTATGAATTTGTGTAACTACAATATTACACTTGATTTTATCCGCAACGATGTGCAGCTCTAAAGGAGCTGCGGCTCATTAATCCTTAAGAGACGTGGTGGTAAAACCATTATACCGCTTGAGTACCATCTGTACATATGTGACATAGTGATAAAGGAAATTAAAGTATATCTTTAATGTACGTATTATGAGTACATTACAGCAATTTTTAGTGTGTTACAAATACATGAGTAATACTGTATACCCTGAATATTTTCTTATTGCAACAGTAGCTGTTATAATAAATGAGCTTGAGCGCACACGCACACATACAGTTTCAACATGCAAAAATGAGTTTGAGTGCATGCCAGGTGCCCTGTGTAACGTCCATCTAAAGAACAAAAGACAATAGCATGTTATAGACAGACATTTAAGAAACCCTTACATGTTAACTCCCCAAACTCTGTACAGATATGATTATAATAATGTATGTAAGAAAATTCCAGACTCCAATCCACAGCCAAAGATATTAATCCAAAAGTAGAGCAATTCCTCATTAAACAGGGGATCTGGCAACCGTTCCAACAACACTGTACTAATTTACACCTGCTTCTGAGATGAGGACAAAATAATGTGTAACACTGTACAGTTTTGTTTTGTTTCAGACTTTTACTGTTTTGATCGTGCAGCACTATACTGTAAATATACACACATCTGCTTAGAGAAACAAAATATAAGACTCAGTATGATCATTTTTAATTACGTTGTTAATTAGAATAAACAGGTGATGTCATTCTGAATAATAACATAATTTTACAAACACATCAGCTTTAACGTAAGTCTTATATGAAGATGATCTGGTGATGAAGAGTGTGTCATTGTGTCTCTCTACAGGTTGCGTGAGTGTGATGTCTCAGGTGAAGGCTGTGCTGCTCTGACTTCAGCTCTGAAATCAAACCCCTCACACATGAGAGAACTGAATCTGTCTAGGAATAATGTAGGAGACTCAGGAGTGAAGTGTCTCTGTGCTGTACTGGAGAATCCTCACTGTAAACTGGAGACACTGAGGTAAGATCATCTTTCTGAGAGTCACATGACCTGCTCCTCAGTAAGACATATTCTCTAATAGTGAGACTGAAGCAGAAGTTTTAGGTTCATCATCAATGTCCTGAGGAGGAAGATTGTTTCTTTTCACTGCACACTGATGATTTGTCACAGAGTCTTTGGGTCAGATGTACGTATGTGAGAAGCTGCAGAGCAAAACATGACTTGATGTGACTGCAGTGTGTCTGAAATTACTGTGAAATTTACTAAAACACTGTAACTAATCACACAAACTGCACCTGGGACACAAACTAAATGCACTGTGTGTGAGCTGTAGGGTTTAAAAGCAGCAGGGAAATGCAAATGAGAAACATTTTATTGGTCTTAAAGCTGAAATAATGTTTATTTTCTCAGTGAACATTCGTCTTCACCTAGCTGCTATAAACAGGGTTGCCAGATCTGCACCATAGAAGCAGTATTAAAACCATGCAGTCTTTCTTAATAGTTCTTTCACTGAGCTCTTAAATAGTCTTCTATTATTTCACATTTTGTCACAAATAAAGAATGTCTATAAATAAACTCACTGACTGAAAAACACTCCTACAGTAACACACAGCTGAAATTGAGAACAGGATCAATAGGTGTGTGTATGAGAGGAGATCACAGTGCATCATCACTACTGTATGTTTAATATAGAGAATGTGGAGTTACATCACACTGTTTTTATACTGCGGTGCTTTTTGGGAAGTCACTGCCATCTTTGGTTTTGGTGTTATTGTTCTTAGATTTGTGACATGGTGTTTTCTTTCGAGATGAAGAAGAGTAAACCTAAAGAAAAGGGACCTTACTGGGAGAAGTTGAATGTCAGAGCCAAGCAGAGATATTTTGAGGAACTTGTAGAGATCAAAAACTCAGATCCGTATGACCTGGTAGCTGAAGAGTGGATGAAAGACCCAGACACACAACCTCTTTTCACACACACTGAGATTTTAATTACCTGGTTATGTGTCCTGACTGAGAAGCATAGGAGACACATAGGGGTCACTATCCATCATCTCTCATCAGCATCATCATCACACTTTTCTTATATCCATAACTCCTCCTAAACCATTCATCAATTTGACCAAACCTTCACAGATCCTTTATTAGGAAGCATAGATGTGCACTAGCTAATTCATTTTTAGACGTAGCACGTTCAGTGGAGAGGTGACACGTTTTACTTGAAAGACTCCATGTTTTTGGAATAAGTGATTACACTTTACAAGAAAAACTAACAAGTGTTAAAACTACAAGTCACTGGACGTTCATGAACAATTCTGCAGTGTCTGGACGATTAGCTATCAAACCAAACATAAATGTAAACATGTAGAAGATGTAGTCAAAGTATTGTTTACGTTGTATAAATGATCATGTGACCTGCTGTGGCAGTGTTTGATGCATCAGTTTCATCCTGACAAAGCATTGTTCTGAGGTTTTCTATTTATTATCAGCAAAGAAAGTACAGTGGATCGTCGCCATATAAATTTAGTCTGTTCCGGAGGCAAGTTTGTAGCTTGACATTTTGTATAGTGAAGTGCGTTTCCCCAAGAAATTCCAAATTTCCAACACTTTAATCAGTTTTTGCATAAGTTCCTGGCAATAAGAACACAGTGCAGAACACAGAACACTGTATTACCAATTCTTTTTTTGATTCCCACTAAATTTGTATGGAAAAAAAGTATTTTCTCCTGTTACGACCCTTGGTGGTCTAGGGGTATACGGGTCGCACATGTAAATTTGTGAGACAGGGGCAAGTTGAATTCCCAGCACGGGTAGGAACCAAAGTGATGACAAACCAAATACTGTTAACAAAGGATGTTTATTTACATGAAGAACAAAAGAAGTAAGTGAAATGTTTAGAAATGAAAAGAATTGGCACTAATAGAAAGACTGGCAATGGGTACAGCTGAAAATAAACCAAAAACCCAGGCTAACTAAACAATTTTCCCACCCATCTACTCTCCTCTAAAAATAAATAAAGATAAGCAAAAAACCCTAGCTGGCTACACTACCTAACTCGAAAGGGATACATAGGCTGGCACGCACCCTCTTTCCTAGTGTATCTCTAGACAGTAAGTTACCTACTTGTTGAAATGTATGCCACATGGCTTACTTCCCTGAACCAGTCTCTCAAACAAAGTGTAGCCCAAACAAAGTGAGTCTCAAGACTCCCTCCAAGTCCTGAAACAGCTTCTTAAAAGCCAGCTGGTGGATGAAGATTGGTTGAAGTACCAAAATGTTCAGCAGCCAATCAGAAGAGTGGAATGATGAGATTGGTTGAGGTAATGAGATGTGCAGCAGCCAATCAGATGAGTAGAATGACGGGGATGGTTGATATAATGAAACTTAAGCCAACCAATTAGAAGCAGCAACGATGGATGGAACCACTAAGAACCCTGAAATAAAAGAAAAAGGCAACAAAAAAAAACAACCACCCAAAAATGTTCTGGAACGTAACACCCCCTCCCTTAAGAACAATCATTTTTAAACATGTTTGTAAAACAAAACAAGATCAAGATAAAACAAAAACCCACACAATTGCTTCAAATAGCAGATAAAAGAAACAGATTTACATGTCAGATCGAGACAAGGTGTCAGCTACAATGTTGTCTGTCCCTTTCTTATGTCGAATTTCTAGGTTATAATTTTGCGCATCAGCCTCTGGTTCTGATTATACATTCTTGATAGGAAAACAAGTGGGTTATGATCAGTATAAACGACAACACGGAGCGAACTAGAACCCACATACACTTCAAAATTTTGTAGTGCCATAAGTAATGCAAGAGCTTCTTTTTCGATAGTGGAGTAATTAACTTGGTGTTCATCAAATTTGCGGGAAAAATAACAAATCGGGTGGTCAATTCCATCTGCGTCCTCCTGCAATAGGACTGCCCCAGCCCCCACAGAACTAGCATCAACCTCCAACTTAAATGGGAGATGAAAATTTGGGCTTGCGAGTACTGGAGCGCTGCACAGCAGTGCTTTCACACTGTCGAATGCATGTTGGCATTCCAAAGACCACTTAAACTGTTGCGAGGGGCTCAACAAACTTGTAAGAAGACTTACAACACTTGAGAAGTTTCTACAAAACCCACGATAATATCCGGCCATCCCTAAGAATCGCCTCAATTGATGCCGGGTAGTAGGAACAGGAAAATTTGAAATGGCTGAAACTTTAGCGGCAACTGGACGGACTTGCCCCTGCCCAAACTGTTTTCCAAGATATGTAATGGTTGCCTTAGCAAAATCACATTTTGCTAGGTTCAATGTTAAATTGGCTTTTGACAAACGGTCAAACACAGAATTCAACTGAGACATATGCTCCGGCCAATTAGTTGAACAGATCACCAAGTCGTCCAGATACGCATTACACCCAGGCACACCTGCCAGTACTGTAGCGACCAAACGTTGAAACGTGGCAGGCGCATTGTGAAGCCCAAAAGCCATAACTCGGTACTGCATAAAGTGATCTGGGGTAACGAATGCAGATATGTCAGAGGCACGAGTTGTCAAAGGCACTTGCCATTAACCTTTTAACAAGTCCAATTTAGTTACGAACCGAGCGGCACCTAAATTGTCAATGCAGTCTTCCATCCGCAGTAACGGGTAACTATCGGGCACTGTCACAGCATTGACCTTACGGTAATCAGTGCAAAAACGAAAAGAGCCATCAGATTTGGGGACAAGTAAGCAAGGCGAGACCATTTTCACAGAGATAATTCACCTCTTTTCTCATCAGCTCCCTTTTCACAGCATTGGCGCGATAGGGATGCTGTTTAATTGGAGCAGCATTATTCACATCAATATCATGTTGTATTACTGTGGTTTGACTCGGGGTATCACCAAAAAGATTCGGATACATTCTAATCAGTTGTTCAACATCTTTTTGGGTATGAGGCAGATGAATCAATAATGTAGGCAACTCTTGTAATTTCTCTGAATTGGTCAGTAAAGCACACTGTTGCAGAGCATTACGCAAAATTAAACCATCCTCGTCAGTCTCTAACTCTCCAGTCACGAATGCAAGCGGGACAACGACAGGTTTCACTGTCGTTTCCTCACGTTCAGGGTGAGACTGGCATGGGTGGTAGGTTTTTAATATGTTAATATGGCAAATCCTCATTTTTCTACATCTTTCAGGTGTGCAAATAACAGTGTCACTCAAATTTTTCAATGGTATATGGACCAGCAAATCTCGCAGACAAAGCAGACCTGACGATGGGTAACAAAACTAATACCTGGTCTCCAATCTTAAACTCACGAACTATTGCCTTCTTGTCATATCGCTGTTTCAGTGTTTTGAACAGAGGTCAACATTTGACGCGCCATGTAGCAAGCCTTTTGCAACCGCTCCCGAAATTTGCTGATGTACTGCAGCACATTTGTTCTTTGGTCTAGGGGTACACAGGTTGCACATTTAAATTTGTGAGACAGCGGCAAGTTGAATTCCCAGCACGGGTAGGAACCAAAGTGATGTCAAACCAAATACTTTGTTAACAAAGGATGTTTATTTACATGAAGAACAAAAGAAGTAGTACCAAGTGAAATGTTTAGAAATGAAAAGAATTGGCACTAATAGAAAGACTGGCAAAGGGTACAGCTGAAAATAAACCAAAAACCCAAGCTAACTAAACAATTTTCCTCTAGACAGTAAGTTACCTACATGTTGAAATGTATGCCACATGGCTTCCTTCCTTCCTTCCTTCCTTCCTTCCTTCCTTCCTTCCTTCCTTCCTTCCTTCCTTCCTTCCTGAACCAGTCTCTCAAACAAAATATAGCCCAAACAAAGTGAGTCCCAAAACTCCCTCCAAGTCCTGCAACAGCTTCTTAAAAGCCAGCTGGTGGATGAAGATTGGTTA
Organism: Clarias magur; assembly: GCA_013621035.1. Taxonomy (NCBI): domain Eukaryota; kingdom Metazoa; phylum Chordata; class Actinopteri; order Siluriformes; family Clariidae; genus Clarias; species Clarias magur. Next base: position 14,325 of record QNUK01001103.1, on the reverse strand, counting down.
AAGTACCAAGATGTTCAGCAGCCAATCAGAAGAGTGGAATGACAAGATTGGCTGAGGTAATGAGATGTGCAGCAGCCAATCAGATGAGTGGAATGATGGGGTTGGTTGATATAATGAAACTTAAGCCAACCAATCAGAAGTAGCAACAATGGATGGAACCATTAAGAACCCTGAAATAAAAGAAAAAGGGCAACAATAAAAAAAAAAACAACCACCCAAAAATGTTCTGGAACGTAACACTCCACTCACGCAAAAAAAAATTCACGAAACCGGAAGAAATTGCTCCGCATGTCAAAGCAAAATCTAGCCAAAAAGTCGAATATTCTCTATCCAGGACATTCATATGGCAAGAGTCCACAGTACTGTATATTTCAGCTTTTGTTCAGGTGCCCTGTGTCATGTCTTACATCCAACACAGCGAAAGAACAAAAGTCATTAATAGGTGAGTCATATGGAGAGCCAGAGACAGATAGACGAAGGGAAGCACATTGTTAGGTTTAAAAGAAGAGTGTCCGAGTTAAGTTTTAGCCCCCATTCCACTGAGCCCAATTTACTCATTATTATTATTATTATTATTATTAATCACAAATTAGTCGTTAGTATCGGGAGGGAAGTTGGAGCATGTTCAAAAATTTCGGCGCCCCCTCCCAACATTAACGCCTTGGAAACGCCTTGGTATCGATTCTTAAGCACCGTTATCGAGTCATTATTGATTTTTAAGTGTATTCATGGATTCGTTATTGATTTTTATCGCCTCTTTACCTGTTCAGCAACATTCAGCAACCAAACATCCAAAATTAACAAAGGGATATTGTAAGGAAAACAGTACTGATTAAACACGATTGAAATATATATTACATGTTAAAGTCCGTTACACATAGAAATCTTTAATGTAAAATTGTCTGTGGTTTAATAATTTCTGTTATTTTAATAGGGCGGCACGGTGGTGTAGTGGTTAGCACTGTAGCCTTGCACCGCCAAGGTCCGGGTTCGAATCCCGGCCAGGCTCGATTCCTGTCCCTGTGTGCATGGAGTTTGCATGTTCTCTCTCATTGCTTGGTGGGTTTCCTCCAGGTACTCCGGTTTCCTCCCACAGTCCAAAGACATGTACAGTAGGTTAGGCTAATTGGCATTCCCAAATTGCCTGTAGTGTGTGAATGAGTGAGTGTGTGTGTGTCTGCGATGGATTGGCACCCTGCCCAGGGTGTACCCTGCCATGTGCCCTCCGTGACCCTGAATACAGGATTAAGCGGTATAGATGATGAGTGAGTGAGTGAGTAAAAAGTTGCTACATTTTTAAACTCAAATATTTTTATGTCACTGTAAATATTGACATGCATTTTCCACTTTGGATAATACTATATCACTGCCCACACTGTTTAATGCTGCTACATTTGCATGCAGCTTCTGTGTGTGATTGATGTTTTCATCATCATTGATGTTTGCGAGTATATATTCATTATGTTGTTTTTCTGGGGTACTAGTATTGATTTAGCATCTTGTCTGTATTGCAAAAGTTGCCATTTTTTATGACTGAAATCTAACTGTTCATATCGCCTTTTACAAAGGGAAAATGCTTGTGATGTGAGCAGCTTTATTGTTTGTTTTCGTGTGATGTGAGCGGCTTTATTTCAGTCATAAATTTATAACCACATTCCAGCCATTCGTGTTCAAATAATTATTCAATGCTGGACACAAACAGCAAAAAAGCATGATGATTTATGTGACGAGTGATTTTCTCAGGACATCAGTATTGAAGATTTTATTTTGTTTCTCCATTCAAGCCGTTTTTGTTCTCTTGGGCACGGGCATCGGGTTCTCTTGCGCAAAAAAAAAAGAAGAAGGCAAATAAAAAAACAATGCAGCAATTAGGATTTACTTACATCTGAATAGAGCCATTGACATAAATCTTGCATGTGAATGGAGCGCGAAGCATACGTTGCGTTGGAGACGTGTGTTGGAGACGAGAACCATTTGAGTGATTCTCATGAAATCTTGGTTTAAAAAATTACCGTTTAACACTTTTTTGAACATTATTTCCAAAATAAGTCCTAAAAATACTCATTACCGCAAGACTCTAAAAACATCAACACTGTTAGAAAAGCAAATTAATTTTTACTTTTTCAAAAATGGATTATTAATAGTCGTGCACAGTTACTGGAAGTTTTAATTTCAACGTTTTTTTTTGTTGATGTTCTGTTTCAACATCTTTCACAATTTAGAATAATATTTTTTTTATATTTTAATAAAAGCTGACATTTTTTTAAATGATGTGACAAACCTGAAGGAACATCATTTGTAGATTCTGCAGATGCATTTAAAATCAAAGTACTATTTCTCTTTTAATTAAATTAACACCCAATGAACATCTGTTGTGGTAATGATAAAGTACTGCACAGTTAAACCTTGAATTGCAAGCAGAATGCATTCCGGAATTGTGCTTGTAAATGAAAACACTCGTATATCCAAGCAAATTTTCTCCATAAGAAATAATGGAAACTCTGATGATTCGTTCCACAACCAAAAAATAATGAATACAAAATATAAAGTAAAAAAAAAAAATTACTTCCACTTTACCATTGAAAAGAATGCCAACAGAGTAGTGTTTCTGTTAATGCGCGCGCGTGTGTGTCTGTGTGTGTGTGTGTGTGTGTGTGTGTGTGTGTGTGTGTGTGTGTGTGTGTGAAGCTTAAGTAAGACGAGAGGAGAGAAGGAAGGACAGGGCTACTGTATAGGACAGCTTTCACACACACACACACACACACACACACACGACACTCAAGCACACACACACATGAGAAAGAAGAACTATTGGCTTAGTTGTGATCATGTGACGCTTGGCAGACAAAGCACATGTACTACTCATGAATAAAGAGCTCACTCGTTTATCAAGTTAAATATTATTTAGAAATGTTGCTTGTCTTAAAAATCACTCGTAGACCAAGTTACTCACAATCCAAGGTTCCACTATAGGGTATAGGTCTACAGTATAGGTTTCAGAAATTAGGTTAATTATTTCGGTAATGATAATAAGTATACTAGTCTGAGATCATGCCAAAAACAAACTGATAATATTTGCACAGTCATGCATTCAAGTTTAAAACTGTTTTATTTTGTAGTGGTTCAAATATAGAAAAGCCAAAAAAATTAAATAAGAATAGCAGTAAAACAGGGATAAACAGAGCAAAATTTTAACTTGTATCTGAAATGTAAAAAACATGAACCATTTTACCATGGCATAAAAAAAACTTCAAAAATGACCAACAAGGACAACCTGCACATTCTGATTTGTCAGAACTTGTCACATGTATATTAATTGTTAACAACGTGCTACACAACAGTTGTACAATGAAAGGGAGGGAAGTGGAACAGTAAGACTACAGGGTGAAGAGATGAAGAAGGTACAGGAGTTTAAGTACTTGGGATCAACAGTCCAGGGTAATGGAGAGTGTGGGAAAGAGGTAAAGAAGTGAGTGCAGGCAGGTTGGAATGGGTGGAGAAAGGTGTCAGGAGTTCTGTGTGATAAAAAAAATATCAGTGAGAATGAAGGGGAAGATGCACAAGACAGTGGTGAGACCGGCCATGCTGTATGGTTTAGAGACAGTGTCACTGAGGAAGAGACAGGAGTCAGAGCTGGAGGGAGCAGAGCTGAGAGGTTGAGGTTCTCGTTGGGAGTGACACGATTAGGAACAAGTACATCAGAGGGACAGCTCATGTTGGACATTTGGGGGACAAAGTTAGGGAGGCCAGATTAAGATGGTTTGGACATGTCCAGAGGAGGGAGAGTGAGTACTGTATATTGGTAAACTCACTTTGTTATGTGGTGTGGTTTGGAGCGCCGCACCACAAGATGTAATAATATTTATAAGAGCTCTAACGCGTCTGAGGGGGTCAGTGAAACAGGAGGCTGTGAGAGTGCTTGTGACACTCACGGGAAGACCCTACCGTTTAGAGATAGCGTGGGATTAATACTTAGGAAATCAAAAGGAAACAAAAGAAAACTGAAAACACAGAATAAACAGAGCTCCGCCATCCACGCGAGACCAGACGAGGCTCTGGGAACTAACTTAAGATTCTCTTGGGGACTTTGCTCTTAGCGAGGATTTCTGAGTGTTTTGTGCCTTTAAACTTTATACTTAACCTGAGAGCGCATGCTTTAAGGGATAGCGTGCCGCGCTCTCTCTTCTTCTCTCTCGGCGGCGTCCAGGGAGACAGAGGCTGGTCTTTGCCTTTCCTTCAGACTGTCTACGTGCTTTGTCTTGGCCCTGACACCTTACCGGTGCTACTTAAATCATCGTACAAAGTTCGATCAGAATATTTAATATTTAACTGGAGAGATATAAAGAGATGATCTGACCTGGTAGCCATCTTGAAGTAACTGTTACTGTTACCATCACTCATAATCAAACTTTATTTACATTCTGTATGTGTGTTTAAACAGTCCTGAAAAAGTGTTGCGGAGGATGAGAACATCAGGCATGAATACTTTTTTTTTTAGTATTATAATAAATAAATATTCAGCAAATTATTTTTTCTGTCATCTAAAATAATCTAGTAGAACATCCATTTATTTATTTATTATTTTATGTTAATTTGTTTAAATTACAACATGACACACATTTAAACACAGACAGACACATTGCGGTAATGAGAAATTCAGCAGAAAATGAAGTAAAAAAAAAAAAAAAAGAATTCTCATGTTGAAATGAAGTTAGAGAGCAGTATTGTCCATATTTTGATGCTTTTTTACATAACAAAATTGCACATTTTATATTTTAATGGTTTAATGAGTCACCCATTTATGTACATGTGTTTTCTGTGTTGCTACAATATCATTTAATTATTTGTGTAATCCGACTGTAATTAAAACACATATTGTTGAATTATTATACATTTGTCTTTATAATATAATTATAAAGACATCAATCACACGCAGAAGCTGCAGATACGCCTGCTGTAAAACAGTGTGAGGAGGGATATAGTTTTATCACAAGAGGGAAATACAGTCAGTATTTACAGTCACATTAACATATTTGTATTGAGTTTAATCATGTGGCATTTTTAATATTCATAAGACACTCAGAAGCTAATAAACATGATGAAGAGAAAATCACACACTCCCGCGCTCGTGTGTGTGTGTGTGTGTGTGTGTGTCTCCCTCCTTGTTCAGCTGATAAGTGTATGGAGGTGCATCAAATGCATCAGGTCATAATTGTTCGTCTTTTAACTCGGATAAAATTCAACAATATGGAGTTTAGTTTAAAATCTTACAATTTGGGATCATCTGCATTTTTCCTCAGAGGAGATTAATCGCTTCATTTGCTATTTTTCTTCCTTTGTCAGGAAAGTTTGAAACATCGCTGAATTTTAAAGAAATTCAAATTAAGTGTTACATGGAGTTTTAAAAGAACTTTGTCAAAAGAAAGTTACACCTCTTCTGTTAAGCCTTATTGATTAATTCCTGTCATATTTTTAAACCAACTTTCCCGGATTTCTCTCTGGAAGGAAGATAATTAAAAAGTTCAGCATTTCCTTGTCTTCAGCCGAACAAGCTTTGTTCATGTCTTAGAGTAAATGATCTTCATCTGATTTCAATCTTCATTTAAGACTTATGTTAAAGTTGATGTGTTTGTAAAATTGTTATTATTCTGATTAAAAATATAATTAAAAATGATCAGACTGAGTCTTTTATTGTGTTTCTCTCAGCAGATGTGTGTATATTTACAGTATATTGCTGCACGATCAAAACAGTAAAAATATAAGCATGATGAAAAAAACAAAACTCTTTAACTAAAAGAAATGATGAGAAAAATACATCAATATACATAAATCTTTTAAATTTACACAGGATTAATAAGTCTCCTGGGTTAGACTCCAAGCCCCCTGTGACCCTGTGCACAGGATAAGGAGTGTAGAAGATGAAGGAATTAATATTATTATTGTCTTGTGTAAACCAGATTACTTGCTGATCATTTATTGTTAAATAGATATTCCTGTATTATAAATCTAATGGAGAGTAAAAAATGTCTACAAATTGGATCCATCAGGTTCTACAGGTTTAAAATTTGAAATTCACAGTAAATAAAAATTCTACAGAAAGAATAAAGACAAATAGTCAAATGTGCTGAGGGATTTGTTCATTTCAGAAAGGAAATATTTTAATCTAAAATGCCTTTGGTTTGATCATTCATGTTAATTTCATAATAAAGTTTAATGACAAATTTACCATCTCATTTTTATTCCTAAATTATGTGTGACATAGCTGCCAACTTTTCAGAAAAGCTTGGAGTGAGATTTCAAAAATAAGGACATGGTTTAGCGCGCACGCGACACCCCATTACACACACACACACACACACACACACACACACACACACACACACACACACACACCATTACCCTGCACGTCTCTATAAGGACAGAGAACATGACAATATCTGCATTGTGTTTATATTCACAGCAACATTAAAAGAATAACTCACTGGATAAAGAGAGAATCCTACAGAACACACACAGTATTATGTGTAATGTATGACGTCTCCTGCACACACTCGTACTGCCGAAGCTCAGAATCAAGTAACAAAATAACAACAGAAATTAACTGATTAAAAACATATACATGCATTGAATTGCTAGGGATTAAAAACTAATGAAGAAGGAAATCACAAAACAAATGTGGTAATAATAATAATAATAATAATAATAATAACTGGAGAAAGTGCAGTCAAAGGAGAATCATTATTGATACAAAAGAAGGGGAGAAGAAAAAAATGAAAAATAATGATCCTGAATATAAAGTCGGATTGTGCTGCAGGTATGATTGTAAATCTCTCTCACACACACACACTCGTGTCTGAAGTGCTCTGTTTAATAGCAGCGAAGAGAGCATATTTAAGTTCCCTTTCAAAAGCTACACTCAATGCTGCGTGAAAACGCTATGGGAACATCTCTTTGTTGCCCGGTTGTGAAGCATGTGCATGTCAAACCCGCCGAATACCTTCGGCTTATAACCTGTGCCAGGCATGACGTCACCGAATAAGGTGCACCTGCAGGTTATAAATAGGAGTGAACCGGCGCATTCCTGAGGCTCGCGTGTTGATCTGGCAGACGCGCACGAGATGGAATTTCCAATTTCTCTCTCGCTCTCTCCGGATCAGGAAGTTTTAGCTTCCGCTTCGCAAGCGCACTCCGGCGCTTCTTGTGAAGGATCGGAAGAATCTTCCTCTCTCATTTCCATGGAAGTAGCCTCCTCACAACGCTCCTCCAGTGCTGACAGAGCTTTTGAGGAATTATTAGAGGCTATAACGCGTGCGGTCGAGCGATTGCATATCGACCGGCCGCAGCAGCTAGATTCCCCCAAGCGTTCGAGATTGAACGACAGGTGTCTGTCGGGTGGCCGGGGGGAGGAGCCTCAACGTCTCTCCCTCCCCTTCTTTGGTGACGTCCATGGTGAATTAACTCTTTCATGGAGCAAGCCGTATTCATCGCGTGTTTTTGTTTCTTCGACGTATTCGAATGATATTATTGATGCGAAGGCACGCGGTTATATGATGATGCCCAGATAGAAGAGACGCTTGCGGGCTATCTCTCTCCTGGGACATCATCCTCCCTGAAAAAGCCTACTCTCCCCTCCAAGTCGTGCAGATTGACACCTGCTTTTGTGGGTAAAGCTTTTCAGGCAGCAGGACAGGCTGGTGCTTCACTGCACACCATGGCGGTTTTGCAGGTTTACCAGACTGACCTGCTGAAGGACCTGAGCAGCGGCGGGGCTATTGATGACAGGGCGTTTGCAGAGCTGCGCCTAGCCACAGACCTGTCTCTCTGTGCAACCAAGCGGACGGCCCGTGCTGTGGGCCGTTCCATGGCTGCCATGGTATCCACGAAGAGGCATCATTGGCTGAACCTCACGGGCATCAAGGATAAGGATCTTGTTGTCTTCCTCGATGCCCCCATCTCGCCTTCCGGCCTTTTGCCGACGCTGTTAATTCCGCCGCCACTAGGTTTAGAGAGGCAAAGCTATATGAACAGGCCTTTGGGAGGTTCCTTCCCCGCCGTGCTCAAGAACCGGGACCGTCGGCCGCCCGGCCCCGGCCAGGTCTGGCCCCTATCAGGCGTGAGGTGCAGAAGGAGAGCGTGACCAGCCGCGCACCCCCCCGTAAAGACTGGAGTGGGGCTCGCCGCTCTTCTCAAAAATCTGCTTCGAAAAGACCGGATCTGAGTAGCTTCCTCTCTTCAAAGAAGAAGCCCTGAGTTCGTGCGCCTGGGGCCATGGGGGTGTCTCCCCCCGGGGAGGGGCGCCTGGAATTTCATCACAAAACAGGGCCTCCTGCCTGGCACTCCCGGGAGGCCGGTGTTCAATCCCCGCCACCACTGGTGTTCGGGGAGCGCCGGTCTCCAATGAAAAGTTGGGTGTTCAGGCATCATCTGCCACACTTCATCTCCCAACACCTAACACCCCCCCCCCCCATCTAGCCGAAGTGTCAAAGCTCGTGCCCCTTTCGGAGAAGCTGGCAGCGTGGAAACTACTGCCAGGTGTATCTCCTTGGGTATAAAGGACTGTAGGCACAGGCTACAGGATTCAGTTTGCACATCGTCCTCCGCGTTTCAACGGCGTGGTCTCCACTTCCGTGAAACCGGATCGAGCACATCTGCTGGCCCAGCAGTTACAGACTCTGCTGGGCAAAGGGGCCATAGAACATGTTCCCCTCCCAGACAGAGAGTCAGGCTACTACAGTCGGTACCTTTTGGTGCCCAAGAGAGGGGGAGGGTTGCGTCCGATCTTGGATCTTCGCGGCTTGAACCGCTATCTCAGAAATCCAGATTCAAAGTTTGACTGTCAAAATGATCGATCTCAAGGACGCATATTTCTATAGAAATATTGCCACAGCACAGGAAGTTCCTGAGGTTCGCTTTGGAGGCGAAGTTTACCAGTATTGGGTCCTTCCATTTGGCCTAGCTCTGTCACCCCGCACATATACAAAATGCATGGATGCAACTCTGGCTCCTTTATGACTCCAGAGCATCCGTATTTTGAATTACATAAACGACTGGCTGATTCTGGCCCAGTCTTAAGAGCTAGCGCTTCGACATCGGGATGTCGTCCTAGCCCATCTTCATTCTTTAGGATTGAGACTCAACGCCACAAAAAGCGTTCTCCTTCCTGTTCAGAGGACAACATATTTGGGTGTCACATGGGATTCGGTCACAATGCGGGCACAGTTGTCTCCTGCACGTGTCGAATCCATTCTCAACACCCTGAAGGAAATCAAGCTAGGCCAGAAGGTCACTGTTCATCACTTTCAGAAATCTTTAGGCCTCATGGCAGCTGCGTCCACGGTGATACCTTTGGGCCTTCTGCACATGAGAGCATTTAAGCTGTGGCTAAGAGCCAAGGGGTTTCATTCAAGAGCCAACCCCTAGAGGCTAATAAGGGTTACGCGCCGGGGGCTTCGTACCCTTTCTATGTGGTTCAGACCCCAGTTTCTGACTTTGGGTCCCACTCTAGGTCCGTCTTGTCATCGCAAGATGCTAACGACAGACGCTTCCCTCACGGGCTGGGGTGCGGTCTTGGATGGCCGTCCAGCACAAGGGAGCTGGAGAGGTCATCTTCTCGCGTGGCACATCAATTGCCTCGACATGATGGCTCTGTTTCTGGCCCTGAAACACTTCCTCCAGCAGTTGAGAGGCTACCATGTCCTAGTGCGGGTGGACAGCACTGCGGTAGTCTCGTACATAAATCGCCAGGGTGGACTGTGCTCGCGCCGCTTGAACAAGCTAGCGCACCAGGTTCTGGTTCTGGTTCATCCCCGGCCCGAGCTCTGGAACCTTCACGTTTGGCCCCTGAACGGACCAACTAAGACATGCTGGGCTTTCAGCCAGCGTAATTGAAACCATTTTAAGTGCCAGGGCTCCCTCCACTAGTAGAACTTATGCCCTCAAATGGAGTGTATTTGAAAATTGGTGCATGGCAAGACATGTAGACCCAGTTCACTGCCAGATTGTTTCAGTGCTGGAGTTTCTGCAAGAAAGGTTGTCCTAGGGCTTATGCCCTAGGACGCTCAGAACGTACGTAGCTGCTATTTCGGCTTGTCACGCTCTGAATGATGGGGTTTCTGTGGACAAGCACCATTTAGTTGCCCGTTTTATTCGTGGAGCTAAACGGTTGAAGCCGCCCACTAGAGCGACGGTCCCTTTGTGGGACTTAACTATCGTACTCGAAGGCCTGGCCGACACCCCTTTCGAACCACTAGAGTCAGCGCCTGTCAGGCTTCTGCTTCTTAAGATGGTTTTTCTTATGGCTATTACGTCTAAAGCTATTCTGCATCCTCACCCGAACTATCTTCCAAGGTTCCATTCTCGACCATGCACCCAGTTGTTCTCGAGGCCTTCTGTCCTCCGCCTTTCACAGCTCCGGAGCAGGAAAGACTTCATTTACTGTGTCCAGTACGTGCTCTTAGGATCTACGTCCACCGCACTAGCCAGTGGCGTAAGTCAGAGCAGTTCTTTATTTGCCATGGGGGTCTGCCATTAGACAGACTCTGTCACACTGGGTGAGAGATGCCATTGCCCTAGCCTATGAGGCGTGTGGTCACACTTCGCCTCTGGGAATCAGGGCTCACTCAACCAGGGGGATTGGCTCATCAATTGCCTTGGCAAGAGGCGTCCCCCAGCAGCAGGTGTGTGATGCGGCGGGCTGGTCCTCTCCACACACGTTTGTTAGATTTTATAGTCTGGATGTCAATGCTACTCCGGGTTCACGGATCCTTCAGTCAGCATCCCAGAGCTAGGTCTGAGACCTCCTCGGCTTGTGCGCACACGCTACACAACCTGGGGGTCCAGACACTTGCAGTGCGGCGGCGTTGGTATTCTCGTTCCCATAGCGTTTTCACGCAGCATTGAGTGTAGCTTTTGAAAGGGAACGTCTCGGGTTACTTGACTGTAACCCTGTTCCCTGATAAAGCGGGAACGAGATGCTGCGTTCCGATGCCGCACTGCTGGCGTGCCTGGACGTCCTTCAGACAAAATTGACCTGAGGATGTTTCCGGTTCACTCCTATTTATAACCTGCAGGTGCACCTTATTCGGTGACGTCATGCCTGGCACAGGTTATAAGCCGAAGGTATTCGGCGGGTTTGACATGCACAGGCTTCACAACCGGGCAACAAAGAGATGTTCCCATAGCGTTTTCACGCAGCATCTCGTTCCCGCTTTATCAGGGAACAGGGTTACAGTCAAGTAACCCGAGACGCTCTTATACATCAAAAGAACAAAAGCCACAAACATGTCCTGTACAGACAGACATATCAGAAAGTCTAACATGTTACCTCCACAATCTCTGTACAGATATGATTAAAATAATTCAAGAGTTTACTCCAAACATAGAGCAATTCCTCATTAAAACCGAGCAGCTGGTAACCGCTGCAACAACACTGTGCCAATTTACACCTGCTTCTGAGAGGACGACAAAATAATGTGTAACACTGTAGAGTTTTGTTTCAGACTTTTACTGTTTTGATTGTGCGGCAATATACTGTAAATATACACACATCTGCTGAGAGAAACATGATATAAGACTCAGTCTGATCATTTTATATTACGTTGTTAATTAGAATAAACAGGTGATGTCATTCTGAATAATAACATAATTTTACAAACACATCAGTTTTAAGGTAAGTCTTAAATGAAGATTAAAATCTGGTGATGAAGAGTGTGTCATTGTGTCTCTCTACAGGTTGTATAATTGTGGTGTCTCAGATGAAGGCTGTGCTGCTCTGACTTCAGCTCTGAGATCAAACCCCTCACACCTGAGAGAACTGGATCTGTCCTGGAATAAAGTAGGAGACTCAGGAGTGAAGCATCTCTGTGCTGTACTGGAGAATCCTCACTGTAAACTGGAGACACTGAGGTAAGATCATCTCTCTGAGAGTCACATGACCTGCTCCTCAGTAAGACACATTCTCTAATAGTGAGACTGAAGCAGAAGTTTTAGGTTCATCATCAATGTCCTGAGGAGGAAGATTGTTTCTTTTCACTGCACACTGATGATTTGTCACAGAGTCTTTGGGTCAGATGTACGTATGTGAGAAGCTGCAGAGCAAAACATGACTTGATGTGACTGCAGTGTGTCTGAAATGACTGTGAAATTTACTAAAACACTGTAACTAATCACACAAACTGCACCTGGGACACAAACTAAATGCACTGTGTGTGAGCTGTAGGGTTTAAAAGCAGCAGGGAAATGCAAATGAGAAACATTTTATTGGTCTTAAAACTGAAATAATGTTTATTTTGTCAGTGAACATTCATCTTCATCTAGCTGCTATAAACAGGGTTGCCAGATCTGCATAATATACGCAGTATTAAAACCATGCAGTCTTTCTTAATAGTTCTTTCACTGAGCTCTTAAATAGTCTTGTATTATTTCACATTTTGTCATGAATGAATAATGAATATTTTAATGAATGAATATTTATAAATAAACTCACTGACTCAAATACACTCATACAGTAACACAGAGCTGAAGTTGAGAACAGGATTAATAGGTGTGTGTATGAGAGGAGATCACAGTGCATGATCACTACTGTATGTTTAATATAGAGAATGTGGAGTTACATCACACTGTTTTTATACCACGTTGCTTTTTGGGACAGGGTACCAATCCATTGCAGGGCACAGACACAAACACTCACTCATTCACACACTTCGGGCAATTTGGGAACGCCAATTAGCCTAACCTACATGTCTTTGGACTGTGAGAGGAAACCAGAGTACCCGGAGAAAACCCACCAAGCATGGGGAGAACATGCAAATTCCATGCACACAGAGACGGGAATCGAGCCCAGACCCTGGTGGTGCAAGATGACTGTGCTAACCGCTACACCACCGTGCTGCCTAAGTGATTACACTTTACAAGAAAAAGTGTTAAAACTACAAGTCACTGGACGTTCATGAACAATTCTGCAGTGTCTGGACGATTAACTATCAAACCAAACATAAATGTAAACATGTAGAAGATGTAGTCAAAGTATTGTTTACGTTGTATAAATGATCATGTGACCTACTGTGGCAGTGTTTGATGCAGCAGTTTCATCCTGACAAAGCATTGTTCTGAGGTTTTCTGTTTATTATCAGCAAAGAAAATGCAGTGGATCGTCGCCATATAAATTTAGTCTGTTCCGGAGGCAAGTTTGTAGCTCGAAATTTTGTATAGTGAAGTGCGTTTTCCCCTATAAATTCCAAATGTCCAACACTTTAATCAATTTTTGCATAAGTTCCTGGCAATAAGGACACAGTGCAGAACACAGAACACTGTATTACCAATTATTATTTTTTTGATTTCCACTAAATTTGTACGGAAAAAAAAGTATTTTCTCTATTCACGCAAACAAAACAGTTTGGATCAGCTACCAGAAATTCGTGAAACCGGAAGAAACTGCTCTTCATGTCGAAGCGAAAAGTCGAATATTCTCTAGCCAGGGTGTTCATACGGCAAGAGTCCACTATATATTTCAGCTTTTGTTCAGGTGTCCTGTGTCACGTCTTACATCCCGTGACCTCGAAAGAACAAAACTTATTAATAGGTGAGTCATATGGAGACACGGAGACAGATAGACGAAGGGAAGCACATTGTTAGGTTTAAAAGAAGAATGTCCAAGTTACGTTTTAGTCCCCATTCCACTGAGCCCAATTTACTCATTATTATTATTATTATTAGTGGTGCTTGCGAAGCGAAGCACTACTATTATAATCTCACAGGCTTATTCTTTTTCTTTTTCTTCTTCTTCTTCTTCCGTATGAAAGTTTGGCGCGTAACTAGTCCCGCACCGTTTGTCGTAGACCCATGAATGAGGTATGAAAACGTGCGGCTTGGTCGGGAATGGGGTGCTATGACTTTTCTAAGGGGTCGGCGGTTAATTGCCAATTAACCGCCCCGAAAAGTCCCATAGACTTAACATTGAGAGCAACTTTGACGGATTGTAGCGCAGAGAAGGAATTTTGTAGAGCGGTCAAATTTACCACATTTGTAAAGGTTTGGAACCTGTGTCAGACCATACCCCGCAAGAGGGTATAAGTTCTACCCCCGGGGCAACAGGCTCCCAAATTTGCCCCAGTGAAGTATAATGGGGAATTTGGAGTGTAACTACAACTGTATTGTTTGTCGTAGATCCATGAAAGAGATGTCAAATCATGCGGCTCATTCGGGACAGGGGTGCTTAGACTTTCATGAGGGGGGGGGGGGGGTGGTTAATTGCCCCCAAAAAATACCATAGACTTAACATTGATATGAACTTTGACGGATTAAAGCGCAGAGTGGGAATTTCGGAGA
>QNUK01001102.1:0-121010 GCA_013621035.1 Clarias magur | reverse complement strand
ACACACACACAGACAGACAGACACACACACAGACAGACAGACACACACACAGACAGACAGACACACACACACACAGACACAGACACACACACACAGACAGACACAGACACACACACACAGACAGACACAGACACACACACACAGACAGACACACACACACAGACAGACAGACACACACACACACAGACAGACACACACACAGACACCTCTGATGCTCACTGCAATACAGCTGAATAAACTTTTATTTGCATTCAGGAGTGCTGTTCTAATGTTTAGTGTAAGCACTCAGATCATCCCTGGTTGCTTGAACATACAGTGTGAGCAAAGAGGTCACTTCAGGCCATTCAGGAAGTCTGATTAAAATATTTAGTGTGAATCAACACATCAAATACATTATTAAAACTCACACCATGTTTTCCAGCTTTAAGTAGCAGGAGGTCAGGTGTAGCTCATTTCTCCTGACTGCTTTGGAGCAGCTCTGTGTCTCGCTTTGGCTTTTTTAATGGTTAGCTTATAGGCACAGGAAGGCTATTAGTTGCTGGCTGCCAGTACAGGATGTGACCAAACTGCAGTAGCTTCCTGTGGCCGAGATGGGAAGCGACACAATACCATAGTGAAACATGAGAAGTGGATTATTATAGAAATGCCTTGCAGCTTGAACTTCCTGGAAGTGTTGCACTGGATGCTCAGTGAACATTCAGTATAATAGAAAAACATTCAATAATTCAACAGTGTTGAAATAAACAGTATTAATTAATCATCTTGCTCAACAGATACTGTACTGTTCATGCACCATTTTTTTATCAGCACGATTTGTTTGAAATACTCCTGACAAAATGTATTAACAAATGTTTATTACTTCTGTGAACACAATACTGGTAACTAACCTCAGTCTGCTTTTCTTTCTCTATAGTGAACAGCTGTAACGTCTGATGATGCAGATCAGTAATTCCTGCAGATCAGTGAAATCATGTTAAAATCATCATACATATACTAATAAAATGTTCAGTAAACTTCAAGTGTGAGGCTGGTAGTCACATGACTGTGTAGAAGTCCCTTTAAGGCCTTCACGTTCAAGTGTTGCTTCAGTGTGACTGTTTCTTACTTGTGGTTTGTTGCATGTATAGAATTATTGAAAGAGGAAACAGGTTTTAAGTACAGCAGCAACACATCCAGTAACTAACGCAGTGAGACTTCAGAAAGACACTCTGAGTGTAGTTTATCAGTGATGTTTTCCATGGAAGCTAGACTTTTTTTTTTCTTTTTCTTTTTTCCCAGACTATGTGTCATTTTAATCAGGAAAAAATCTTTAACAGTTTTGTTTCGGTAATAAACTCCTCCGTGCTGTTCCTCACATAGTTGCCAGTTCTGCTTATATTACATGACGTTGGGCTTCCTTTCTTAGAAATCGCTTAAAATTATTACGGGTTGCTGGTCATGCTTTTTGGGCTTATTTTTAAAAACATGGTTGCTTGACAAAAAAAAAATATTTTTTGCAATTTTGTTTCCCTTTCCCTAAATTCACTCCTTGACACAGTCTACACAACCTCCTGTAATCAGCACTGTAACACCCTCCCACACACCCCCATGTGGACCTACACAGAACTGCACAATAGAGATCCTGATTCCTAGAGCTGTAATGAATCTGCAGCCCCACCTTCCACCTCCCCCCACAGGAGAAGTCATGTCATGCTCGGTCTCCTCATATTACTTGAGAATGCCCACAACAAAGTGCTCCTAGTATGGAATAATATAAGAAAGATTGGGAAAAAGCAAAAGATTTCTTTTAAGCATATGTTTTTATAATGTAGGCTAGTACATTTGCAGGTGACAAAAACAAGCATAACGTCCTTACAGAGATGTGGCCATTAAGAATGCAGGTTTTATTTTCCAGCGGAAGGGCGCAATTAGTCTCACGTCTATATAACAAACAAAAATGTTTGATATGTAGTTTTTGTAATGTCTTAACAGGGACAAAACACATGGCAGTTGAAATAGTCTTAAAATTAATTTCATTTCCTGATAATAGGCTATCTGATAGTGTTAACTATGTGAATGTCATGATCCATGAATGTCAACATATCTTCGTTAAAATGTAAAAATGTGTCAACATTGAGCACCATCAGAAGACATGAATGAACAGAAGAAAAAAAAAATTATATATACACACGCACACACACAAGTGATTATTCTTATATGCACATAAGTGCTTCAGGCTCTTTATGATAATAATCATCATTCTTTTTTTAATAATTATTTCATCCATTATTTGACCACGGCTGGAAATAATAGTTGGAATGTCGTCGTGAATTTATGGCTGAAATAAATCTGTTCATTGGCGTGCGTGAACCCGCGCCGCTCACTTTACAGAAGGTAGCGTTTTGACCAGCATTTTGACCTGGGGGGTATTCTAGAAAGCAGGTTATGTGACATACCCGGATAAGTTTAAGAGTAAGTTAGTGGATATCCTCAACTTTCAGTTCCAAAAACGGAGGTAACCTTCTGGGTATGTTTGTAACCATAGCAACTTACTCTCTGAAGATAACCTGCTCGGTAGCAGGTTATGTTCCAGGGTAAGTTTGTTTCAGAGGTTTATTGAGCACGACGGGCGCTTTTAATGTGGAGGCACAAATTATACGAGTTTTTTTCGCCGGGAGAGAGTTATATTGTGTATTGATGTCTTTTAATTTCATAATGATTATTTGAAAGTGTTATCGGTTTTCAAGGAAATTCGTTAATCGTCAATTTACTTAACACATCTCTTGAAACCGCATATTGCTAATGCTCAAAGTAATTAAACACATTGAGTACTGTTAACTTAAATAATTGCAAAAAATTAAATAGACCTTTAATAAACCTTTTTGAGTATTCAGAACTTTTTTTTTTTTTTTATATTTTAAGTAATCTTGAGTACGTAAGTCATCATCACTTAAAAAATTGATGTAACGTATTACAGTGTACATAGCACTTCAGGTTTTTTTTTTGCATGGCATTTTTTATACAATGTGGGTGACGCAAAGCATGTGGGAAAGGCAACTGTATGAGGCGCCGTATAGGGCTTAAATCAAACTTCACTCATGCACACACATATGAAACACTTGCATACACATATATGAAACAGGCACACATCTATATATACTACTAACTGCTCACACAACTACATATGAAATGCGCGCGCATATATCTATGAGACGCGCGCACATATATACAAACTTTTGGCACATATATACAAACAGTTTAGAAGCCGGAGTAGGACAGTATAATGATCATCAGCTCAATCACAAGGCATATTCACAACTGTCCACATAATGTCTGAATATTGCAGCGGCACAAAACGCAGGTGATGTTTAGCAAAAAGAAAATTGAAGCACGGAATCTGTGGCTAATATGTCGGATCCATTTGTGGTGATAATAAATAAACCACTCGCTGTCTTCTAAACTGTCCAGTAACAGTCTATTTAAAATGCTACTACTAATCAGAGAGAATGAATCGGCAAGTCCATATACATTAAAATTACTACACCCTACACCCTACTCCATGTGGGGGAATGTCTGTTAAGGGAACGTCACTCCACAAAATTCCGCCATTCGGAACATCCTGCAACGTCACTTCCTACATGCGTTACCATAGTAACATAAGCACCTTGGATACCTGTCGCTGCTGCTGTGGAAATTTCACGCTACGGACAGTAAATATAGAATATTTATTGAAAAAACCTGACACTAAAATATATAACGTTTTGAAACGTTTATAACTTATGAATAAATGATTCGATTAATTTACAAGATGTACAGAGATTTATTTATTTATTTATACAGATTACTAGTCTATGTAATACTAAATATTTCTTAATTAAATTAAAATAAAATTATTGTGTCCTGTTTATATGGTGTTGTCCTCGAAAATAATTATAATAAAGATTGTAATGACTGATAGGAATTCCCTTGTTTGTGCGCGTCTCATAGGTGTGAGTGTGTGTGTGTGAGTGTGCGCACGGAGACTTTGTGTGTGTGCGTGCATCTCATAGGTGTATGCGCGTGCATGTCATATGTGTGTGTGCTTGCATCTCATAGGTGCATGTGCTTGCATCTCATATGTGTGTGTGCGCGGAGAGTTTGTATATATGTGCGCGCGTCTCATAGGTATGTGTGCGCGCATTTCATATGTAGTTGTGTGAGCAGTTAGTAGTATATATAGATGTGTGACTGTTTCATGTGTGTGTGCATGAGTGAAGTTTGATTTAAGCCCTATACGGCGAATCACTTACCACTGAACCACTAGTGCTGTATAGAGTTTAAGAAGGTGGAATTTTAAGGTTACTGTTACTTACGTACTTACGATTACTTAAAATATCAAAAGGTTCTGAATACTCAAAATGTCTATTAATTTGACCTAATTGCAATTATTTAAGTTAACAGGACTCAGTGTGTTTAATTACTTTGAGCATTAGGGTTTACAGTGTATAAGGGAAGCCGATGTCAAATGTGCTATTTAACACTCTCACGCATTTACGCTGTCCGTTATTTTTTGCCAAGCCAACTCTCTTTCTTTAGCCTATGCAGCCGTGTTGCTTTTTTCATTATTATTGGCTTAAATTCTTCATATGCTGCATTTAAACCTCTAACTCCACGTCTGTGAAGTATGCCGCTCTCTTTTTTTCGGCGATCCCTTGCAAATGTCTTTATGTATGCACCGTGCACACGCATTAACTCTGGGTAACCAGTAGGAGGTTGATTAAACTTACTCTTCTCAGGGGTTTTGGAACCGACATACTTATGGTTTGCCGGTTTGGAGTAAATCAACCCTGAGGTTAAGTTTTACCAAATGGTAAGTTAACCGAGCTTTCTGGAATACCCCCCAGATTTATCTATAAGAATGCAGACATGCTACCCTAGAAATGCAACAAACACAAATATAAAGGCTACTCGCTAAATAAACACTGGCTTTTCCAACACAACAGCGCGCTCCGATGTGAGCCTCTTTATTCCAGCCATAATATAACATTTTTGCTGTGCAGTTTATTTTTCTGTGTGCATAAGAAGTGCACTTCAATGTATGATGAATTTGACACATCAATACAAGTCCTAGGAAGCAGGTTTCTTGCGAATCATGCAAATATTCTAAATGGGGGTCTTGACATTTTCACATAGAGTTCCACATTATTCGTTCCACAGCCCAAAAACTGTGGAATTAGTAAAAAAAATAAATACATAAAAAATTAATACAAAATATAAAGTAAAGTTTAAACAAATTAACCTGCACTTTCTCTTTAAAAAAAAAGTTCAAATAAATTCCAAGAGATAAGTGTTTACTTTTGTGAGCGCAGACGCTGTGTATGTGTGTGTTTGTGTATGTGTGTGAAGCTAAAGTAAGAGGAGAGGAGAAATCAGACCCTCCCCCTCTCCCTCTTCTCATCTTACACAGTAACCCTTCCTCCTCTCTTACCTGAGTTTCTCTCACACACACACACACACACACACATTAATGGAAAGACTGTTTTATTGGAAAAATTAGCAAGAAACATCGCTAATAACTAAGGAGGAGCGGTTGGGTATGTGAGTGCGCGTGAAGGTCGAAAGCAGGGGTGTGTATGAAGGGGCACGGTGTCCAATGAAGCGCGTGCACACAGACACAAAGTGGGAGACGATTACCCACAATTCGCAGTGCGCGAGGGAGGAAAAACATTTGCTCAGTTGTGATCACGTGACGCTCTGCATCAAAACAAAAAGCGCATGCGTGCTACATGATACTCGGTACTCGTAAACCAAGACTTGTTAGTTTTTCAAGTCAGAATTTATTAAAAATCTTTGCTCGTCTTGCAGAACACTCACAAACCGCGTTACTCGCAATCTGAGGTTCCACTGTATATTATTTACACTCTAGTTTGTACGCCTACTGCTCTGTCCTTTTCCATCTCACAATTCACTTACTTGTGATAGAGGAGAATGTCTGCCCTTCCATAAATAAATAAATAAATAAATAAAAATTCGTTGCAATTTTATTTTTGTAAAAACAATGAACATATACTGTACATACAGTACCAGTTAAAGTTTGGATACACCTTCTAATTCAATGTTTTTGTGTTTTTTTTCTGAAGTGTATGTAAAGATGCTGATTTCATTTTACAGCAGGACTTGGCACCTGCTCACACTACCAAAAGTACTAATACCTGCTTTTAGTCGCTCAACCTAAACCACACAGAGAATCTATGGAGTATTGTGAAGAGGAAGATGCGAGACACTAGAAACAACAACACAAGAGCTGAAGGCCGCTATCAGAGCAACCTGGGCTTCCATAACAATGTAAAATGAGTCCCAACCAGGAACTGAGTGCTGTACATGTTCATACGTTTCAGTAGTCCATTTCTGTCCAACTCTTTATTGCTTTTATAAATCTAAGTAATATCCTATTTTCCTGAGATACTGAATTTGGGTTTTTCATTAGTTGTAAGCTATAATCGTCAGAATTAAAAGAAATAAACACTTGAAATATATCAGTCTGTGTGTAATAACTGAATTACTGAAATAAATCAACTTTTCAATTACGATATAAACTAGAATTTGTATTAATATGTTAATGTTAACATTGCGCCTGTAACATTCTATAATAATATGTGACATATTTTGGGTTTGTCTATGAAACTGCTGTTACTCCTTTGTTTTGCGAGAGTTGGCAACCACGCCACCTTATTTTGTATTTTACATCACGTGTCTGTGCATGTGCTATTAAAATTTAATAGGATGAGGGTGCAAACCTTAGGGCAGGCGTGCCTATCGCTGGGGTCCTAGACAGCATTGCACATAAAAATTACAAGAAAATCTCTCTCACCATGCCGTTCGCCTTTTGGTGTAGATAAGCAGAAAGGAGGGCGGAGCTTCCAAACTCACAGGTAATGGCACTGCGGTAAAGTTCATTTGCCGTTTGATGTTGGTTGGATATTCAGCTTTTGCTGCTCCTCTACATGCAAGGAAACTGTCATGTTTCAACATTCTCAAGTTGATATAAACAAAAAGTTATTCAGGGATGCGCATAACTCCGTTAAAAGTGGAGCTGCTCTGTGTACGGCTTAGGGACTGCATAAAAATTGTGTAAAACTGCAAGTACAGTCAGTGATTAAGGGATATTGGCAGATGCCACTTACACAGCCGAAGTGTACACAAAATCTTTTTTTTTTTCACAATAATCAATTAAACAACAAATCAATTGCACATTTCCTCATAATTCCTCCTGTGATATGCCTCTCTCTATGCCAGAAGCATGTTACAAGAGCTCTTTCCCCAGTTAAATGCCTCTATTTAGAGTTATATTAATTTATTGTAATTTTAATCAATTATTGGCAAAATAATCAATTAAACAACAAATCCATTGCCCCCCCCCCCTATAATTCCTCTTGTGAAATGTCTCTCTCCATCAGAGCAACATGTCACCACAGTATAAAATGTATCGTTTAAATTCATTTAATAAATAACCTAAACAAAATTAAACCTGTGATAACTATTAAACTAATAACACCTGCAAATGATTTTGTCATAAGTCACTGTGGAGCTCAACCTGCCTACAGATTGAGAAAGAGATAACGGTGAGGAGAATGAACCAAAAGCATCAGAGCAGCCCACAGGTGCATAATATTAAAAATACTATCCCTTGCTTCCACTTGCTCTTAAACTTAAACTGTAGTAGAGTTGTGTAAGTTGGATTTGCCAATATCCCTTAATCATTGGTTGCACTTGCAGTTTTCTACGTTTTTATAGAGTGCATGTAATTTTTACGCGGTCCCTAAACCGCACATAGCGCTGCTCCGCTTTTAACGGGGTTATGCGCCTCCCAGAAAAAAAAAGCAAACATTTTTGTTTATATCGCCTGGAAAATGTGAAAACATGACAGATCCTCCTTGAAGCACATTTAAGACAAATAAGTGAACATATCACAAGACCCAATATTCGTTTTCAAACCTTCGTTGTTGCACGTAGAGGAGCAGCAAAGGCTGAACGCCAAATGAACTTGAGCGTGTCTTTCAGCGGATACAGCCTTGAAACAACGAAAAGTCACGCACGAGTCACTTTCCACAGTATTTAATCCAGGAAAAGCAGAAGCTCTCAGTCCTAAAGTATCTTTTATTCCTCGTGTCTGTTCGCTTCTCCTGCGCACAGGGGGCGTGTCCAAATGATGCCTCGCTCCGAGACAAGTGTTCTCTGAGAGTCTTCTTCTTCTTCTTTGGTGTTTTCCGGCAGTTGGCATCCATCATGTTGCATTACTGCCCCTCTCTTCCGGAGTGTGGGTTGGAGAGTAGGTAAAAAAAAAAAACCTTCCTCCACTTTCTATCATCTTGATCTTCTTTCTTCCATTTATTCCCCACTCTTTCCTTCAAATCCTATTCATTACCCCTGTTTCTCATAGATAAGCTAGCACTATCCTGTTTTTCCTTCCATTATCTGCCCCTAGCCCCTCCTCTATGCACCCCTATTTCCCTCAGTCTATCCCTCATGACCTCTGTGCCTCATAACTCCTGCACCTGATGATCACATGTTCTACTGACTCCTCTTCCTGACATCTGTCACACAGTCAGTTTCATTTTGAGTGTTTTATTTAATAAGTTATGCCCCAGCCTTAATCTTGTCATCACTACCTCTTCCCTCCTTTTCCCCACTCCCACTCTTTCCTTGTTCACTTTTCCTTGTATCTTATACAAGTGTCTTCCTTTCCTATCTCTGTCCCATCTATCCTGCCGCTTTTGGATAATTTTCTCCCATATGATGCTTTTCACCTCTGTTTTACTCATTTTAACGTTAACCTCAACATTATCTCTTGTGAGTGTTCCCTTGGCTAATTTATCTACTATCTCATTTCCCTTAATTCCTATATGTGCTGGTACCCACATGAAGATGACCTTAATGCCTTTATTTATTGTCCTTGTGTACACGTGAAGTACCTCATACAAAATATCTTGTCTTGCCTTTGAATGAAATGATCTTAAACTTGCTAACACTGACAGTGAGTCAGTGCATATCAGGACCTTTCCTTCCTCATTTTCCTCTACCCATTGTATTGCGTACAGTATTGCCATGATCTCTGTCGTATAAACTCCTATTCTATCAGATGTCCTTTTTCCCCCTTCCACTTGTTTTTCCGGAATTGCCACCCCAAATCCTGTTTTCCCTGTTTGTGGATCTTTGGATCCATCTGTATAAATTACTACATATTCTTTATACTTTTGACTTACATGTATTTTGAATAATGTCTAAGTTTTCTTCATTGTTCATTTTCCTTTTTTCCGCCACTAAGTACCAATCTACTTCAGGCCATTCCATCTTCCATGGAGCCATTTCTGGTATAACTGTCGTTTCTGTCACTTGTAGCTCAGAGATTTCTAATTCTTTTGCTATTCTATTTCCTATTCTACCAAAGTTCTCTCCGTGATTTCTCCCATTTTCCCAGCATTCTTCCAAAACTTTTTTTGTAATATGTGTTTCTTTATGACCTTTTAACCCTACCCAGTAGTTTGCCATTAGCTGCATCCTCCTTAATTCTAATGGCATTTCCCCGACTTCCACTTGCACTGCCGCTACTGGTGAGGTTCTAATAGCACCACAGCACACTCTCAAGGCTTGTGATTGTATCACATCCAGTCTTTTTAATGACGACTTGGCTGCTGATCCTATCACTATACTTCCATATAGGATCTTATCATTGTCACATATACTCTTCTCAAAGAAGACTTACTAGCTCCCCATTCTCTTCCTGCCAAACATCTCATCAGATTTATTACTTTTTTGCATTTGTCCTCCATTTTCTTTATATGTTCTGCAAAATTCAATCTTGCATCAAATGTTATTCCAAGATATTTATAGTTCCCTACTCTCTCCAATTCATTCCCATACATTTTTTAGCCCCCCCCCCTCCCGCCTTTCTACATCTCTTTCTTCTTGTGAATATTACAGTTTGGGTCTTTTCAATGGAGAATCTAAATCCCCACTCATGTCCCCATTCCACTACCTTATCTATTGCTTCTTGCATTCTCCTTTTTTTATGTACTCTATGTTTCTGCCTCTTTTCCATAATGCTCCATCATCTGCAAATAAAGACCTGCTAATATCACCTGGAATTGTTGTGAAAATGTCATTTATAATAATAATGAAGAGTATTGGGCTTATCACACTTCCTTGTGGTTTTCCATTTCCAATTGTGTATTGGTTTGACCTTTCTGCTCCTATCCTTACTTGAATTCTCCTTTCATACAAAAAATCTTTTATCCAATTAAACATTCTCCCGCAAATTCCTAATTTATTCAGCTTTATTAATAACCCCTCCTTCCATTCCTATTGAAATCCTATTGAAATCCTTCCTATTGAAATCTGCACACCAGATTACTTTTTGTCTATCTTGCCCTTGTATCCTACGCAACTTTTCCAATGTCAACCTTTTACATGGATTATAGTAGTTAATTATTGTTATCTGGCCCCCACTTTCCCAAATCTCTACCACAATGTACTCCTGATCCTCACCCTCTTCTAAGACCCTGTATGGTATTCCTTTCTTAATAAATGTGGCACACCCTCCTCCGACCCCATCCGTTCTATCCCTCCTTATTATTGTATACCCATGAATAACAAAATTGAGGTTTGATTTCAGCCATGTTTCCTGAATACATACTATATCTGGTCTTTTGTCCAATTCCCTGATGAAGTGCTTAAATTCCTGACCATTTGCTATTAGGCTTCTAGCATTCCATTGTAAAAGTATTACCATTAGAATCAACCACCCAAGGCTGAGAAGTCCTCAGCCCTCTCTCTGTTTCCGTTTTCTCGTAAACGAGTAGTCTTTTTTTTCCCTAGCCTTCTTTCGGGTACGACGTGTCCAAACCGCCTGCAGACCCAGCTGGGGAGTTATTTTGGTCTTGTTTCTTTTCTTGGTTTATTTTGTGTTCAGTTACAAAGAAAAATAAACACATCCTGTTCTCCCTGCATCTGCGTCCGCCTCCTTGTTACCGAGTCATGACAGATGAGTGAACCCTTCAGGACGCAGCAGGGACTCCCCTGCCCGACGATAACCCACCAATCCACGAATATCTCCGAGGTCAACAACGGGAGATCGACGCCCTGGCCAGAGCCGTCCACGATCTGGCGTTCAGTGTGAGCCGGCTAGTGACAGTACGGTCTCCCCCGGCCGCTCCGCGTGAACCCTCCGCTGCTTCACCACCTCGCCCCGCCCCTCCAGAAAGGTACGATAGAAATCCGGAGGGGTGTAAGCAATTTCTCCTGGCCTGTGAGCTGTACCTGATGGAGTATTCACACATGAGAGATCATCAGAAGATCAGCTTTGTCATCCAACAGCTCACAGGTGCAGCAATGGACTGGGCGACCGCAGTGTGGAACGCAGGCGGGGATGACACGTCCGACTACGAAAGTTTCATCCAAGCGCTTCGTGTTGTGTTTGATCACCCAGACCAAGGCAAGTCTGGAGAGCATCAGCTGATGAGGCTGAGACAAGGGAACTCCACGGTGGCTGACTATGCCGTTAAGTTCCGGGTGCTAGCCGCGGAGAGTGGCTGGTGTGAGAGGAGTTTGCTGGCCAGGTTCCGAGATGGACTCCAGACAGAAGTGCAACTGGAGCTCGCTTGCCGCGACACAGACTTCACCTTAAACGAGTGTGTTAACCTGGCAATCAAGCTGGACCAGCATCTCCGCAGCCAACGACATCAACCTCCAGCGAGAACCCAAGCGAAACGGCCAGAACTCAGTCACCGCTACAGCCTCAGCAAGCCTCCAGCAGAAGACCACGAAGGGGCCCCCCCGGAGCCCATGGACGTGAGAACCTCCCGGCTATCGGCGACGAAAAGACGACGGAGATTGGCATCAGGGCTGTGCCTGTACTGTGGGGGAGAAACGCATCGAGTGAACACTTGTACTTTGCTAAAAGTAAACACACACACGCCACCTCGCACACATCATTCTTTTTGTTTAAAAGCACAGTTGTCATATAATAATCACACCTCGTCTGTTTGTCCTCTAATAGATTCCGGGTCGGCTAGAAATTTCATTTCTTCTTCGGTCCTTTCCTCGCTGCGAGCTCCCGTGTCGAAGCTTCCGTGCCCGATATCAGTTAAGGCTCTGGATGGTCGTAAATTAGAGCAATCCCCTATTGAACTAATGTCAGCCCCCTTGCGGTTAACTTTTCCCGGTCACACCGAGGAGTTAAATTTTTTTGTGCTCCCTCGGGTGGACCAGTCCGTCGTGCTGGGTCTCCCCTGGCTCAGCTTTCACAATCCCAATTTTGATTAGGCAAACCCTCGCATTATTTCCTGGGCCCCTAGATGCAATAAATTATGTAAACCTTCGACATTGATGGTCCAAACAACTAGTATTGAAAGCCCGAATGCACAAGTATCCCTTATGGTACCATCCGAGTACGTTAAGTTCAAAGATGTATTTAGCGTTAGGGCAGCCGCACGACTTCCCCCTCACCGCCCGTGGGACTGCGCGATTGAGCTCTTGCCGGGGAAAACACAGCCTAGCTCGCGCATTTATCCATTGTCCGTGGAGGAAACCCGGGCAATGGAGGAATACGTGAGTGAGGCTCTCCAGCAGGGATTCATCAGCAGGCCCACGTCTCCAGCTTCGGCAGGTTTCTTTTTCATAGAGAAGAAAGGGGGGGGGGATTGATTATCGTGGTCTAAACACAGTAACAGTAAAATACAAGCACCCACTGCCACTGGTGCCGGCCGCTATCGATCAACTCCGAGGCGCTTCCATCTTCACCAAACTCGACCTCCGCAGCGCTTATAATCTCGTTCGTGTGCGAAAAGGCGATGAATGGAAGACTGCGTTTAGTACAACGTCAGGCCATTACCAATATAATGTGATGGCTTACGGACTAGTAAACGCACCTGCGGTGTTTCAGGGGTTCATGAATGACGTGTTCCTGGATATGTTTAACCATTTCGTTATAGTATACTTGGATGATATCCTAGTATACTCGCGGTCATATTCCGAGCACGTCCATCATGTAACCGCCGTCCTTCATCGCCTGCGCAAACACGGGCTTTATGCGAAGGCAGAGAAATGTGAGTTCCACAAGCGGGAGATTGCATTCCTCGGTTATCGCATAGGGCCACAGGGGGTTGAAATGGAGGCTACCAAGGTCGCGGCGGTGCAACAATGGCCGGAACCTAGGTCAGTTAAGGCGCTACAGAGCTTTCTTGGGTTTGCCAATTTTTACCGGCGTTTCATTCGGAGCTTCAGTAGTGTGGCAGCACCGCTCACGTCACTCCTAAAAGGGAAACCGAAACGGCTACAGGAATTCTCGCCGGAAGCGGGAAAGGCATTTCAGCGAGTAAAAACTGCATTTACTACTGCACCCATCCTAAAACTGCCCGATCCGGAAAAGCCCTTTGTCGTTGAGGTGGATGCGTCGGAAGTAGGGATAGGAGCTGTGCTGTCACAACACCAAGGCCACCCAGAGAAGCTGAACCCCTGCGCTTTGTTCTCTCGAAAACTTACGCCTGCCGAACGAAACTATGATATCGGTAATCGAGAACTGTAATTATCCAATTATCTGTCCCGTTATTATCCAACACCAGAACAAATTAGTAACCCAGAGACAATCTTACCCTCGTCACTCGTGGTAGCTCCGATCGTGTGGGATATCGAGGCGGAGATCGCTCACTGCGCGCGGTCCGATCCCGCGCCCAGTGACTGCCCTCCCGGACGAACATATGTCCCGGAGTCACTTCGTGAATGAGTAGCAATAGAAGCACATTCTAGTTTATCCGTGGGGCACTCAGGCATGACACGCACGTATAAACTTCTTGCATGGAAGTTTTGGTGGCCAAAGATGCGGGAAACCGTGAGAACAGTGGTTTTGTCTTGTGCAATTTGTGCGACGACGAAAAGCCCTCGTAGTTTGCCCATTGGAAAATTAATGCCCCTACCAACACCTAACAGACCGTGGTCCCACATCGCGGTGGACTTTGTCACGGACCTGCCGGTGTCAAAAGGGTATACAACAATCCTGGTGGTAGTAGATAGATTCTCAAAGGGATGTTGTTTCATCCCGTTTAGCTCTCTCCCGTCAGCCCTCCAGGTAGCAGAAACCCTGTTCGAAACTGTGTTTCGCTGCTACGGTATCCCGGAGGATATTGTTTTCGATCGTGGTCCCCAATTTATCGCCAGAGTCTGGAAGGCTTTCTTTCAGAAGTTGGGGACCACTGTTAGCCTGACGTCGGGCTATCATCCTGAGTCTAATGGGCAGGCAGAACGGACTGTCCAAGAACTCAGTAGATACCTCCGAGCATACTGCAGCAGTTGACAACATGAATGGGCAGACTGTTTAATCTGGGCAGAATATGCGCAAAAGTCGTTATGCCACTCCACAACCGGCCTAACGCCGTTTCAATGTGTGCTTGGGCATCAGCCACCGCTCTGTCCCTGGGATGCCACTCCCACCGAAGTACCCATGGTGGATCAGTGGTTTAAGAGAGCGGAGAGAGTATGGGAGGACGCGCATGCTCAAATCTCCCACGCAGTTCGCCGATTTAAGAAATTCGCCGACAGACGGCGAGGGGAAGGTCCTCCGCTCCAGGTAGGCGATCGGGTATGGCTCTCGACATGCGACCTCCACCTCAACCTCCCTTGTCGCAAACTCACCCCGAAATATATTGGTCCCTTCCCCATCCTCTCACAAGTAAATCCTGTTTCTTATAAATTAAAGCTCCCCAATCATATCCGCATAAACCCTGTCTTTAATATTTCCCTTCTCAGGCCAGTGATCCGGGGACCACTAGACGAAGGAGCAGCAGAACCTTCGCTCCCCGGGGCAGTGGAAATAGAGGGCGCCCCCGCATTCAGAGTCAAGAAACTTCTGGACTCCCGGAGGAGAGCGGGGTCTCTCCAATACCTAGTGGACTGGGAGGGGTATGGTCCGGAGGAACGGAGTTGGGTCCCGGCCCGAGACATTCTAAGCAAGGACCTCATCACGGAGTTCCATCGAACACGGCCGGATCGCCCAGCACCGCGAATGCCGGGCCGCCCCAGCCGCCGGCAATCCCATCAGTTCGGCAGGCCCCCGCTCCCTCCGGTAAGGCGAAGAGGGCGCCCACGCCTCCCTCGGGAGGCCGGTCCTGAGGGGGGGAGGTACTGTTACACCTGTGCCACCTCAGTCCCGGGGAATTAGATCTGGTTCTCCGGATTACTGAGTCGCTGCTTTGTCTCCCCCTAGTGTGTCTGTGTGTATATGTTTCATGTTAACACTAAATTAAAATCACCTGTGTCTCCCTAGTATGTCTCACTATTTAAACCAGTCGAACCCGTAGCACACTGTTCGCTCACCGTTGTGCACCTTGTTGTTTGGTCGGTATCATCCATGTTATTTGTTCCTGTCTAGTTCTCCCCAGGACTGAGCAGTGTCTGCAGGGCAGGTGGCCTTTTCTGTTCCCACGGACCGAGGGCAAGGTCAAGGCTGAGAAGTCTTCAGCCCTCTCTCTGTTTTAGTTTTCTCGTAAACGAGTAGTCTTTCTTTTTCCTAGCCATTGTTTCTTTCGGGTACGACGTGTCCAAACCGCCTGCAGACCCAGCTGGGGAGTTATTTTGGTCTTGTTTCTTTTCTTGGTTTGTTTTGTGTTCAGTTACAAAGAAAAATAAACACGTCCTGTTCTCCCTGCATCTGCGTCCGCCTCCTTGTTACCGAGTCATGACCCATACGTTATTCTTTTTTCCACTCTAGTTTTTTGGATCTTTATCTCCCGCTTCATAACTTCACATCCACCATAAGCCACATTGTGAGGACCTCCACAGTTACAGCATTTTGGCTCCACCCCTGTCCCACACTTTCCAAACTCATGATCTCCTCCACATCTAGCGCATCTTCTCTGTCTTTTACATGTTTTTGCAGTATGTCCAAACCTCTGGCAATATATATCTCATTGGTTTTGGGACAAACACCCTCACTGGGTAGCTCATATATCCTAGGAACACTTTCTGAGGAACATTCTCTCCTTCAATGTCATGCGCACTCCTAACATGACCGGCACTAGGTCCTGGAAGTAGTCTGGTCGTTATTTAGGAAGCATAAAAGGAGACAAGATGGCTCCACACATTGCTCAGTCATTGAGTTTGCCCATGCTATCGCCGATGCTGTGTCCGTCTAATCGTGAGTACTCACTTTCTTGGGTTTTGCTTTCGATTGAGTGTGTGTTATTAGAACGCAAGTTTATTTGTGTAGACTCTTGCTCTTGCTTCGGGAGAGTTCTAAAAATAACAGCGTGGTTATCCTGCCTGCTCGCGCTACTTTCGCGTTTGGGTTTACCATCCACGCTACAGGGCTAACTGCTAGTCTTCTGGTCCATCTCCGTGTGTTTATGACATTCAAATTCTATCGCCACCGATTCACTATCCCTTAACACCCCTTCCCTTTTCATTTTTAATCTTCTCATTCTGATTATTTGTTCACCTTTTATATTCTTTTTCAGCTCTTCCATGTTTACATTTATAGGTACCCCCGTTATCACTCCCATGCACCTCCCTCCTTTCTGAGCTCCCACGCTACTAGCATTTTCCACCTTGCATGTCTATCTCCTTGATTTTCAGAGAATTTTTGTATAATTTATGCAAAAATTTTTGCATATTCTATCTCCCCTACTTTGTTTGCTAGTGTAGTTGTGAGCTTTTCATACTTCCTTGATTCTTCTCATCATCATCACTCACTCATCATCTATACCGCTTAATCCTGTATTCAGGGTCAAGGGGAGCCTGGAGCCTATCCCAGGAGACTTAGGGCACATGGCAGGGTACACCCTGGACAGGGTGCCAATCCATCGTAGGGCACACAGACATACACTCACACACTACGGGCAATTTGGGAATGTCAATTAGCCTAACCTACATGTCTTTGGACTGTGGGAGGAAACCCACCAAGCACGGGGAGAACATGCAAACTCCATGCACACAGAGACGGGAATCGAGCTTGGCCGGGGATCAAACCCGGACCCCGGCGGTGCAAGGCGACAGTGCTAACCACTACACCACCGTGCCGCCTTGATTCTTCTCATTAGAATTAGAACCTTATTAATACAATATATTTATCGTTCCTTTTTTCCTCTTGTGTTAATTTTTGCCCTTCATTTTCCCTTTCTGACCTGGATTCCTGTTCCTTTCTGACTCTTTTATTTCTTTTCATTGTTTTTTCCAGCCACTGTTTTCCCCTTTCTCCCCATTCTTCATCTCTTCCTTCATCGGACTCCATATTAATTCCACCTACCTCCAACCCATTCACGGAACAGTCGTGCTCAACCGCCTCTCCTTCCGGGTCCAAAACACAGAGTCCCCTCTTCTCTGAGAGTCATGTGACCAATGACGAAACAGTTTTCCGGAAGTGCCGCCCTCACACGAATCGCCTACCATCTGGGCAAAATCTAATCAGAGTATAACAATCCGGGGAATGTTATGCAAAGCAACACACTATTCTGACCTCGGAACCATGGACATGTAGGGCCAGAACAAGACAGAAAAGAATACGTCTGCTTTCTCTGTATGTACAGGGGTACAGTAAGCAGCATTGCTGCTGTATAACTTTAATGTGCTAGGATTTATTCTTAGCCTGGATTACTATCGACTGGGATTGTTGTCCACTCTTTTTTGTCTCTTACAGGGACATAGTGAGTAATAGCTATCTGTATAAACTAAATATAAAATATCTTCACTGACACTGCATTTTATTTTTATTTCATCCAGCTTTTACCACAACTTAATATTAGGGTGTTGATATACAAGTATGCTTCTGGAATGCATTTTGCCCACAATCCAAGGTTCCACTGTATTTGTTCATGTAAGCATGGGAATTCAAAATCTACATCTACAGATCTCGCCATTAAGAATGCGCGCTTTTTCCCGCGAGATCCCGCAATTTGGCTCACGACATGCCGCGAAATCCCTTAAGCAACATTCGGGAATTTAAATAAATGTGTTGTGCTTCACTGAATAGCCGCCAGATGGCGCATGGAGGGACTTTATCTAAAAGCCAGACCAAGTACAACGAAGAATTGTGTATAATTAGTTATCCTAAAACAATATTGTTTCCAATGCTGAAGCAAACATGAATTTTATTTTGTTTTACAATAATAATATTTTATGATGAATGTGCGTATATGTGCTTCATATTATGTTCAGAATGAAAAGAGACGCCCTAAATTATGAGGCGCCGTATAGGGCTTAAATCAAACTTCACTCATGCACACACACGTGAAACACTTGCATACACATATATGAAACAGTCACACATCTATATATACTATTAACTGCTCACACAACTACATATGAAATGCGCGCGCACAGACACCTACTGTATGAGACGCGCGCACATATACACAGACTCTCCGTGCACCCACACCTATGAGATGCGCGCAAATATACAGTAATTATGCGAATGTCATGTTTCGTGAATATGTCAACATGTCTTCGTTAAAACGTAAAAATGTGTCGCGCACCATCAGAAGACATGAAGGAACAAATATAAACATGAAGTGCTTCGTGCTTTTTATAAAAATAATCATCTGGATTTGTTGCTGTTTGTGTCCAGCATTGAATAATTATTTCATCCATTATTTGACCACGGCTGGAAATAATAGCTGGAATGTGATTGTGGATTTATGACTGAAATAAATCTGATCATCAGTGTGCGTGAACCCACGGCTCGTACTTTCACATTACAAAAGGTGCAGACATACTCCCCCAGAAAGTCATCGCCTCTTACAATAATGCAGATCAAACATACTACACCAGACCATAAATAAAAAGGAATATTTAAGCATATACGCAAAATGTATTTCACTTAAATATTACAGATTAAAACAAGGAAGGTAGACGTGCGGTCCAAGAAGGAAACGGGTTTCGTTATTTTACAAAATGTGAATATATTCAGTAAATGTATGAATTACACTCAAAGTATCAAATCCAACTATGAAGTCTGATTTAATTGATATCATTAAACATTTTATTTGTTTCGATTTATGTTTATGGTTTGCTGGTGAAATACATTTTAGGCAGAGACATCTGCTCGGTCTTGTTCATTCTTTTTAAACTCCTCAATTCTGCCAATTCCCCCATTAGTGAAACCGGTTTGATAAGTTCACACCTATCATGAATGAAAGGTGAGAAGAGGGATTACAGTAACTGGGGATCTGCATGTGTTCACCTCCGAGCGTGCAGTCACGTTGTATTCAACAAATAGACTAAAACAAAAACAAAATCATGTTTGCTTCAGCATTGGAGACAATATTGTTTTAGGCTAACTTTATTAAAGATTATACACTTTCGTATTCGTTGTTGTACTTCGACTTTTTGCACAAGTGTGTGCATCTTTAAATTTGAACAGAAAATAACAATAGGCTGGTAGGCACGTTATTTTTTCATTTAACTTAAACGGCTGAATGAAGTTAAATATACAAAATAAATTAATAATTGCGTTTGCTTTACATTTGAGCACTCTTCTTCATTGTATATACTACCATATAATATCGGTGTGTCTAATACTGTTTTATTCATATTTTACATTACATGCAGTTTGTAATTTACTTACAATTGTACTTTTAAAATGTTACCTATACGCAGGACTTTAGATGGGTAAACGAAATAGGAGTATGTGAGAGTGCTTGTGATACGCACGGGAACACCTTTCCGTTTGGAGATGGCGTGAGATTATTAATTAACAATTTAAACGGAAACAAAAGGAAACTGAGAACACAAAATAAACAGAGCTCCGCCGTCTCTACGCGAGGACGGACGGGCTCTGGAAACTAAAGCAAAAACTTGTATATTCTCGGGGCTTATGCCCTTATTTATTTGAGAGAGAGAGGGATGTTGTGCCAGTAGTAAACTCAGCGCGCACGCTGAATTGTTGCTTAGTCTGTCTGGCAGTCGCGTGTATAAGTGGCCGCGCTGGGGGCTGTTCAGAACTCCGCACGGTAGCAGCCTGTGGATCCACCCGTTCTGAACAGTTTAAACGCGGCTCTGCCCCTGGCGCCACCCGCGTCGTTACAGATACTTTGTGTAATTCACATCTTTACTGAATATGTTCAGATTAAGTAAAATAACGACAACAGTTTCCTTCCTAGACATTTTGTATGAACTGAAACTCAGCACGTCTTCTTTTCTAGTTTTAATATGTAATATTTAAGTGAAATATATTTAGCGTATTTGCCTAAATATTCCTTTTTAAGGACAGGTGTATTACGAAGTAAATACCTGTTGTTCAGTTAGTGTTAACTATGCAAATGTCCTGATTCGTGAATATGGCAAAATATCTTCGTTAAAACGTAAAAATGTGTCGACATTGAGCGCCATCAGAAGACGCGAATGAACAAAAAATCTATATATTTTTGTAAACATTCTTATATGCACACAAAGTGCTTCAGGTTTTTTATAATACTAAACTTAATGTTTTCTTGCTGTTTGTGTTTGTGTCCAGCAAGAATAATAATTGCTGGAATGTGAATCTTATGTGAATGTATGACTGAAATAAAGCTGTTCATCGGCGTGCGTGAACCCCGATTTGTCCGTAAAATTGACAAAAGGCAGCGTTTTGATCAAAAGGCTGATAAACCCGTTCGATTTATCGATAAAAATGGCAGAAAGTCATCGCGTCTCGCAATAATCCAGATCAAACACAATACATATGTCCTTTAAATAAAAAGGAATATTTAAGCATATACGCGAAATACATTTCGCTTATTATTTCGCAGTATTACATATTAAAACAAGGAAAGAAGACGTTCTGAGCTCCAGTACAATGTGCTGGCGAAATATATTTTAGGCAGAGACGTCTGCTCGGTCTTGTTAATTCTTTTTAAACTCCTCAATTCTGCCAATTCCCCCATCAGCGAAACTGGTTTGATAAATTCACACCTATTGTGAATGAAAGGTGAGAAGAGGGATTACAGTAACTGGGAGTCTGCATGTGTTCACCTTGGAGCGGGCTGTATTCAGCGAGAAGACTAAAACAGAAACAAAATCATGTTTGCTTCAGCATTGGAGACAATATTGTTTTAGGCTAACTTTAAATAAAAAGTATACACTTTTGTATTCTTTGTTTTACTTCGTCTTTTGCACACGCGTGCATCTTTAAATTCGAACAGAAAATAATAGTGGGCGGTTGAATGAAGTTAAATATACACAAAAATTAATAATTGTGTTTGCTTTACATTTGAGCACTCATGTGTAAATAGCTTTTTCATTGTATATACTACCATATCATATATGTGTGTCTAATACTGCTTTATTCATATTTTACATTACATGCAGTTTGTAATTTACTTGCAATTGTAATTTTAAAATATAACCTCTACAGTATACAGTATAAGCATATCTAACTACTTCAGCAGTGAATAAGAAATCTGGTCTGGCTTTTAGATAAAGACCTTATTTGATATAATTGTATTATTTAATTAATTATCTTATTAGAAATACAATTCTTATTCTCTATATTCTTGTCGAATATAGTCCTTCAGAGCAAGCACGGTGTCAGAAGATTCTGCTGAATCTCTTCTCACCTTTCATTCTGTCAGGGGTGTGGCTGAACGGGAGTGAACCCAATTGCAGACAGAAAGCCTTTCTGAAAGCTTTAGTTCGAAGGCACAAATAAGTCTCAATGTGCAGGCTCAGCAGGAGCACAAATACGGCAGGGAATGAAATGCTTGTGACGGCGAAACACTCCTGTCTGATATCCACATACGCAAAAATGATCACAAGTCTGCACGCACACACAGAGATTGCGGGGAATAGCACTAAACAAGGTCGGAGGAACAGGCAGGGTCGGTAACAGTTGTCCAGCAGTGAGAAAAAAAACAAATCCGAAAGCACGTACCGAAATCAAAGTCCGTAATGCAGGCGAGGTCATACACAGAAGCAAATCCAAGCAGTGATAATAATCCAGAGGGCAAGGCACGAGACAAAATCCAGGAAGACAGGCAGGGTCATACACAGAAGTAGAAATAACTGGAAAAATCACGAGTGACAGATCAAGAGGCACGCAAGCAGGATACTTCGGCACTGAATGGAGTTCTAAGCTTCTTTTTAAAGGCGTGGTAGATAGTTAATAGGTTGCAGGTGCGTGGGGTTAATTAGCTGAAATCATGACCTGGATGTGCTTGGCTGATTGGGCTGGCTCGTGACAGTACCCCCCCTCCTATGGACGCCACCTGGCGTTACCGATGGGGCTTCTGGGTGTTGTCGATGAAAATCGGCAATGAGAGAAGGATCCAAGATAAATCTGGATGGTACCCAGCTTCTCTCTTCAGGGCCATAACCTTCCCAATCCACTAAGTATTGAAGCCCCTTACCTCGTCGTCGTGCTTTCAAAAGCCTGTGAACAGTGAATGCCTCACCACCATCGATGAGCCGGGGGGGAGGAGGAGGGCGGGCTGGTGGATTTAGTGGACATGAAACTATGGGTTTTATCTGAGAGACGTGGAATGAGGGATTGATGCGACGCATCGTGGATGGCAAAAGTAACCTGACTGTACATGGATTGATGACCTTGGAGATGGTGAAGGGCCCTACAAACCTGGGAGATATCTTGTGGGAGATCGTGTTAATGGGGACATTACGGGTGGAGAGCATGACTCTCTGCCCAACGCGGTATCTTGGCGCAGTTGATCGGCGGCGATCTGCTTGATGCTTGAATAGTGTTATTGCATGGCGAAGTCTAACTCTTGCACGTTGCCAGGTCCTTTTACATCGTCGTACAAAGGCTTGAGCTGAGGGAACTGCCACCTCCTCCTCTTGGGGTGGAAATAGAGGGGGTTGGTAGCCGAGACAACACTGAAATGGTGAGAGGCCCGTGGATGATGTTGGTAATGAGTTATGTGCATATTCAATCCACGGTAGCATTCGACTCCACGAGTGTGCGTCTTGGGTGGTCATACATCGAATCGCTGTTTCGAGGTCCTGGTTGGCTCTCTCAGTCTGGCCATTGGTCTGAGGGTGATAACCGGAGGAAAGGCTGGGGGTAGCACCGACGAGCTTACAAAATGCTGTCCAGAATTGGGCGGAGAATTGGGGTCCACGATCAGAGACAATGTCTATAGGAATTCCGTGAAGACGAAATACATGAAGGATAAGTAACTCCGCCGTTTCCTTGGCCGAGGGAAGTTTAGACAGGGGAACAAAGTGAACTGCTTTGGAGAAGCGATCGACAATTGTTAAGATGCATGTGTTGCCATCAGAGTCGGGGAGTCCAGTAACGAAATCTAGTGCGATGTGGGACCATGGTCTGTGGGGAACTGGGAGTGGTCTTAGGAGGCCTGCTGGGGGTTTATTGCTGGTCTTATTACGAGCACAGACGTCACAGGCAGATACAAACTGGCGAGTATCTTCTCTAATAGAAGGCCACCAGAAGCGTTGTTGGACCAATGAGAGAGTGCGGGCTCCGCCGGGGTGACAGGCCAATCTTGAACTGTGTCCCCATTCTAGGACTTGTGGGCGGGCCTGTGGTGGAACGAAGAGCCTGCCAGGCGGTGTTCCTGGTGGGCCGGGTTCCCGGTCTAATGCTTGCTTGACCAGAGTTTCGACATCCAGTAAGGTTGCTCCTACAAGACATTGTGGTGGCAAAATGGTCGGCGGAGGGGAATCATCTGTGACTGAAATGAA
This sequence comes from Clarias magur, assembly GCA_013621035.1. Classification (NCBI taxonomy): domain Eukaryota; kingdom Metazoa; phylum Chordata; class Actinopteri; order Siluriformes; family Clariidae; genus Clarias; species Clarias magur. Next base: position 97,376 of record QNUK01001102.1, on the reverse strand, counting down.
TTGGCGAGAGAGGGCATCAGGTTTGATGTTCTTGTTTCCTGGTCGAAAAGATAGGGAGAAGTTGAAACGGGAAAAGAACAATGACCATCTGGCTTGGCGAGAGTTCAGACGTTTGGCTGACTTGAGGTATTCAAGATTTTTATGGTCTGTCCATATGAGAAATGGGACTTCTGTACCTTCAAGCCAGTGTCTCCATTCCTCTAATGCCAATTTTACCGCGAGTAGCTCCCTGTCACCGATACCATAATTCCTCTCAGGGGTAGAAAGGCGGTGAGAGAAGAAGCAACAAGGATGCAATTTACCATCGGTTGGAGACCTCTGAGAGAGTATGGCCCCCACACCGGAGTCTGAGGCATCTACCTCCACTATGAACTGGAGAGCAGGATCCGGCTGCGTGAGGATGGGAGCCGAGGTGAACCGGTCCTTCAGTTCTGTAAATGAGTTTTCTGCCTGATCAGACCAATGAAAATCAACCTTAGTGGAAGTGAGAGCAGTTAGTGGGGCTGCTACTGAGCTGTAGTTCCTAATAAATCGGCGGTAGAAGTTGGCAAACCCAAGAAAACGTTGTAGGTCCTTTCGGGTCGATGGTCTCGGCCAGTCGTTTACCGCTTTGAGTTTAGCTGGATCCATTTGGATCTTAGATGGGGCGATGATAAAACCAAGGAAAGAGACGGCCTGACAATGAAATTCACATTTCTCTGCCTTTACGTACAATTGGTTCTCAAGGAGCCTCTGAAGAACTTGGCGGACTTGCAGCTTGTGCTCTTCCAGTGAACGGGAGAAGATCAAAATATCATCTAAATAAACAAATACAAAGATGTTCAGAAAGTCCCTGAGAATGTCATTTACCAATGATTGGAAGACAGCTGGTGCATTGGCTAGTCCAAATGGCACTACGAGGTATTCGTAGTGTCCTGATGGGGTGTTAAAAGCTGTCTTCCACTCATCCCCCTCCCTGATCCTGACCAGGTGGTAGGCATTACGCAGGTCAAGTTTCGTGAAAATGTTAGCCCCCTGCAGAAGATCAAAGGCCGTGGACATCAGGGGAAGAGGGTAACGATTTTTAATGGTGATCTCATTAAGACCTCTGTAATCAATGCATGGTCGTAAAGACTTGTCCTTCTTAGCCACAAAGAAGAATCCTGCCCCAGCGGGGGATGAAGAAGGGCGGATGATGCCAGCAGCAAGGGATTCAGAGATATACTTCTCCATAGCATCCCTCTCATGTGAGGATAATGAGTATAACCGTCCCCTAGGAGGGGTCGTGCCTGGGAGGAGGTTGATAGCACAATCATAAGGTCTGTGGGGGGGCAATGAGAGGGCACGTGACTTACTGAAAACCTGCTTGAGGTCTGAATAATCAGGCGGAACAGCTGAGAGATCTGGGAACTCCTCATTGACGGAAGATGTTGTTGGCGGACAATGAGCAGCCTTCAGGCAGGATGCTAGGCACAAGGGGCTCCATTCTTGGATGGTGTTTCTAGCCCAGTCAATTCGTGGGTTATGACGAACCAGCCATGGGCGACCGAGAACCAAGGATGCGTGTGCGTTGTGTATGACAAGAAAAGAGAGCTCCTCAGAATGGTTACCAGATACTTGAAGGGTTACTGGTATTGTACGGCGAGTAATGGAGGGAAGAGAAGTACCGTCGAGGGCCTGAACGGCTAATGGAGGGTCAACAGCTTGCGTTGGGAGGTTGAGATCCTTAACCTTGGAGGCGGAGATCAGATTTTGGTCTGAGCCGGAGTCAATTAGTGCAGAGACCACATGAGGTCTACCTTCTGTGACAATGATGGTAGGCAGAAGCGGGCGTGAACTGGGGGATTGATTCAAGGTTGGCCCCTTCAGAGACCCTAGATTAACTGGAGAAGTCTTTGCTTTCAAAGGGCACTGGAGACGATAGTGACCAATCTGGCCACAATAAAAACAAGAACCGGATTGAAGCCTTCGCTGACGTTCCTCCGGGGAGATCCGGGTTTGGTTTACTTGCATGGGTCTTGGGTATGAACTAGGTTCAGGCCCGGATACTGGGTGCAGGCTGGGAGGTGACCATAGTGGTGCTGAAGGTCTGGAGGGGAGCTTGGATTGAACATGGCGTCTATGAGTTAGCCGAGCATCTACACGACCTGCTAAATCCATGAGACCATTGAAATCACAAGGAAGCTCCTGACTAATTAATTGGTCCTTGACATCTTCAGAGAGACCGTGGAGGAAGGCATCGTAGAGTGCTTGGGTGCCCCAGTTTACAGATGCAGCCAGAGTGCGGAACTCTATGGCATAATCATATGCAGAACGGGAGCCTTGATGGAGCTCCAGCAGTTGTCTAGCGGCGTCCCTGCCGGAGTGGGTGCGATCGAACACCCTCTTCATCTCGTCAGTGAAAGTTCTGAGAGTTGCACAGCAAGGGTCATTAGCATCCCAAACTGCAGTTCCCCATTCACGTGCCCGGCCAGTGAGGAGGGTGATTATATAGGCCACTCTTGAACGCTCCATGGGAAAAGAAGAGGCTTGAAGCTCCATCAACAAAGAACATTGTGACAAAAAGGAGCGGCACGTTCCGGGTTCGCCACCATATGGTTGTGGGTTAGGGAGCTGGGGTTCATGACATACAGATTGAACTGCGGTAGAAGGATGATTAGTTAAGAGTTGCTGTAGTTGTAAGGTGATAGAGGAGAGTGTCTGGGTTACCTGCTGAATACTTTGTTGATGAGAGTCTAACAGGGCTCCTTGCTGTGAGAGTGCCTGTTTCAATAGATCCAAGTCTGCTGGGTTTGCCATGGCCGAAGTATACTGTCAGGGGTGTGGCTGAACGGGAGTGAACCCAATTGCAGACAGAAAGCCTTTCTGAAAGCTTTAGTTCGAAGGCACAAATAAGTCTCAATGTGCAGGCTCAGCAGGAGCACAAATACGGCAGGGAATGAAATGCTTGTGACGGCGAAACACTCCTGTCTGATATCCACATACGCAAAAATGATCACAAGTCTGCACGCACACACAGAGATTGCGGGGAATAGCACTAAACAAGGTCGGAGGAACAGGCAGGGTCGGTAACAGTTGTCCAGCAGTGAGAAAAAAAACAAATCCGAAAGCACGTACCGAAATCAAAGTCCGTAATGCAGGCGAGGTCATACACAGAAGCAAATCCAAGCAGTGATAATAATCCAGAGGGCAAGGCACGAGACAAAATCCAGGAAGACAGGCAGGGTCATACACAGAAGTAGAAATAACTGGAAAAATCACGAGTGACAGATCAAGAGGCACGCAAGCAGGATACTTCGGCACTGAATGGAGTTCTAAGCTTCTTTTTAAAGGCGTGGTAGATAGTTAATAGGTTGCAGGTGCGTGGGGTTAATTAGCTGAAATCATTACCTGGATGTGCTTGGCTGATTGGGCTGGCTCGTGACACATTCAAGATATGTGTGAATTTATCAAACTGGGTGCGATGTTGGCAAATACTGTAGGGGGTTTTAGATGAATTAACAAGACAGTGCGGGCGTCTCTGCCTAAATTTTATTTCCTCAGCAAATGAAATCAGACTTCATAGTTGGAGTTGATACTTTGAGTGTAATTCACGATTGACCTGTATATTAATTTGGTCATGTTCACCCATGGGCTGACACTATGATGATTCATTATTTATTATTATGCTTACTTATTCGGAGAGATTCTGTTTGATGCAGATTGATATGTATATCAACTTGATAACTAGCGAATGCTATTAAATGCCGCATATGTTTAACCCATGGGTGAACATGACCAAATTACAGCATACAGTATATATATATACTGCTACTGTATGGTACTTTTTACTAACATTTAAAACTATTTATTATAATAAGTGGTGCAGAGGGTTATAATAAACCGAAAAGATAAACACAAAAAAATGGACTATTTATTTAATTATCACTTTAAATATTTATCAACAACATCCATCCATCAATGCAGTATTGTTATCGATAAATCGCATGCGTTTATCACCTTTTGATCAAAACCCTGCCTTTTGTAAAGTGAAAGTGCGAGCCGCGGGTTTGAAATGAATTGTAGATTAATTTTAAAGCACGATCTCATTTCATTATTATAAACATAATTTATGAATTACACTCGAACGGGCGATAGAGCTCTGATTAGACTTATATACTAGTAAATAGGCTCAACATCCCGGAGCCCAAGCCTCATTTAAAGAAAAAAATGTAATTAACAAATATTGTAAGTAAACAGTAGCACACGTTAAAAAAATATTTAGACTCTAAATAGATGCCGAATTATTTTCTAAGGTGTGCCAGCTGGCACTATTCTTATATTGCTCTTTGTCAGGGTAAATCGTTCAGTGACAACCCCGTAAAATTTCATGTACTGTAAATAGGTACAGTACAGTACTGTCAATCTGTATGAATTAACTGAGATGCCCACCCCCGTGAAAATGGCGAATTCAGGGAAAGGCTCCTCCGCGAGAGGTTTTGTCCGGACCACTGATCTTCTACGGATTCTAAAATTGACATTGTTACTGTTTTTAATACCTGCAGTGGAAGAGTCTGAGAATTTATTTACCATAAGCTTTGTTGTATTGTTTTTAATCACTCTATACACAACCTATGATTTCACCTATGCTAGTTTACAAATGGAATATTTTTATGTTACACACTAAAACTGCTGGGTTAAATGTTAAAGTGCTGGGTAATTTTATCTATTTATAATTATTTATTAGATTGCCTGTTAGAAATACCCCAAATGAAATTAATCCACTGTTTTAACTACTGCAGAGATAATCAGCGGTAGTTTTCACTACTACTACTAATGATAATAATACTGAATGGAGAAAGCGCAGTCAAAGAAGTATCATCATTGCAGGAGAGAAGAAAATGAAGAATAAATACATATCAGTATTTAAAGTTTGAGCTTAACACGTTTATGAGCTCTGTCGCTTCCTGTCAATGGGCACCTAAGAGAGAGAACACATTTTTGGCTTCAGTAGACACACAATACTTCAGATTGAAACACGACTGCCCCCCTACAGGCAATGAACGGCATTTTGACAGGTTCCTGCGAGCTGCCACGGAAGCGCGCGAGATTCCTTTTCAAGAAACGTGCGTTCTTAATGGCGGGATCTGTAGCTTTACTCTTTCCTAATTTTCTTGCTCCTAGTAAAAGCTAGCATTGAGGATAGCGATGTCACTAAACGAAAGAGTCAGTGTAATTTAGTGGTCGCATATTAATCTTCAACATAAAACCTTACAGCAGTTACCAAACAGCTCACAGGATTTATTACAGACTGAAATTCTGACTTGACTTTTTCTAATTTTCTAAAAGTACAGGGTGGGCCATTTATATGGATACACCTTAATAAAATGGGAATGGTTGGTTATATTAACGTTCTGTTTGTGGCACATTAGTATATGTTAGGGGGCAAACTTTTCAAGATGGGTGGTGACCATGGTGGCCATTTTGAAGTCGGCCATCTTGGATCCAACTTTTGTTTTTTCAATAGGAAGAGGGTCATGTGACACATCAAACTTATTGGAAATTTCACAAGAAAAACAATGGTGTGCTTGGTTTTAACATAACTTTATTCTTTCATGAGTTATTTACAAGTTTCTGACCACTTATAAAATGTGTTCAATGTGCTGCCCATAGCACACTTTGCTTACAAAAGAAAGAATTTAGACAAATATAGGGATTTTTCCATAACAGTGTAGGGCTTCAGCTCTTTTAGAGTGAATCAAATCTTTAAAGAATCGGGCTGAGTTGATTAAACTGATAAAATTTTATAGCATACATTTCATCATCTAGCCATTTAGGGTGTAGTACCATTTAGTGTATTTTAACAATTGTGTTTCATCCCGTGGCCAACAATGATATTACAAAACCTGGTATCATGTCAATTATGAGCAAGGTAATGTAAGATCTGGGCAAATGTTTTAACTTTATAATACACTACTCAAGACAACAGTTCTTTATAAAGAACCAAGAATTTATTGAACTACTCTAATATACATGATACTACGCTACTTAAAACAAACACACACACAGTTCAGAGGGTAAAAGTTAAATCATCTAGTACTGATTTAAACTCTTATTTAAACTCTTGGGTTTATCTTTAATTACTGCTTTAGTTTAGATCTTGCACCAATTTTCAGCAAGGTATGAAGCTTTGTTTGTTTACTTGTATTACGAAGGAGTTCTCCAAAGTGGTTCGCAACCAAGCGGAAGGGAATCACGGCGTTGCTGATTGGTTGGCGGTCTAACAGCTGGATGACATCTTTCAGGGAAAGCCTTTGGTAACACGTTGTTTTCTTCAGTGACCAGTGTTGGGGTTTAAAAGTAACTTATTACATTACAAAATTACTGTCTTTAAAAAGTAATCAGTTACATTACAGCATTACTTTCTGATAAAAGTGACTAGTTGGAGTACTTTTCCATTGCAGTACTCAATGATGAGGAATGTGATTCCTCATGCATGTTGTTTTAGTCAAGACCTTTATAATTATTCTACCATCATCACTCAACAAAGTCTGGCCTACTAATACCCCTATCTCAGCTATGCGGTTTTGCACGGTAGCTGGAAGTACGGTTCATCATGATTCACCGCGAGTTTTGGCGCTGTGATTATTTTCCATCTTTCTGCGCGTCGGTCCTCGCATAGTCAAACCGCATAGGTGAGATAGGGGTTTAACAGCAGGAATAACAGAGGGGGGCGTGTTATCGTGGGCGGGGCTTGTAGGATGAATTTCACACACGCACACACACACACATTAACGGATTGGGAATGACTGCTGTCTGGCTCACGGATTACATAAATTGGCTGAATAACGGATTACATTTTTGAAAAAATAACTAAATAACTGAGTACTTAAATGGCGGATCTAATGAGTTAAATTACTTACATCAAAAAAGTAATCCAAGTACTCCAACACTGCCAGTGACACAGTTCCTTTTTTGTGCATACATTAGACTAATGTTTGGTCTGTCACGTGAGGAACATTCCTGATGAATTTTCATGTACTTTTATGAAGAGCATATGATAAGAAATAAGAGAAGTCTTTATTAATCCCGAAGGAAATTGTTTCTCCAGTGGCTGCATATTTAAAGGATACAAATACAATACGATAAGAAGAACATTTTAAAATAGAATAAAAATAAAATACAATGTACTAAAATATCAAAATAGAGATATAAATGGAATAAAAATATATATTAAAACTACTGACTGTACAGCCGTGGTTGTCAAAGTGTGGGGCGCGCCACACATACAGACATGACAGGTGGGGCGCAATGAACGGAAGGAAATTAGTGGAAAATAATAGGAAAGTACCTATTCTAATTCATGCTTTTCTTTATTGACAATGAAGATCGTACACTCAAAACAAAACAATCGCATACAAAGAAATGGATCATTTAATACAAGTAAATTAAAATAACATCAGTTGGGGGCCGGAAGAAAAAATGGAAACATAGTGCAACAAAAACGGTTTAACGCCGGCATGTTAATTGCAATGGAACAATATAAGGAAACGTTCATTATTATATATGTAATTATAATTCATTCCAATGTGTATGTTTTGTTATTTTTGTTAAGAAATTTATATTTTATCAGTCAGTACTATTCTGGCATTTTGCAAAATGATGACACAAAACTCGTGGGATATTTTTTTGCGCGCTGCTAAAATGGCTTCACCGGTCTGGCTATTCTACGTGTTGTGTGAAAAAGACAATGCATTAGCAATCTGCAGCCTGTGTAACAAGACAATTCCACTAGGCGGGAAACACCCAAAGCATTTTAACACCACGAACCTCATCAGACATGTGAAGGTTAGTCACTTAAAGGAACACGAGCAGTTTTCAAAGTTGGCTAGCGCCAAGAGAGAGGGAGAGCTCAGCAATTCGCGCGCCGCCACTCACTCAGCTGTCGGTAATTCCCCTATCTCACCCACGCCGTTTCGCTCGGTGGCCATAAGTACGGTTCATCATGATTCACTGCGAGTTTTCGCGCTGTGATTACGTTTCCATCTTTCCGCGCGAAAAATTAAACATGATTAATTTTTCGCGCGGAAAGATGGAAACGTAAATAAACATGTTGAATTTTTTGGCGGTCCTCGCGGATGCTTGCGGACATTGCAGATTTTCCGGCGACTCACGTACTGCTTGTCTGTTATTTTATTTAATTTTATACAACATGTGTCATTCGAGTGTGTTAAGACCACGAAAAAGCCATCGCCACTCGGTTGCACCTCACAACCTGCACACTTCACACACTATACATGGCTAATGTCAGTTTGGGCCCTAAATATTTGTTGAGTGCATTAGTGTGTGTGTGTGTGTGTGCGTCGTAAGAGAGGGGTGTGTGTATGTGTGTGTATGTGTGTGTGTGGTGTGTGTGTGTGCATTGTGAGTGGTGTGTGTGTGTGTGTGTGTGTGTGAGTGTAAACATTTGTAATACGGGTGTATGTATGTGTGCATGTGTGTGATGTATGAGGGTGTTTGTGCGTGTGCATGCAGCATGCATGCGTGTGTGTGTGTGCGCGCGCATTAGTGTGTAAGGGTTAGTGTGTGTGAGAGTGAGGGAGAGAGGTGTGTGACGTGTAGGTGTGTCAGTCTGTGTGTGACGAGTAAATATGCTTGTGTTTGTGCTTGTTTGTGTGTATGGTTTGAGTCTGTGTGTATTAACATTAGTGACGTTAGTGTGTGAGATGTGTTTGTGTGTTAAAACAGGGCTAATGTCAGTTTGGGCCACAGTGTGTGTGTGTGCGTCGTGAGAGAGAGGTGTGTGTATGTGTGTGTGTGTGTGCATCGTGAGAAGTGTGTGTGTGTGCGTGAGGGTAAACATTTGTAATATGGGTGTATGTATGTGTGCATGTGTGTGATGTATGAGTGGAGTGGGAATGAGGGAGAGAGGTGTGTGACGTGTAGATGTGTCAGTCTGTATGTGACGAGTAAATGTGCTTGTGTTTGTGCTTGTTTGTTTGTATGGTTTGAGTCTGTGTGTATTAATATTAGTGATGTGTGTGTTAGTGTGTGAGATGTGTTTGTGTGTGTTAACATTTGTGATGTGTATGTGTGTACAATAGGCCGCAGGTGCTGGAAGAAAAGCCTCACATTATGATGTTCCTGAACGTGATGTCACTGAACGTGATGTCAAAGAAGGTGTCACTGAATATAATGTCACTCAATATAATGCCACACAGAAAGTTATTAATAATTTTTCTGCCTGCGTTTAAGGCATTAGCACGGCTGACCCGTTTGAGATATCAAAAATCCCTCCGCAATTTTGCATCCTCAATGTCTTTAGATCTCTTTGGCCCAGTTTGGTAGCAATTGTATAATTTCCCTAGGAGGAGTTTATCAAAATTCATCGGGTGCGTTTTTGCGAATGACCCAAAATAACCGGCCTCCTGTTGAGTTTAGCCCAGGACATGCAGCGCGAAAGTTGTTCGCCTCGATGAGCTCTAAATGTTTCGTGTGCCTATGTGAAAGTGTGTATGAGCTAGGCGGCAAAATCTCGTGTGGGGGCCACGAGACTCTCAGCCATCCTGATGGCAGCAGATTCCAACCTGTCTGCCAAGTTTCGTGAGGTTTTGAGCATGTTAAGACCCCCGAAAAGTTCAAAAGGGTGGAAAATAAATAAATAAATAAATAATCCTAAGGAAAACAAGAGGGCCCTTCACACACTATGACGACATAGAGCTGATGTCATAGAGCTTGGGCCCTAACAAGAGGGCCCTTCACACACTATGACGACATAGGGCTGATGTCATAGTGCTTGGGCCCTAACTATATCTAACAACAATGTAAATTAATAAATAATGCTACATGATAAGGCTTCGAGTAGACCCTGTAATCGGTGATTGGCCCCAAAAATCCAGGTTGGAGCACCCCTAATCCATAGCGTTCTACGCTTTTTGTTGGTGTGAGCCATTTTGCGATGATCCCTAAATCATTTGTTGCGCAGTAGAATATAATGGGGTTTATGCTTTCAAACATGTCTGATTTAAGTTCTTAATCAAGAAAAAGGTGGGTGTAGCTTAAAGACAATGTAGATTTTATTAAACATGTACAATTTTAAATAAATATTTTGTTATCTCTAAGAAAAAAATTGTGTCCCCCAAATTAATGTCTGTGGTGTTACAACAATGGATGTCTACGTTTAATAAAGGGGGAAAATCTATTTGGATAATTTCCTGTGTGTAAAGGTCATTGCACATGCTGGTTGATCTGAGGGGTGCATGGTCAGAACATTATTATTAATCTTCTTAGAAGTAGCAAAATTTCTGACAATTTCATGTGTCGCACCTTATTGGTATCTGTGGTGTTATGTTGATAACTTGTAGATCTGACATATTTGAATAAAATTTTTGATAAATACATACCTATTAATATTTCCAGAAAGTCCCCTGATTTTGACATCATCATGATGGCAGCCTCCATTTTTAAAAAGTCTGGATTTAGGCTAATTTATCTGTGCTGTTACTGTCCTGTTAACACCACTGACTCTATAGTAACTCCACAGACAATACAAAACCAGAAATTTTCTATTTTTAATTAAACACCTTCGACATTCATAATCATATAATTGTATCTCTGTAATCTATTATTTTGATCAATAAACCTTTACATGTTAAGCCTTTTATGCAATAGGAAGTCTGTGGTGTTATTTCAAAATGTATATGAAGTTTATTTTCCTCAGGACAAAGACTATAAACGTACCACAAACCATTTTTCCTGTTTTCCTGTTTCTTTGTTATGTATACCCAAATAATAAAAAAAAAATCTATTCTCCTTTGGCAGAAATAGAGGCCAAGTTAAACAATTAAAATTTCTTTGAGAAACAATGTCAGAGGGGCGAGGTTTGTAGGCTGTGGAGATGGATCCAGGTGCAGGTGTGGAGCAGGCCGCAAGCTTTTCAGATTTCCTGTGGAGTCGCAGTAGTGAGAGCGGAGGCATTGGAGCATGGAGGCATGGGATTAGAGCCGTGAAATCTGTCTGCGATGTAACAGTGCCGAGATGTCAAACTGAGCTGTGGTTGTGAAGGCGGAAGCATTAGATCCTTAGTTCAAAGCTATGAGATGCGTCAGCAAGGGCGTACAGCAAAAATGTTAAGAAGAGCAGAGTAGTTAAGAAAACCAGAACAAGAGTTCAAAAGCCGTTCAATCAGAGTAAAGTGATAAATCCAAACTGTGAGACGATAAACAGGAAAATGAGAAACCAAAGCGAGATCGATAAGCTGAAAAGCATGAAATGAAACTTAGTGGGCAGTTCACGATACATCAGAGCTGGGACACATGGAAGGTGAGGTGGATGCCTCGCATAAAAGAAAGTAGCAGGAGTTGGATGGCACACTGGTTGACAATCTTGGTCACAGTGAAAGGAATGATGAAAGGTGATAGTTTGCTTGACAGTGTTTTTAGGTGGATGTTCCTGGTAGCAAGATGACTCTGTCCCCTACATGGTACTTTGGGGCCTTGGTATGTTAGCGGTCTGCCCGTTTCTAGTACGAACTGGAGGATCGTAGCAGGGTGTCTCATCTGTAACCACATACGTTTGCAGCAGCGGATATACTGTTAAGGATGAGGGGACATCCACTTCTGTCTCTTGCGCCAGGTAGAGTGGAGGCTGGTAGCCTAGACAGCACTGGAACGGGACAGCCCTGTTTAGGTGGATGGTAGGGAGTTATGGGCGTATTCCCACAGAAGAAACCTGCTCCAGGAGGTAGCATCCTGAGAGAGACCTCCAGTGTCTGATTCTTCTGCTCTGTTTGTCCGTTGGACTGGGGGTGGAATCCTGATGACAAGCTGGGAGTGGCCCTGATGAGCTTGCAGATGGCATTCCTGAAGCGTGAGGTGAACTGTGGGCTCTGATCTGAGATGACATCAGTGAGAAGGCCATGAAGTCCGAAGACATGAAGTATTAGTAGAACAACTGTCTCATTGGCGGAGGGTAGTTTGGGAAATGGAATGAGGTGAACAGACTTAGAGAACAGACTTAGAGAAGCGATCAACAATGATCATGAGGCAGGAGTTGCCATCAGACAGGGGTAGGCCAGTGACAAAGTAAAGAGAAATATGGGACCAGGGATGGTGCGGCACAGGTAGGGGTCTGAGAAGGCGGGCAGGGGGTCAGTTGTCGATCTTACTTCAAGGGCAGATGTTGCAAGCAGCAACAAACCTGGCTACATCCTCCCTCAACGTGGGCCACTAGAACCGTTGCTGAATGACAAAAACGAGTCCGGGCGGAACCTGGGTGGTAGAATAGCCTGGATCCATTGCCCCATTCCAGGACCTGTGAGCATACTTATGAAAGGACGAAGAGATGATTCGGGGGGACATTGCTTGGTCCAGTTTCCTGGGTCAGAGCCTGTTTGACTTTGGTCTCTATGTCTAGCTCCAAGGCAGCAATGACAACAAGAGGGCAGAATGGAGTCGCAAGGCGTTGGATCCTGTGGTGGTGGAGAAGCGTCAGGCTTTGTATTCTTTGAGCCTGGGTGGTAGGACAGGGTGAAGAAACCTGGAGAAGAACAATGACCACGAAGCTTGACGGGTCAATGTCTCCACTCCTCCAGTACTAACTTGATGGCTAGGAGTTCTCGGTCGCCTACGTCATTGTTCCTCTCGGCCGGAGATAGACGACGGGAGAAGAATGAGCAAGGGTGCACACTCAGAAAATTAATTGTTGGTATAATTTGATATAATTATGACACATTTCCACACATTTGAATGATGTTGTTTTAACTTAATCCATGTAAGTGGAACCCAATAGCAAAATTAATCTTGAGTCAATGAAATCAAATCATTTTTATTTGAACTATCTTGTAGCTTTAGATTGTACGTAATTTAATCTTGTTAAGACAATTCATTTTAAGCACTTAAATTAGACAACTACAAACGTTTTAATTCAAGAACTTTATTTACTTTAAACCAACTTCAAATAACTGATTTCCACCTAAATGTATTGTACAGATAAATACAACATTCTCAGTGTGGATTTTTCAAGTCTATTTAATTAAATTTCAAAAATACCATTTTTTGATCTGTGCAAAGTTGGTATTAAAACTACTAATCTCTAGAACAGGACAGATCACAATTCTAGAATATCCATAATGGGCTTACAGAAACCAGTTGTAAGTCCCATTTACATTGTTTTACTAAATGGGTATGTCAAACACTTTTGATTCATAACTGACATTACTAAGTTCAATCTGGGCTTAACATGGCAGAGGTAAAACAGCATGGCCACTCCTACAGCTGCATTTCTCAAAGAGCTAAGAACCTCAGTCCCTTCAATGACAACACCAACATCAATTGTCTGATCCACTGGGTCATGACCTTCATGGCGAACAATGTAGATCCCCATTACAATTTGCTTCATTGCTTCTTTTGCGGTCAACCAATCGCAATCCTGTGTGAAACAAATGAAGCAGCTTTTTAAGAAGGACATTCCGTGCATAAACTATATTAAAATGAAGTGAATGAAATATTTCATTAGCGAGAAAATTTACTTAGAGCAGACTCCTTGAACATGTGTACATGGTCCTCATTCAAATATGCACACAAATATGCATTCTCTCCACACATCTATATTATTCTGGTTATTCTGTATGAAAAAATTGATTTTAACATTAGCGTAATGATAACCAAATGCAGTGTATAACCAAGCGCATAAAAATGTGTGTTTTCTTGTACCAACCTGTGAAACGGGTTGCAAGGTGTTTTTTATTGTTTGGCCAATTAATCCACCCTTACTATGAAAGCTTCACCAAGCTGTTGGAATACTGGTCAAGCACAGCAAGAAACTTAAATTCCAGTGGGACTGATGCAATTAGCATGAACTCATTATTGATCTGTTAAAAAGGCAAACAAAAGTGGACTAGATATTACATTTTTCCAGGTTTAATATTTAAAATAAACAAGCTATGTTTTATAGAAAAAATAAATAAAACATACTTCATCAACGTTAAAGAGAGCTGGCCATCATGTTTTAAATTCTGCACCCATTGGCTTCTTCTGGACCAGTTCCTTTCTTCTGTAGGAAAACATTCTCTCCATCTTTTCTTTCACAATTTTGTCCTTGTTTCTCTTTCTGATCTCTGTCAACAGCTGAACTCGATACCTTTCTAGACTGTTAGATGTTTCTCCCTTCAGATGCTGAGGGCAGTAATTCACTCCTGCTCTTCTAGGCTTCTTAATATTTGAAGCAGTATGGGACTGATCTTGCTGTTTGTTCTTCAATGAATTTATGCTTACCTCAGAACACCCAGCCCTTCTGAGCTTAGTACAAAAGTTTGTAATCTTATACTTGAGGCTTATTTTCCACCCGTAGCAACCATTGTAGGAGCCTTGTTCTTGTAAGCAAGGGTGTTTGCTGATTAAAACTTCTGCCACCGTGTTAAGGTCTAGATCTGTTGGAAACACTTTGTATTTTATGATTTCTTCAGCTAGACTCTTTAGAATGTGAGATTTCAGCTTTGGATATGGACTTAGATGAGTTCCATTAGTGTGGTATTCATGGCTTTTTCAAGAATTATTTCAGAATCATAGGAAAAGCGTGGAACTGGGAATACAAGTGACCATGGGAGGGATATTGATGTGGATTGCATGGACCCAGGAGAAGAATCAGGAGAATGCAAAAGGAAAGTGTCATCTGTTTCAAACGAGGAGACAGATATAGAATCATCTGATTTGTGCACTGAGGGAGTAGATGAGTTGATGCTTCAGTCTGACACAAACCCAAGAAGCTTTCCTTGACTTTTTCTTGGTTTTGTCCTGTCATCTTAAAGATCTTAACATCTTTAAGGTTCCTTTGTCCTGAACATCAGTCACCAATGTCAAATTAATAAACTTGCTACTGCAAATTAATCTTGATACTGCAAACGGATATCACCATCAAGCCGGAACATTTCAGTGATTATTTGTGTGAGGTCTTCAATAGAGCTTGGCATCCCTTCAGGCAGGGTCAACTTCCTAGCGTTATTATCAGAAAGAATTATTTGAAATTTGTGTGGTCCAGGCATTGTCCTGATTATCAGGCTGAAGAGCATCTGAACAGCCCCAATCATGTAGCACACCAGTGGATAGTCATCCAATAGTTCACCATGTTTGACAAACACCAACTCTTTCGGATGTTATGTGATTACTTAAAATGCCCTAAAATGCTCTCTGTACCACAAATTTAGGGAGGCCAGCAGGGTGTTCCATGAGCAAGAATCATTCCCATTTTGTTACTTATTCCACTTGCATTTACAGACCTGACTAGCTCTAGTCAGCCTGACCAACTTCCATTACATTAGGGTATCTTTGTTTGATGGTGCAAGTGATCTCCTTGTTTAATACTTGAAGTGGAACCAGTGATGAGCTGTGATGAGCAATCTGTTTGAAAAAACTATGCTTTGCTTCAAATCTCATAGTCCACATACACACATGTGGACGAAAGCATTGGATCATATGTGGGCATAGGGCAAAAACCAATTACAAACTTTGCACAATCGCAGAATGTTAAATCAAATTTATATAAATTTCTATTAAATCAGACTCTTATTTCTCTCATATGCATCTATTAAGCATTCTAATATTGACAATAAAAACATAAGTTATGTACAAAACACCAATTAATAAAATATATAGGACATTTAATTAAGAACGAATAATTCAACTTACCCAATGAAAATGTAGACCAAAGGCCAAGCATGGTACAGTTTTTATGCTCCTGACAAACTGTGAAATAAAAAGTAAAAACAAATTTGCTCAAGACACAATTATATTGTTATTTTTAACAAATCAATCTAAAAAAATTAACAAGCTTAAGTATGTTATTTGAATCATGTATTAAAGCTGTAATCCAAGAGCAGCACACATGAAGAGGTCAACATGGTGTAGACATGAAACAGAGAGAGAAAGTGAATCAGCTCAAAAAACAAATATACCCAACCCAAAGAAAAACTTGTGTTAATATTAATTACAAGGTTTCAGACCTTAATCAGCTCATTAGATCTGATGCATGGCAAAAGCTGTCATTAGTAAATGCCAATTTCAAAGCTTTACAAATACTTAGACTCTTCAAACCTTGTTCACAAACTGGTGGACCCATCAACTGTGGGTTCCTCTAAGTAGCTGTGTAAGATGCCTACAATGCAAGAGAAGACTTACAAGATGATAGCAAAGCATTGTCAGCTTACAGTGTCCACAGTGAGAAATGTCATTAAGACATGAAGGTTCAAGGGAACTGTGCAGGTCAAGATGGAAGACCAAAAAAACTCTTAGAGAGAACTGCTCATACACTGGTCAGAAAGACAAATCAAAAAACCATTTGACTGCAAAAAACCTGCAGGAAGATTTAGCAGACTCAGGAGTGGTGGTGCACTGTTCCACAAGACCTTCATGGAAGAGTCAGCAGAGGAAAACCTTACCTGCATCCCCATCATAAAATCCAACATCAGAAGTATGCAACAGAACATCTACAAAAGCCTGATGCGTTTTGGAAACAAGTGCTGCGGACTGATGAAGTTAAAATAGAACTCTTTGGCCACAATCAGCAAAGGCATGTTTGGAGAATAAAAGGAGCAGCATTTCATTAAAAGAACACCTTGCCAACTATTACGCATGGGGATGGATCGATCATGCTTTGGGGTTGTGTTGCAGCCAGTGGCACAGGAAACATTGCAAGGGTGGAGGGAAGAATGGTTTACAGGGGCTTAAATGACATCACAGTCAAGAACCAATATCCTCTTCCATTAATGGCTACTGCCTTTGAACTCCTCCAAGGAGTCTCCTGTACGCAACGCATATCACCTTGTCCGTATTCGAGAAGGAGACGCATGGAAGACGGCCTTCAATACACCCACAGGACACTACGAATACCTGGTGGTCCCCTTTGGCCTGACTAATGCCCCCGCCGTCTTTCAGGCCCTTATTAATGATGTTCTCAAGGATTTCCTCAACTCCTCAGTATTCGTTTACCTCGACGACATCTTGATCTTTTCTCGGGACCTGGAGGAACACCAACTCCACGTTCGGCGGGTACTACAGAGACTGCTGGAGAACAATCTGTTCGTCAAGGCAGAGAAATGCGAGTTCCACGTCATGTCCACCAGGTTCCTCGGTTTCGTCATTGGCCCCAAGGGCATCAAGATGGAACACATCCAAGCTTCAAGCCGTTGCAAGCTGGCCCACCCCCACCTCACGACAAGAACGTCAGAGATGTCTGGGCTTTGCCAACTTTTACCACCGCTTCATTCGGGGTTATAGCTGCCCCCTTAACGACTCTCACATCCCCCAAGAACGACTTTCACTAGAACTTGGAGGCCCTTGCTGAACTCAATGGTCGATTCACGTCCGCCCCCCTTCTAACCATCCCGGACCCGTCACGGCAGTTCATTATGGAAGTCGATGCCTCCAGCACAGGGTAGGGTGTCCTGTCCCAGAGAGCTTCTCATGATAACAAGCTGCACCCCTGTTCCTTCTTCTCCCACCATCTAACCCCTGCCGAAAAGAACTATGGCATTGGTGATCGCGAGCTCCTGGCTATCAAGTTAGCTCTGGAAGAATGGAGACATTGGCTAGAGGGGATGGAGATTCCTTTCGTGGTCTGGACTGATCATAAGAATCTCGAATATCTACGGGGCGCCAAGAGACTCAATACCCGCCAGGCTCGATGGTCCCTGTTTTTCGGTAGATTAAATTTCACCCTCTCCTATCGTCCAGGATCCAATAACTCCAAGCTTGACGCACTCTCAAGACAATTTACAGCCTCCCACGACACCCACACCAATGACACAATCCTTCCTCCTCCCTCCTTGCTCGCCGACGCGGAACCCGACATCGAAACCAAGGTTAAGCAAGCCCTAATTCACGAGCCAGGACCTAGCAAAGTTCCCCCTAAATGCCTCTTCGTTCCTCTCTGCCATGTCCTGGAGTGAGCCCACAGCTCCAAACTCTCCTGCCATCCTGGCGCAATCCACACCCTGGCACAAACCCAACAGCGATTTTGGTGGCCCACACTCAAGGAGGATGTCTCCAGCTTTGTGGCCGCATGTGACATCTGTGTGAGGTCTAAACACTCCAACACGGCCCCCGCAGGTTTCGTCAGGCCTCTGCCAATTCCACACCGCCCATGGTCCAATATCGCCGTGGACTTTGTTACAGGGTTACCTGCGCCCAATGGCCAGACCTGCATCATGACAGTGGTGGATCGATTTTCGAAAGCCGCTCACTTTGTTCTATTGCCAAGGCTGCCTTCCGCCAAGGAGACCGCCGAACTCATGATCAATCATGTCTTCAAGCTCCATGGTCTCCCAAAAGACATTGTCTCAGATCGGGGTCCTGAGTTCGCCTCACGATTCTGGAAGGCCTTTTGTAAGCTGATTGGGGCCACTCCCAGTCTGTCCTCAGGGTTTCACCCCCAAACGGTCAGACTGAGAGAAAGAACCAGTCCCTCGAAGTTGCCCTGAGATGCATGACCTCCCAGGATGCTACTTCATAGAGTAAGTTCCTGCCTTGGGTGGAGTACGCCCACAACTCCCAGATCTCATCATCAACCGGCCTGTCACCATTCCAGTGCTGTTTGGGGTTTCAGCCACCCCTATTCCCATCTCAGGAGGAGGAGGCCAATGTCCCATCCGCCCAAGCCTTCATCCAATGCTGCAAGAGAACCTGGCTGCAAGCAAGGAAGATGCTATTACCCGTCGGCAAGAGGTACAATGCTAAAGCAGACATTAGGTGCTCTCAGGCCCCTAAGTACAGAGTGGGGCAGAGAGTCATGCTCTCCATCCGAGACATTCCCCTAAAGACTGTCTCTTGTAAACTCTCTCCTCGATACATTGGAGCCTTCACTTTCACCAAGGTTGTCAACCCATGCGCAGTTAAGCTCTTGCTCCCCTCAGTGATGCGACGGATCAATCCTACATTCCACGTTTCCCAACTACGCCGTCTCGCCTCATGCCCGCTTGTCTTTTTGTCTTTTTGATTTCGACTCTCGCTTTCCATTCTGGCTCAGATGTTTCGCCGACTGATTTCCTGGTTTCTGACCCACACTTCCGCTACTCGACCACGACCCCTTTCTAAGCCTGCTGTTTGGATCCATCTCGCTCCGTGTCACCTCGTGACAACACACATACACACAATGCAGTTCAAAGGATGAAGGTTAATGGAATTTCCTAGTACTGTTCACTAGACCTGAGGAAGTCACAAGAGCAGAGCCTTAGGTTTTAATCTTACGGTTTCATTTTGAAGTGAGCACCAATTTCAGCACTGCGGTCTTTCTCAGCGATTCGCGTTAGGTGTTAGGGAATCACGGTGTTGCTGATTGGCTGGTGCTCTAGTGCTGTGATGACGTCTCTTGGGGAAGCCCTTCGTTGATGCTCTGGTTGCTTGGTTACTGGCGGCAGAGCTCTGGTGCATCTTCTAGTTGTGCCTTCGTTGAGGACTTTGGAGCTCCGTAGAGAGCAGATGAGCAGCTTGCTTGCCGGTCAGATGCAGGGCGAGAGTCAATGGTGGACAAGCGATGAGAGAGCTTGCTTCAGACGTGTAGTTGATGTTCAGTCGTTGGATGATGCTGGAAGATGTAACAATGTGCTTGGACACCTCCCTGGGGTTTTTAACCCTTTGTTGTCAGTCCGTCCCACGAGTGATTTATCCAATTAGATGTGGTTGTGGGATTAGCTCCGCCTCCCGTGTTTCCACTTTTTATGCATACATTAGGCCGGGTTTTTCAGCTATCACATGGTACTTATCCGACTGGAAATTAATACCTTTTATCAATTTAGTTTACACATGCTCTGTTCATTTTACAGTGGACCTTGGATTACGAGCATAATTCGTTCCGGAAGTGGGCTTGCATTCCAAAACACTCATAAATCAAATCAAATCTTCCCATAATAAATAATGAAAACTCAAATAATTCGTTCCACAGCCCAAAAAAATAAATACAGAAAAAAATTAATACAATATATAAAGTAAAAATAAAACAAATTAACCTGCACTTTACCTTTAAAAAAGTTAAAATAAATCCCAACAGATAAGTGTTTCCATTTGTGCGCGCAGGCGCCGTGTATTTGTGTGTGTATGTGTGTGTGCGTGTGTGTGTGGAATTAGCCCCTTCCCTCATCTCGTCTTACACAGTAAAACTCCTCCTCCCTCCTCCCACCTCGTTTTTTAAGTTTCACAACAAACACACACACAACGGAAACACTGTTTTAATGGGAAAAAATGAAATCTCTCTAATGACACTCGCGTGAGCGCAGACTAATGGAATCACTGCTGTAAAAAAAAAAAAAAAATGAACCAGCACCTTACCTTTGAAAAGAATCACGACAGTGTGTGTGTCTGTGTGAAGCCGGGGAGAGGGGTGTAAAGGCGAGAGAGTGTGTGTGTGTGTTTGTGTGTGTGTGTGTGTCGGTGTCAAAAAACTCGGCACTCGTAAACCAAGACATGCTCGTTTTTCAAGTCAAAATGTATTAAAAGTCTTTGCTCGTCTTGTGGAACACTCATAACCCGAGATCCAAGGTTCCACTGTCCTAACATATTGTGTACATAAGCATTCTTTGAATAAGATAAGCTTTTGGTAGATACCACTCATTCCACATCACACACACACTCATTCATGCCATTATCTAGTTAAAAGGAGTTTATAAATGCTGGTTACCCATTCTAAGGTATGTGGAATAAGCAGAGGTACATACAGACATTAAACATGCTGGGTAAATATACATAGATATAAGTTTGTCCCATGCTTTGGCAAGCTTTAAAGATGATCTGCAATAGTGTCTCTGCCATGTGCCCCTTTGTTCATGGAAAATCCCTGTTTCTGGAGGTCACCAAGAGCATCAGTGAGCTAAGGTAGGGAGGGTGTTTTCCCCACTCAGAGGCGTAAAAAACTGTCTCCTTTGTTTACAAGATTGCCAATTTATATGGTTGGGGTTCAAGGTCGCCTGGATTGTTATACCTCCAGGCACAGCAGGGCCTCCTTTGCCGGGCTTGGTTAAGTTTCCCACTTCCTCATGTCAGGGAGGCTGCATTGTCTCAGAAGACCAATATGCTTACCAGCTGGCATCATGCAGTCTGAAAAAGGGGCCCATCCATAAAATCTGGAATATGCGGCTAGAAGCATTTTAATCTGTGAATGGTAGTCAACCCTATGTGGGTATTGTTTTCTTTCGGAAATTCTAATAATGATCATAATCCTGTTATCGAGAAATACCCATTTCAAAACCCCTTTTTGGAGCAAACTTAATCTAAATTTAAATAAATAAATACGTCAAAGAGGAGAGAAAAGAAAAAAGAGATTGATACAGGACACCATCAGCAACCAGGAAAAGGATTCTGTCTTGCTTGCTCCCTTATCTTACATTGGCTGTAATCTTTCCTTAAAAAAATGAGAACTTTTTCTTAAAGGAAAAGGGGAATTAACCCATTAGTACGTTATCCCTTTCTTTGTGTGTTGTTTTTCTTTTCTACCTCTGTTCTCTAACTGTGCTACCTGTGTGTTCTCACTAGGTTTTCCCACCGAGACTCCCATACGATGCATCAAGCAGCTGGAACTGAAGGCTCTGGAGTGAAGCAAAAGACGCAATGCTGCAAGCTTTCACCAAGCTGCAAGAACCGGGTCCCCTGTGTCCTATTCACGCCAAATGTGCCAGGGAGCCAAGATGTCCAAGCCAAGACTTGTGGCATAAAACCCACGGAAAACAGATGATGGCTTCATAAAAGTGCACCAAAACAAAAGCAGTTTTTGACTTCAACACTCAAAGTAAGGAGCTGGCTCTAGAGGGCGCCCAACATAGAGACAATGCCAAGAATGAGTCACGCATGCTGGTACCCGATTCAAACAGAGGAACCGCCACTGGGATGGACAGTGTGGACAACACCACTCATCTAGACATCACTGGAATTAATCGTGGAACCAGTCCAGACCTCATGAGGATCACTGGAAAAGATCATGCAGTCAGCCAAGCTCTTTCATGAAACATGAAACAAAAAGGCTCATGGGAATCCAACGGAATCTGAATGGGTAAACAACCAAAGCAGCCACCAGCCCAAGGAGTCGATGGAGGAACTTTCCACTCCAACCAAGGTCAAACTGAATCCACACATTAGCCAAAGACATCACCATGTCTTGATGAAGGAGTTCTTTCAATGGGAGAAACCAGATGTACAAAAAATTTCCAGATGTACAAGAAACCATACCGGAACACCCCACAACAGAGCCAGATACTGACCCAACACCTGATCCTTCAGATTACAGCAGCACCCAACAGGCACCTGCCGAAGAAACTCAAGTCTGTGAGAGTGCAATCCTGGTCATCTGCCAAACTCCCAAGAAAACCAGATCAGCCCTGATATCTTACTGGTCTCATCCTAAGTTCCAGTCCCTCAGGTTCTGGGCTATCTCAAAGAGAAAGGCATAGCAGTCAGAACTACTAAGAACTACAACTCCCAACACCAATGCCACGGTTCACCTGAATACTAAACACCTGAAACTAATTACGGGACTAATAAAAGAGACTCACACACTTCCGGTGGTTGCGAAGTATATGCTCCCTGTGATTAGCTCCAAAGTCGTTACCAAGCCGTTTGCGAATGCCTGCCTCTTGATATTGACCCCGTTTGTGTTTTCGTTTCCGAGTTTAGCTTGATCCCATTTACGCCCGACGCACATCACCTGACCCTTGCCTGTTTAAACGACTATTGACTTTGGATTCTCTTAACTGGTTTGTTTGACTTGTTCAAAGATAATAAATATCTTAACTGCACCTGTGTTCTCCGAGTCTGTAAATCTGACAATAGCAAGGAAGTTCTACCTGTCCATCATCATCAAACGTCCCATCAAAGTCGAAGACCCCTAGACATGGGAGCCAACATTACTCTAAGATCAGTCAAACTCCTCGACGAAGTCCAAAACTGGACAAAGGGGACTGAGCCTGAACCCAAGCAGCTGGGACCAAGACCCCTTCCACTGCTCCTTTCAGACAAAGATATTCAGATTTAACATACACACTTAACCTAAAACACAGCCACTTCACTCTCAGCCCATGGTCGACAACCATGGGTGCATCCATGCCTACAGCAAAAGTGTCAGCACAACATGTGACCTGGCCAAATGCTCAACAGTAAATTAAACCTCTTTCACCCTTCCAGAACCTGGCTGAAACTAGGACTAACCCTGGAAGCCACACCTCTCTTTGAAGTGTCATCTCGTGCTTTGTAAGTGCTGTTCAACAACTGAATGGCCTAAGATATCGATGTTATCAAAGCAAGTCACCTGGGATGGCTCATCAAGCTGGCATTCCATGACTTTGAACTAACAGTACCTGTCATAGGCCTGTCACCAGCCAAACCCATGTCAGACGTAAAGGATGACAGTGTAACATTCAAAAGACCACATGAAATCATCGCTATTACCTCTATCCTGATGGGGCCCAAATAAGGTGTCCGCCGATCAGAACTAGTAGATGACAGCACATTGCGGTCTACACTGTATCAATATGGAACATGACAGAATCACAGATACAAGTGAATATCATGGCCCAGAGATCTCCAAGAAGCTCAACCCAAGAGGGATCCTACACCGGATTCAATGGACAGATCCAACAGATCCTGAGCAAGGCGGTTGCCCTCCACAGTGAAAACGGGTTGGCAAGGACTCAAAGAGGTCCTGTGCAAGTACAAGTGTCATATGAACCTGTACAAGAAATCATAGACTCTCTGATGGGAAAGGGAGTCATCCGCCTTGTAGCATGTACCCCCGCTCCCACATGGCTGCCCCACCGCAATTCAATATTGTTGATCTTGTGAGCATATTTTAATTAAATATACTTATGCATGCAACAATATGATAGAAACTATTAATCTGAGTAAAAGAACATAGAGGTAAGGTAAGGAGACAGAGGTGAGCTAAGGACAGTGTGATGTCCCAGTAGCAAGAACATGCAGCATGAACTCAAATGAACTCTAGACAGGCAGCCATCTTGGATGTGAGATGCTTAGTGGACTGTGTGTACCAAACAGACCCTAGAGATGATGTAATTTTTGTACCCTGAGCATCCAAAAGTACCTGATGTCCCTAGACATGATGTAATGTCAGCTGATATCATGTAGCCCTAGACATTATGTAATGCCAATAGCCCCAGACATGAAGTAATCTCCTCAGACATGGGGTGATCTTAACTGTGATGTAACAGGGGCTGGATACATGTGCAGACATGTCAAATTTAAAGGGACTCAGACAAATAACCAAAAGACACACTCAGCTTAATGAATAATAAGTTTAGTAAGAGTAAGCACAAAATAAGATGGCATGTGCACCTACACAGTTAATAAAATAAAAATACAAAGTATAAGGCCCAACATAAAAAAGTACAGTAAAATAGGGGGCCTGGGTAAGCATCAAATAACAAAAGGCATAAGAAATTAAATATCAAGCCTTCTCTGACCCAGAACCACATTGATGGGAAGATCAGTGTGAGGAATAAAAACAGAAATACCACGATTCAAAAGTGGTGTAGGCACTTCAGGAAAGTGAGTTTGGGTACCAACAGACACTTCTTAGACCAACAGGCCTTAAGAGAGACTGGGCTGGAGTACTAGACACTGGTCGCACAGGCCTGAAAGAAAGTAAAGGAGAGCTATGTGCCTCCGGACGCGGTCTCTTAGAAGGACCAGGCACGGAGTCATCCTTCCTGATATAAGTAAGACCATTCTTATGAAGAAATTGTGTCAATGATCCATCAGACTCATTTTGGCAAAAACTCACTGAGTCCCAGTCAGCAACAGGTTCAGTAGGAGCGTAATCCTCAAAGGAGTTGTGCTCTGGACTGTCCTGGCTGTCCGAATCGTCCAAAGGGATGTATTCAGGAATGGGGCAGTTGCGCTTAGCTATAATAATAAAATAAAATACGTAAATACAACAAATTAGGAAAATAAGACAAATAATTAAAATGAGTGCGAGAGAGATGCTTACCCATGGCCTGTCTGTCGAGGAACTGTAGAGTAGCCCAGAAGAACTAAGAATATATAGCAAAAATAAGCGCCGCCCCTATATTTTTTAATAATAAACTTAGTGTAAAGATAATGGAAAATTATTTGAAAGAAAAATAGACGATAATGGGGAAAAGATATGGAGTCAGATGACGAGGTATATGACGTAAGCAAACAAGATAAGAGAAAATGTAATTATAATGGGTGACAATACTTGAAATGGATTATAATGGGTTAATAATTTGATAAGAAATCAGAAAAAAATTTACAGAGGAGGGGGCTAGGTGAGCATTCCTCCCCTTGAAAACTGTATAAAAGAAGTGTCACAGTACAGGTCAGTCAGGTTTTGGACATGCATGGGACTACATCCTAGGCATTGCCGAGCTGGCTCACTTGGTTTTATTGCTGCAATAAATCCTGCCTTACTTCATCCAGATCTACAAGGAGTCCGGAGTCTTTTCTTTGGTTCTTTTTAAAGTTAAAGTTTTAGTGTAACATTTATAATTAAGGCAACTGTAACTAGTGTAGGAGAAAAATCTCCCACATTTATTGGTGACCCTGCCGACGTGATTGCCTTTACGGAGGGCTGCTCCGGGGACCTGGGACCAGCGCGGGCTGACAGACCATCAACTTTTGCCGGCATAAGAAAAGGTAAGCAGAAAACCTGTTTGATCAAATTTCTGCATTAGAAGTTCATGGTCTGTTAGTGTGCGTGTTTCCAGCTGGAGAGAGGTACTCCTAAGGTATATTGAACAAAGTAAAATTTAAGTTGTCAATATTGATAAATTAATTACTATATTTAAATTGATTGTAAAATTTATTTTAACAAGTAAAAGACTGGATGAAGTAACAAAGTATTAAGAGATCTCCATAAGTTTTATTTTGTTTTGTGATTTTTGTTTTATATTCTCTTTATTACTATTTTATACGTTGTGTGATAAGTGAGGTAATGCCACTGTGTTGGGTCAAGGCCTGACAAGGAAACTTGCCAACCAGTGGGGCTGGACCCACGAAAAATTCCTGCAATACACTAAGTAGGAGCTGTGGCTCCAGACGTGGTAGGTGGAAAATTCCTGAGTCCGCCGTTAGGCACAGAACATATAGGTGATTCACCGTTCTGAGACGCGTGTGCAGCCAGGTGTAGTGTGAAAATTCCTGTAGGTGAGCGCTATTTGAAAATTCATACAGGTGGAATTTATTTATTCTGGGCCCAGGTTGTGTGATAAAATATGTTATTGTTGAAATTGTTTCGAGTACTCAAATTTTTGAAATTGTAGTAGAAAGCGCTTGTGTCGTGTATTGTTTGTATGTCTTGTATATGTGGCTTTTAAATGTGAGCGTGTGTTATATTTATGTGAAAAGTCTGTATTGAATTTATGTATGTGTGTAAGAAAATATAAGGCCTAGTTAAGAGGGATATAGTATTAGAAATAGCCTAAAAAGAAGATAGAAGACCAAAAATTAGATTTTCTGATTTGCTATAAATTAATAATACATTTAAATAGAAGAATATAAGAAAATAGCATGTAAGTCATAGATAATATCTCTAATATTAAAGGAATTGTGTGGCTGAGGTACATGCCACTAGACATAGAGCTTACTGTGACATAGATCTTGTCTGGAGCTTACTGTGACATAGTCTTGTCTGTGACATAATCAGTGATGCGCTACCAGACATAGAACTCACTGTGACATCAGCTTCTTCTGTGACACGGGAGAGGTACAGTTACTGAATGTACCAGCCTAGTAGTATTATAAAATAATAATTTCTTTGGACTAGTGTACACATGCGCAGCAACATATAAGTTATTAAAGATAAGCTTAAGTAAGATACAAAAGGTACCTTTACGTGCAGTTTAGTCGACGACACAACACTAATGATAATAAATATAGTGCATAAAATAATAAATGCACCTAGGTTATAAATATTAAATATATATTAGATAAAAACAAATGTTAAGCGGATTCAGAGTAATTAACTGGGATGAGCAGATAAGTGAAGAAGGAGTCACAACCAAGTGTGAACGGGAGTTTAGAATTTCAGAATCGTATCAGAGTGAGACAAATAGATGGTTGTTGAATAATCCAGGAAAAGACCTACTTAAAAACATAGAGTGTGACAAGGGAGAGTGGACGCTTAGGCTTTCATTAATACCTGACGTATTAGACCTCATCTGTAACACACACACTCTAATACTTACATCATATTTTAGAATGAATAAATGAGCTCTTTCCTAGGGCTAATTCCAAGAGAGGTTTGTTTAAGAGTAATAAATAGTATGCTAGAATTTGGAGGACTAGGAGGACCCCCTGGTTTAACTCCGCTCATTTCACTGCTGCAACAATACCCAATTTTTGATATATTGCGTTTAGAGGAAGGTACGGGAGGACGGAAAGTAAAAAGGTATAGACTAATTGATCACGAGAGTGGTCCGGAAGTGCTGTATCGTGAGTGAGTGATAAATAATAATAGCGAGTTTACGCTGATACCTATAGGCCCATATGGTAGAATAATTTTTCAGACCCTTGACAAAATAGTCACGCCTCTGATTCTGATTTCATCACAAAATTAATGCTTAACAAACATATAAAGAAAAAACAGCTGTTAAAGACCGGCAGCAGTCATAAAATGCACACTAAGAGAATTGCAAGAAATAAGCGAGAAAAGAGGCACAAAAAATCGAACTATAAAACAGGACAAAAGTGTGTGATGGAGAAGTTATTCTGCCGTGGAAAAAACGCATGGCCAAAGCCAGCGACACCTGTAGACATAATTATAGCTAAACACAAGGAAGATGAAAAGTATATCAGAAAATGCATGATAAAATGGCATGACTGGACATCAGGAGAATTACAATGGCCTAAAGAGGGAACCTTTAAAGAAGAAAATTGTAAAGAATTAAAGGAGATGCTCAGACACACGACTAAAGAAAAGGGCAGTAAGGGAAGGATTAAATTAGTACAAAAGCTAGAAATTGTAGAATGGTTTGAAAATGAAGGGAAAAAGAAGGAGGGAGAAACTGAAGAAGAAAAACAAGAAACAAAGTCAGGAAAGAAAGATCAGAAGTTAGAAGAGAGTGAAGACAGGAACGAGAAAACCCAGAAGGGAAGAAAAGAGAAAATAAGCTTAGAATTAGAGAGACCACCACCATACACTGAGGAACACATGCAACAGAAGGGTGGAGGAATGTACCCACTACAGAAGCTGCATGAACAAGATAAAGGTACATTTGGATTTGAAGGACAAGTATTGGGAAAAATTAAAGTAACATCATGTGACACTGAGTGGATTAACAGACAACTGGAAGAAACACCAGAAATCAACAACTTCCGGAAGTGGCAGTGAGGATGGAAGGGAATGGAGTAAAGAAAGAACGACAGAACCATATGCGTCGAGAGAATCTGAAGAGCCACAAACAAGGAGAAAAGGTATGGAAAGTCTGAATGAACAGAATGCGGAATTTCTGTCTGAAGTACAGGGGTTTGCGAACAAGAAACAAGTCACACCTGAAAAAAGGATGATGGAAAGTAGGAGAAGAGAGAACCCAGAAAGAATGTACAGTATAGATAAAGAACCACTCACACCATCACTGTATGAAGCAGACGAAGATACAGCAGGAAGAGAAGAAAATGAAGCGATGGAGGAAAATCAGGTAAAGAGAAAAGTAAAATGGTACATGATCATTGAAACTGAGAGAGAAGCAAGGAAAAGAATAGAAGAGAGACAGGCAAGCACTTCAAATCACAACAGCCAACTACACCCAAAGAGCAGGAAACAAGTGTACAGAAATGAATATCAACATGACATTTCCAACATTGCAGAAGAAGATGGTTACAGTGATGATTCCCTCGATGAATCGTTCAGGCGACTGGAAAAGCACCTTGACAGACGTCTCAATGACTCTCTGAAGGAAGCAAGAAAGGCTGTATCTGAAATGAGACCATCTATGAAAAGAAAATCTACACGTTCAAAGAAACCCTCAAACTGGCGTGTCACCTCATCCTGGCCTAATGGAGAAGACATTGGGCCTATACACTTTAATGATGAACCACATATGTCAGACCCAGAAGAATATACTGCGGCTGGACAGTACCCACTTGTGTCAAGAGGAAATCAATATCATTATGTGCCATGGTCATTTATAGATATGACAGGTCTGGCTAACCAATTACCAGATTTATGCAATGGAGCACATAAATGGATAACACAGCGAGAAGAGAAAACCACTGGACACCTCCTGGCAATAGGAGATGTAAAGGCTATTATGGCACAGACAATTGGGAAAGTGAAAACCACGGAGATTCTCAACGAGGCTGGTCTGCAAGCAGCAACTGGACAAAATGCAGGAAATAGCCTAGCGTTTGGAGCATTCAGGAACAAGGTTTGGAACGCTCTGCGAAAAGCTTACCCAACCAAAATGGATCCAGGAAAGCTGGAATAAGTAACACTGAAAGAAGATGAGAACGTTGTCAAGTTCATCAGTGATTTCCAGACCAAGTGGAGAGAAGAAACTGGAGGCTCCTGGGATCAAACAGACACAAGCCTGTTCCGAATGATGCTGAAAAAATGCACGCCTCAAGAAGTCCAGACAGCACTAGAAGGCGTGGTGGGACTGAATACACTACCATGGGACACATTTCAAGCACACATTGTACATTATGTGGAACAATAAAGGAAAAAGAAAAAAGAGGCCAAGGAAGCTGCTGAGTCAATTGCAACAGGCAGCCATTTTACACAAAATACAGCTAGGGGAATTTGCAGCTGCAAAGAAAAAGGAAAAACGAAAAGTCCAAGCAGCAGTAATGGTGCCTGAAAATCAGACAACACTGCCCCCTACTGGACCAGCACAGCAAATGCAGCAACCAGTGCCACAAATGCAACAACCAACAGTGACCCAAGCCCCTCCAACATATGCGCAACCTGGAAACCAGCAAGGACAAAATCAACCCATGAGGTGGCAAAGATAGGGCCCCGGGCCTATTGGAGGCAGGGGACAAAGGGGACCATTCCAACAGCAACCAAGAAGACAGCAATTTAGAATGAATGCCCCAGGGCAAATGGGCCCGAATCAGTGCTGGCAAGGCGCAGGAGTAGGACATATTAGAAGAAACTGTCCACATATGACTTGGGGAATGCAAAATGGACTACAACCTCAAGGACCATATGGAGCAAACCGGCACCTCAAGGGAATGTGGGACCTCCTGGTCCAAGACAACCTGCTGGAACATGGACTCAAGGACAACCCCAAAATCAGTGGTCAGGTCCCTGGATGGGACCTACCCAAAATTGGAATTGACGAGGCCCAGAGTAGCCAGAGGGCAAGCAGATGCAGTACGTCTCAACACTGCATCCACAACAAGAACCAAATGTGATGATGGTGTCTATAAATAATTCACAACCAATTCCATTTATGATTGACACAGGTGCTACTCATTCATGTATAGGACCTGAAGGCTTCCACCTCCCTGTCTCAAGCAATACGATAAAAACCACAGGCTTCTCGGGACAATCACAGGTATTGCATTTTACGGTGCCACAGATAATAACATTAGAAGACACCACTGTAGCAGCACCTTTATTATTCTCACCGACTACCCCAGTTAATTTACTGGGAAGAGATTTGTTGTGCAAACTTAAAGCAAAAATTCAATGTAATGCTAAAGGATTGTATGTAACAATAGGACAGTTCTTACAGATTGCAGAAAAACCCAATAACTTGGATACAGTATATTGGCTGTTGTGCACAGGCAAGGGAGCTCAACATGCACAGAACTTATAGGAAGAATGGATCCTACAACGACGACCAGATTGTAAAAGAGCGACCATGCCACTATGTAACTGTACCATGCACTATGACCAAGGATGCCAAGATGAAGAATATGCACAATTATGGTCAGACGTGATGGAGAACACAGTCTCTGATGTGATACTAGGAGATATAATCGTAGGCGTTCCAGGAGCAGCCATCAGTGTACATCTGACTGAACAAATAGAACACTGGCATCACGTACCAAATACAGCACCCCACATCTCCTTACTGGTGGGGGAAAAAGCACAATCCAAAGAGCTAGGATTGATGGTCAAACAAGCGGCTGAAGTGACTAAGTGGGAACAAACCCCTAATCCTTCTGTACACATTTCACAAGATCAAAAGTTTTTGAAAATAAACTTTTCAGGAATAGAAAGAGTGAGAGCAACACACACAGAAATAGATGGGAACATGACGTTGTCAACACACCCTCAGAGGGGGATGTGTAACACTCCGTTGTCATCGCACACACAAATGTCAGTTAAGATGGTAGGGCAGATAGATGAAAAGGACTCTGCATTAGAGGAGGAACTGCTGAAAACAATTCCAGAAGAATTATGGACGAGACATACATCAGATGTAGGATTAGTTAAGTCTGGAGGACAAGCCTTAATAAAAATAAGACCAAATGCAACATTGCCTTACCAAAGACAATATCCATTGACACCTCAAGCTGTAGCAGGGATTAAACCTACTATAGATGGCTTATTGGAAGCTGAAGTATTAACTCCTACTAAAAGTCCTGGTAACACTCCTATATTTCCTGTCAGGAAGCCCAACTCAGACAAATGGAGACTTGTGCATGATGTACGTGCCATAAATCAAATTGTAGAAGCAGTGTTTCCTATAGTGCCTGATCCACACACATTGTTGTCCAAAATACCAGAAGATACACAGTGGTACACTGTCATAGAATTATGTTCAGCATTCTTTAGCATTCCACTACATCCAGCATCACAATACTTGTTTGCCTGTACATATGAAGGAGGACAGCTGACTTACAATCGTTTACCACAGGGTTACTGTGAAAGTCCGTCAATATTTAATCGAGTACTAATTCAAGATCTAGCCTCGT
The DNA here is from genome assembly GCA_013621035.1 of Clarias magur. Taxonomy (NCBI): domain Eukaryota; kingdom Metazoa; phylum Chordata; class Actinopteri; order Siluriformes; family Clariidae; genus Clarias; species Clarias magur. The sequence continues at coordinate 65,538 of QNUK01001102.1, read as the reverse complement.
TAAATATCGAATGTACTATGATTTAGTACTGCGATGACCTACTGATTTGTAGCCCAACAAAAGAGCAATGCGAAACAGATTCATTAAGAGTTTTGACAGTATTAGCTGAAAATGGACATAAAGTTAGCAGACAAAAGTTGCAATTCTGTAAAGAGAAGGTAGAATATCTAGGCAGAGTGTTGGAAGGAACATCTAGGCATATATCTTCTGAACACGTAGAAGCAATAATGAAAGCTCCTAAACCACGAACTGTTAAGGAGATGCTATCTTTTCTAGGCACGGTAGGATTTAGTAGGGACTGGATTTGTGACTTTGCATTAAAAACAGCACCCTTAAGAGCAATAGTAAAAGTAGCTGGACAAACAAAGAATAGTGCAGTGTTAGAATGGACACCTGAAGCACTAGAAGCATTTGAGCAGCAAAAAAGAGAACTCTGTACAGCACCAGCACTTGCTAGTCAAGAGTATAATAAGTCATTCCATTTGTATGTCTCGGAGCGTGGAGGTTTTGCCACAGGGGTTCTGACTCAACAACAAGGGCCTAGTAAGCAACCAATTGCTTATTATAGTACAGCGCTCGATAATATTGAAAAAGGCATGCCACCCTGCTACCGAGGTGTGGCAGCTGCCGCCTTTGCTTATCAAAAGGCCTCATCAATTACTATGGGACATTCTGTTGTGCTGTACACCACCCACGCATTGCATGCACTCCTGACTAGCCCATCATTTGTAATTACAAATGCTAGAAGAACAGGATATGATGTACCTGCACCTGAATTGACCATACAAAGGTGTCAGACAGTAAATCCAGCAGATCGTATGATGACCCCAGCAGAGGGAGATCCCCACAATTGTCATCTTGTGTCAGCAGAACATCTAAAGACACGTCAAGATTTAGAGAACCAACCTCTGTCACACCCAGATTGTATATTCTTTGTAGATGAGTCATGCTTTAGAGATGGGGATAGCAATACAGCAGGCTATGCAATAGTAACACCAGACTTAGACAGGAAAGCATTTAAAGTAGTACAAGCTGAACATGTGCCACAACCCTGTTCAGCCCAACTAGCTGAGTTAATCGCTTTGACAGGCGCTTGTAAACTACCAGAAGAAAAAGCATCTACAATTTACACTGACTCAGCGTATGCATATGGAATATGCCATTTATATGGCCCCATATGGGCACAAAGAGGATACAAAAGAGCAGACGGAACACCAGTAATACATGGAGAAGCAATTTCAGACTTGCTAGGTGCAATCAAACTACCATCCAGATTAGCTATAGTAAAATGCGCACATAAGAAAGATGGTACATTTGTTAGTGACGGAAATGAAGCAGCAGATGAAGCAGCTAAGAAAGCAGCAGTAAATCAGGCAAACATGATGCCAGAGTCCGCAGCACAAACAGACAATGAACCAAGTTCACCAGCATCAAGTGTTAACCCTGATGAAGGGCCAAGTTCAAGTTCAAGCTCGAGTTCAAGCTCAAGCTCAAGTTCAAACACAAGTTCAAGCTCAAGTTCAAGCTCAAGTTCGAGTTCAAGCCCAAGACCAGAATCTGAAGAAAGATTAGTACTTATACCAGAAGATTACGCACCCCCTGCACCAGACTTATCCTCACTAGCAGACATGCAGGCAGCAGCATCAGGTGAAAAGATTCGAAAATGGTTAGCAAGAGGAGCAACAAAAGATAATGATACTAACGTGTGGCGAAGTGCAGATGGGTCGTTTTCTAGCTTCACAAAGTTTTCTCATAACCTTGATAAAGAAAGCTCATGGTAATAATCATGTAGCAAGAGGAGAAATGATAAGAAGAATCCAAAAGACATGGTGGTCACCTTATCTAGGACCTATGGTCCATCGAACACTGTCACAGTTTTGTGACATATGCGCTAGATATAACCTTCGAAAACACTTCACATCACCAATAGGACATATTCCAGAGCCAGATGGGCCATTTAGGCATATAATGTTCGACTATGTGGACCTGGGGGAACCCAGAATACAAGGAAAACGATACATCCTAGTGATTGTGGATAGATTTAGCAGATGGGTAGAAGCTGTAGCACTTATCTGAAATACACAAAGTTATTTTCCAACAGGTTAAGGGAGCCACAATACATGACAACACCAGACCGAGGGTAGCGGATCCAGCTGATGACGCTGAGGAAGAGGACATAGAGGAGAGAACTGTGCTACCCGGTGACTGGGTGTTTATTCGAGTATTCAAAAGAAGGTGGAACGAGGCTAGAAGGGAAGGACCATACAAGGTGGTGTTGGCAACTCCAACTGCAGTAAAAGTCCAAAGTAAAGATGTATGGTACCATTTAAATCATTGCTGCAAGGCCCCAAACCCAGACCAGGTAAGGGACAGGGAACCTCAGGAAAACGCTGAAGAGTCTCCACGAGCAGAACCTTCAGGTTTGCAATCAGGTTCCCAGGAGAGTGACACAAGGCCCAGGCAACAAGCACCAGATCCTTATGGGTACACTGAAGGGTTACCGTGGGTAGAAGAACAAGAAGGAGAACAAGAGTACTGGCCGGAGTGGCCCCAAGAAGATATACAAGATTGGGAAGCAGAGCTTGAAGAAGAAGAAGCAGAACAAGGAGGACCGCCTCTTAGAACAAGAGCCCAAGTTAGACAGCGAGAGCACAGATGTGCTAGAATTGAAACAGCACGTAGACAGTCAGAAGAATGTCCCACACTTAGAGTTGTAAAATACTCGGATTGTGATTAAATCAGTTAGAAGTTAACGCTGGCTCAGATAGTGAATAATTATTTAAACCAACTACAGTTGAAAGAACATACCCAACGAAAAACCCTCCAAGAAATATATTGCGTAGGTTATTTGGCCATAGTCCCATGTGTCACCGTTGTGATCCAAATGAAGAAACCACCCTCTTATTGCCTCCTGAAACGAAGGAGATCTATGGGTATAGGAATCGTCTTCATGATTGGTCTAATTAACAGTGGTGCTACTAAGAACGAGAGAAATAAACCGAAATGGACTAATGAAGAGAGACAAATACATTGTGCATTAGCTACCATAACTAGAGCTAGAATAGTAGCCGGATTGGACAGTGGGGAAAGAACAGGATTTTGGGAAGGAACATACCAAATAGAGGTAGATAATACACAACCCCCAGAAGAAAGAGTGCGCATTTACGTAGAAATGAAAGAAAAGGCATACTGGCGCAAAGCACAGATGACAGCATTAGATGGACTAATAGAGGCTGTACCAAGATCCAACGGTTGGTGCAAATTCAAGAATTCAGTAGAGGGCGAAATAAGGGGAGTATGTTTCTCAATACCAGGTTGGGAAGGATGTCATGCAAAAGTAACAGACCAACCAAGAATATCAGATGCTGAATCAGCAACATATGTAACAATAGTTCCACAGATAACAAAGAAATCACCTAAAAACCAAGCAGAATCTGACTCAACATGGAAAAATGACATGTTTTTCCAATGGTTGAAATTTACATCTGAGTCCGTAACCACGCGAGACTGCATTGTGTGTCATGATAGAAGCAATAGGCTCCCACGTGTGGTGATAACACATGTAACAAGAGAATGTATAGACAATCCAACATACAGTGAACAACTGTGCCCATTTAGCTGTCTTTTACATTCAGCTGCTATACATTATGGCCCTGAATGGATGCAAAACATAAGCAAATGTTCATATCAACCTGTAGGAACATTAGATGCTGTACAAAGAGAAATAACACCTACACAGCAATACTATCCTTTATGCATCTACTCAAATGGAAGCATTGAAATAGGAGATCTATCACCAAGTTGCAATGAAACACAGCCAGCAGCAGGATTTTTCATAGAAATGCACCAGATATGCGACAATAAAACAGACAGTCTGACATGCAGTGAGATAGTTAAAAGTACAACAACCAGATTTAAGCGCTGGTACAATACCGCTGGCAGACATATTCTGGTACTGTGGTGGAACTACAGTTAGACAAACCTTACAAAATAACTGGGGTGGGTGTTGTGCTCCAGTACTATTAGAAGGAGATTTGATTGTAATAGGACTATATGGCAAGAAACACAGATGGAATAAACGTGAAGACAAGTTTGTGAAAACGATTGGAGAGGAAATATCGGCATGGAAAGAATTTGATAGAGATGGAGGACTATCAGTGACCTGGGATCGTATTCCAGTTGGCGTACCAACTGAGTATGAGGCTATAAACAGGGTAGGAGGAGCATTCACGACAATCTTCTTGCCATGGGTTCAAATTTAAAAAAATGCAAGGTGGATCAACCTATTTTATTACAATCAACAAAGATTTTGGAATCACACTTTAGGAGTCTTAGGACTGGTTCAGGAACAATTGGATAAAAATACATTAATGACTACACAGAATAGATTCGTCCTTGACACAATGCTGGCACCTCAACGAGGAGTATGTGCCCTAACTGGAGAAGAATGTTGTACATACATTTCAAGACACACAGGCCCAGATGGTAACATAACTAAACTTTTAAGAGCCATGAGGGACATGAGAGACGAAAATGTTAAAATCATTCAAGACGTACAGAGGAATAATGCATGGACTTCCTGGTTTGATTGGCTGAATCCTTCAACTTGGTATGGACTACTTGTGAAAATAGGGACAATTATTTTGATAGTACTAGGAACTCTGCTCATATTGTCATGCTGCGTTATCCCCCTGGCGAGAGCAAGCATTCAAAGAATGGTGGGACAATATACAATGACTGTGGAATATCACGAACGAACACGACCAGATGAAGACTGGGAGGCAGACTCCATTTACGTGGAAATGAACTGAACACAAATGATTAGCGCTGATACATAATGGACAAAATGACTGTATATTTATTAATCACATGTATACTGAGATTATTTAGCATAATATGTTAATCAAACACACTTAATGTTTTGAAGAAACTACCAGAGAAAAAGTAGTATTAGCAGAAGAAATGTGTTTTGCGTGTTTTCGTTGTATTTTCGTCCTGTCTCTGTTATACACGTATGTATGTAGGATTTTTTTAGCTTCAGACCAAGGCTGCGTCTCAATTCTTGTCTTACTTGATCTTAGTGCTGCATTCGACACTATAGATCACAATATTCTCATAGATCGCTGACAAAATCACATTGGTATTCAGGGACAGGCGTTAAAATGGTTTAGATCCTACCTGTCTGATCGATTCCATTTTGTAGATCTGAATGGAGAACAGTCTGGTGTAATGCCAGTGAAATATGGGGTGCCACAAGGGTCAGTTTTAGGACCTCTGTTGTTCTCAATATACATGCTTCCCTTGGGTAACATCATCAAAAGACATGGGATTAGTTTCCATTGTTATGCTGATAATACTCAGTTATACATTTCCACAAAACCAGATGAAATACCCAAATTGTCTAGACTAACTGAGTGTATTCAAGATATAAAAGATTGGATGACCGATAATTTTCTTTTACTAAATTCAGATAAGACAGAGATATTACCTATTGGCCCAAAAACCAGTACATTCCAGCTCTCACAATTCAGCCTGCGTTTAGAAGGATGTACTGTTTCCACCAGCTCGACAGTGAAAGACCTGGGTGTGATATTAGACAGTAACTTATCCTTTGAAAATCATATCTCCAACATCACAAAAACAGACTTTTTCCACCTTAGAAATATTGCCAAGCTTGGGAACATTTTATCTGTATCTGATGCAGAAAAGCTGGTTCATGCATTCATGACCTCCAGACTGGACTACTGTAATGCATTACTGGGTGGCTGTCCTGCATCCTCAATTAACAAGTTACAGTTAGTCCAAAATGCAGCCGCCAGGGTTCTCACTAGATCCAGAAAATATGATCATATAACCCCAATATTATCATCCCTGCACTGGCTACCTGTTCAGTTTAGAATTAATTACAAAATAGCATTACTTATGTACAAGGCTCTAAACGGTCTAGCTCCCACATACCTAACCAGTCTTCTGATACGTTACAATCCACCACGCTCCTTAAGATCAGAAAACTCTGGACTACTGGTAGTTCCCAGAATATCAAAATCTACAAAAGGAGGTAGGGCTTTTTCATATTTAGCTCCAAAACTTTGGAATAGCCTTCCTGACCGTGTTCGGGGCTCAGACACAGTTTCCCAATTTAAAAGTAGACTCAAGATGCATCTCTTTAATCTGGCATACACATAATTAATTTCTTTACCTGATACTCCAGTACATCTATCCTGAATGGCAACCACGCTAATTATTTTCACCTGCTCTTTATTTTTCCACCCATCCCGAGGCATCTGGAGATTGTGCCAACTTCAGTAGACAGAGGCCGACCCTGCTTTGACCCAGAGGCATCCAGAGAAGGACCAGCTCCAGCTGGATTTTTCTTCATGTTGGTTTGGATCTACACATGCTGCTCCTGAGCTCCCAGTGATCCAGACCCCCATCTGCCCTCTGCACCTGTTGACTCATCCCTGAGCTGAACTGGACTTTGTGTTAATTTAAATTAACTTCTGTTATATCGAACTTTCATCTGCATAACACACATGATGTTATACACTTTCTGTTATCTGCTATCACCCAGATGAGAATGGGTTCCCTGTTGAGTCTGGTTCTTCTCAAGGTTTCTTCCTACTGCCATCTCAGGGAGTTTTTCCTTGCCACTGTCGCCGTCACCCTTGGCTTCCTCATCAGGGACAATCTCATTATCTAGTCACATTTTTCTTACACATATATACATTTCCATAAGTCTTCTTTTCATTTTCTTTTCATTTCTGTGAAGCTGCTTTGAGACAATGACCATTGTTGAAAGCACTATAGAAATAAAATTTAATTGAATTGAATTGAATGCTGCATGTTCTTGCTACTGTGACATCACACTGTCCTTAGCTCACCTCTGTATCCTTATCTTACCTCTATGTTCTTTTACTCAGATTAATAGTTTCTATCATATTGTTGCATGCACAAGTATATTTAATTAAAATAAGCTCACATATTTCCCCCTCTGTGACTTTTAAATCACATAAAGAAAAATAAAGCAAAGGAAATAAGAAAATAATGCTTACACATTATACCAACTTTAAACAGAAAAAAGGAAATAAACCCTACACATTGAACCTTATTACGAAAAGAAACCTTACTTAACCTTAAACTATGCATGCAAAAATTACTAACTCAAATTTAAACCATTACCTCAAAGGAAACTTACTAAATTGATGATAACTCAAAGGAAACTTACTAAATCAATGAACTGAATCTTAAAACTCACATATTACCCCCTCACCAAACATCAGTCTGAGAGAGGTAAGTAAAAGACGAGTAAACTTAGCATAAATGAGTATATGAGAGTATAATAAGCATGCAATTGGTTAAATACGAAGAGTCCAGAGGTGGGCGAAAAAAACTTCCGTATAGCCAATTTAGAAGGAAAAATTCCCACCTTGCCAGCTTTTTTGTGCTCGACAGTGCATTCACCACCAGGACTCGACTTCTGTACAATACATGTATAACAAGGACATTTGAAACCATTAAAGCCATTTAAGCACTCCGTTAGGGTCCCTGTAAATCAAGGAGAGCGTGTCAAGACTTTCAGTCCCTTCTTCAGTCCATGCCTTGCGATCTTCTTCAGTAAATTTGATTACATGCAAGTCCTTACAGCACATCAGCTGTGATAGTGGAATTCGGTTCATCCTGCCCGTCTCCTGACGTAAAAAGTCTAGCCAGATTTCATCAGCATTCGGAAGAGCTTCCAGTGCACGTTGCAAAGTGGTTGGTGTATTTGTCCATAGAATGTCATCTCCCAACATCACTTTAGTTACGGTCTTATCTGCTGCCATGTATACATCGTCAAATTCAGTTATCCCACAGATATCATATCCAACCCAATTCTCTTCGATCCCAATACCTCTATAGAGGCCTAGTTTCAGATGTCTTCCAAGCTGATATGAAGTTGTTACCAGACGAAGTCCTCTGCTTATGTCCAGGTTGAACATTTCCTGTCTCATTGACTTGATCCATTTGAAGTCTCTTGTCAAGACGTTGGCCATCGCGGTGAACTTCTTAGTCCCCATCGGACGGTGTGGGAACCAGTCGACCAGATCATGTCTCAGGTCTGCCCATCTTCTCGTTGGGGTCTGTTCCAGAACCTCCCTCCATGCATCACGGCAGACTGTACAGGAAACTATCCATCGTGGGTCCGGTACCGGTTCCATCCTGCATACATACGTGTATAACAGAGACAGGACAAAAATACAACAAAAACACACACAAAACATATTTCTTCTTCTAATACTACTTTTTTCTGGTATAGTTTCTTCAAAACATTAAGTTTGTTTGATTAACATACTAAGCTAAATAAACTCAGTATACATGTGAGTAATAAATATACAGTCATTTTGTCCATTATGTAGCAGCGGTAATCTTTTGTGTTCACTTCATTTCCACGTAAATGGAGTCTGCCTCCCAGTCTTCATCTGGTGGTGTTTGTTCGTGATATTCCACAGTCATTGTATATTGTCCCACCATTCTTTGAATGCTTGCTTTCGCCAAGGGGATAACGCAACATGACAATATGAGCAGAGTTCCCAGTACTATCAAAATAATTGTCCCTAGTTTCACAAGTAGTCCATACCAATTTGAAGGATTCAGCCAATCAAACCAGGAAGTCCATGCATTATTCCTCTGTACGTCTTGAATGATTTTAACATTTTCGTCTCTCATGTCCCTCATGGCTCTTAAAAGCTTAGTTATGTTACCATCTGGGCCTGTGTGTCTTGGAATGTATGTACAACATTCTTCTCCAATTAAGGCACATACTCCTCGTTGAGGTGCCAGCATCGTGTCCAGGGCGAATCTATTCTGTGTAGTCATTAATGTATTTCTATCCAATTGTTCCTGAACCAGTCCTAAGACTCCTAAAGTGTGATTCCAAAATCTTTGTTGATTGTAATAAAGTATGTTAATCCATCTTGCATTTTTCGAAATTTGAACCCATGGCAAGAAGATTGTCGTGAATGCTCCTCCTACCCTGTTTATAGCCTCATGCTCAGTTGGTACACCAACTGGAATACCCTCCCAGGTCACTGATAGTCCTCCATCTCTATCAAACTCTTTCCATGCCGATATTTCCTTTCCAATCGTTTTCACAAACTTGTCTTCACGTTTATTCCGTCTGTGTTTCTTGCCATATAGTCCTACTACAATCAAATCTCCTTCTAATAGTACTGGAGCACAACACCCACCCCAGTTATTTGGTAAGTTTTGTCTAACAGTCGTTCCACCACACTACCACAATATGTCTGCCAGCGGTGTTGTTCCAGCGCTTAAATCTGGTTGTTGTACTTTTACTATCTCACTGCATGTCAGACTGTCTGTTTTATTGTCGCATATCTGGTGCATTTCTATGAAAAATCCTGCTGCTGGCTGTGTTTCATTGCAACTTGGTGATAGATCTCCTATTTCAATGCTTCCATTTGAATAGATGCATAAAGGATAGCGTTGCTGTGTAGGTGTTATTTCTCTTTGTACAGCATCTAATGTTCCTACAGGCTGATATGAACATTTGCTTATGTTTTGCATCCATTCAGGGCCATAATGTATAGCAGCTGAATGCAAAAGACAGCTAATAGGGCACAATTGTTCACTGTATGTTGGGTTGTCTATACATTCCCTTGTTACATGTGTTATCACCACACGTGGGGGCCTATTGCTTCTATCATGGCACACAATGCAGTCTCGTGTGGTTACACATTCAGCTGTAAATTTCAACCATTGGAAGAACATGTCATTCTTCCATGTCTGGTCATATTCTGCTTGATTTTTGGGTGATTTCTTTGTTATCTGCGGAATTATTGTTACATATTTTGTTGATTCAATATTTGATATATTGGGCTGGTCGGGCGCTTTTGCATAGCATCCCTTCCATCCTGCAAGTGAAACACATACTCCTCTAATTTGGCCTTCTATTGAATTCTCAAATGCGCACCAACCGTTGGATCTTGGTACAGCTTCTATTAATCCGTCTAATGCTGCCATCTGTGCTTTACTCCAATATGCCTTTTTTCTCATTTCTATGTAGATGCGCACTCTTTCTTCTGGGGGTTGTGTATTATCGACCTCTATTTGGTAGGTTGCTTCCCAAAATCCTGTTCTTTCCCCACTGTCCAATCCAGCTACTATTCTAGCTCTAGTTATGGTAGCTAATGCACAGCGTATTTGTCTCTCTTCATTAGTCCATTTCGGTTGGTTTCTCTCGTTCTTAGTAGCACCACTGTTAATTAGACCAATCATGAAGAGGATTCCTATACCCATAGACCTCCTTCACTTCAGGAGGCAATAAGAGGGTGGTTTCTCCATCTGGATCACAACGGTGACACGTGGGACTATGGCCAAATAACCTACTCAATATTTTTCTTGGGGGTTTTTTTGTTGGGTATGTTCTTTCAACTGTAGTTGGTTTAAATAATTTAATCACTATCTGAGCCAGTGTTAACTTCTAACTGATTTAATCACTATCCGAGTATTCTACAACTCTAGGTGCGGGATCTTCTTCTGACTGCCTACATGCTGTCTCAATTCTGGCACGTCTATGCTCTCGCTGTCTAATTTGGGCTCTTGTTCTAAGGGACGGTCCTCCTTGTTCTGCTTCTTCTTCTTCAAGCTCTGCTTCCCAATCTTGTATATCTATCTATATCTTCTTGGGGCCACTCCGGCCAGTACCCTTGTTCTCCTTCTTGTTCTTCTACCCATGGTAACCCTTCAGTGTACCCATAAGGATCTGGTGCTTGTTGCCTGGGCCTTGTGTCACTCTCCTGGGAACCTGATTGCAAACCTGAAGGTCCTGCTCATGGAGACTCTTCAGCGTCTTCCTGAGGTTCCCTGTCCCTTACTTGGTCTGGGTTTGGGCCCTTGCAGCAATGATTTAAATGGTACCATACATCTTTACCTTGGACTTTTACTGCAGTTGGAGTTGCCAACACCACCTTGTATGGTCCTTCCCTTCTAGCCTTGTTCCACCTTCTTTTGAATACTCGAATAAACACCCAGTCACCGGGTAGCACAGTTCTCTCCTCTATGTCCTCTTCCTCAGCGTCATCAGCTGGATCCGCTACCCTCGGTCTGGTGTTGTCATGTATTGTGGCTCCCTTAACCTGTTGGAAAATAACTTTGTGTATTTCAGATAAGTGCTTCACATAGTGATCAAGTTCACTCTGTAGTTGTTCAAGTGTGGGGCCTTTATAGGGCCCTCGAACAAAGGATGTAAGCATAGGTCTGCCAGTAATCATTTCGTGCAGTGTTAAATGTGTGTTGCGGTTAGTTTGCGATCTCATACCCATCAAGGCTAATGGCAAAGCTTGAAACCAATTCATACCTGTTTCTGCACATATTTTAGCCAATTTCATTTTCAGAGTTCCATTTGCTCTCTCTACCATCCCCTGAGATTGGGGGTGGTACACACATCCAAACCTGTGCTTGATGTTCAACCACTGAGTCACTTTCTGTACTATCTTCTTTGTGAAGTGTTTTCCATTGTCTGAACTGATTGTATCTGGGATTCCAAATCTTGGTATCACTTCCCTACACAGGAATTTTGCTACTGTCATTGCATCTTCCTTAGCTGTTGCTACAGCTTCTACCCATCTGCTAAATTTATCCACAATCACTAGGATGTATCATTTCCTTTGTATTCTGGGTTCCCCCATGTCCACATAGTCGAACATTATATGCCTAAACGGCCCATCTGGCTCTGGAATATGTCCTATTGGTGATGTGAAGTGTTTTCTAAGGTTATGACCATAGGATGAACCATAGGACCTAGATAAGGTGACCACCATGTCTTTTGGATTCTTCTTATTACTTCTCCTCTTGCTACGTCATCGTTACCATGAGCTTGCTTTATCAAGGTTATGAGAAAATTTTGTGGAGCTACAAAACGCCCATATGCACTTCGCCACACGTTAGTATCATTATCTTTTGTTGCTCCTCTTGCTAACCATTTTCGAATCTCTTCGCCTGATGCTGCTGCCTGCATGTCTGCTAGTGAGGATAAGTCTGGTGCTGGCGGTGCGTAATCTTCTGGTATAAGTACTAATCTTTCTTCAGATTCTGGACTTGAGCTTGAACTTGAACTTGAGCTTGAACTTGAGCTTGAGCTTGAACTTGTGTTTGAATAGGGGCTTGAGCTTGAACTCGAGCTTGAACTTGAACTTGGCCCTTCATCAGGGTTAACACTTGACTCTAATGAACTTGGTTCATTGTCTGTTTGTGCTGCGGATTCTGGCATCATGTTTGCCTGATTTACTGCTGCTTTCTTAGCTGCTTCATCTGCTGCTTCATTTCCGTCACTAACAAATGTACCATCTTTCTTATGTGCTGCGCATTTTACTATAGCTAATCTGGATGGTAGTTTGATTGCACCTAACAAATCTGAAATTGCTTCTCCATGTATTACTGGTGTTCCGTCTGCTCTTTTGTAACCTCTTTGGGCCCATATGGGGCCATACAAATGGCATATTCCATATGCATATGCTGAGTCAGTGTAAATTGTACATGCTTTTTCTTCTGCTAGTTTACAAGCACCTGTCAAAGCGATTAACTCAGCTAGCTGGGCTGAACAGGGTTGTGGCACATGTTCAGCTTGTACTACTTTGAACGCTTTCCCATCTGTGTCTGGTGTTACTATTGCATAACCTGCTTTATTGCTATCCCCATCTCTAAAGCATGACCCATCTACAAAGTATATACAATCTGGGAGTGACAGAGGTTGATTCTCTAAATCTTGTCGTGTCTTCAGATGTTCTGCTGACACAAGATGACAATCGTGTGGATTTCCTTCTGCTGGGGTCATCATGCAATCTGCTGGATTTACTGTCTGACACCTTCATATGGTCAATTCAGGTGCAGAGAGTATTACATCATATCCTGTTCTTCTAGCATTTGTAATTACAAATGATGGGCTAGTCAGGAGTGCATGTAATGAATGGGTGGTGTACATCACAACAGGATGTCCCATAGAAATTGATGAGGCTTTTTGATTGCTCTCAAGGCTTTACTATTGCTCTCAAGGGTGCTGTTTTTAGTGCAAAGTCACAAATCCAGTCCCTACTAAATCCCACCATGCCTAGAAAAGATAGCATCTCGTTAACAGTTCGTGGTTTAGGAGCTTTCATTATTGCTTCTATGTGTTCAGGAGATATATGCCTAGATGTTCCTTCCAACACTCTGCCTAGATATTCTACCTTCTCTTTACAGAATTGCAACTTTTCTCTGCTAACTTTATGTCCATTCTCAGCTAGAACCATCAAAACTCTTAACGAATCTGTTTCGCATTGCTCTTTTGTTGGGCTACAAATCAGTAGGTCATCGCAGTACTGAATCATAGTACTTTTGATATTTAAAGAGGCTAGATCTTGAGTTAATACTCGATTAAATATTGACAGACTTTCACAGTAACCCTGTGGTAAACGATTGTAAGTCAGCTGTCGTCCTTCATATGTAAAGGCAAACAAGTATTGTGATGCTGGATGTAGTGGAATGCTAAAGAATGCTGAACATAAGTCTATGACAGTGTACCATTGTGTATCTTCTGGTATATTGGACAACAATGTGTGTGGATCAGGCACTATAGGCAATTCTGCTTCTACAATTTGATTTATGGCACGTAAATCATGCACAAGTCTCCATTTATCTGAGTTGGGCTTCCTGACAGGAAATATAGGAGTGTTACAGGGACTTTTAGTAGAAGTTAATACTCCAGCTTCCAATAAGCCATCTATAGTAGGTTTAATCCCTGCTACAGCTTGAGGTGTCAATGGATATTGTCTTTGGTAAGGCAATGTTGCATTTGGTCTTATTTTTATTAAGGCTTGTCCTCCAGACTTAACTAATCCTACATCTGATGTATGTCTCGTCCATAATTCTTCTGGAATTGTTTTCAGCAGTTCCTCCTCTAATGCAGAGTCCTTTTCATCTATCTGCCCTACCATCTTAACTGACATTTGTGTGTGCGATGACAACGGAGTGTTACACATCCCCCTCTGAGGGTGTGTTGACAACGTCATGTTCCCATCTATTTCTGTGTGTGTTGCCCTCACTCTTTCTATTCCTGAAAAATTTATTTTCAAAAAACTTTTGATCTTGTGAAATGTGTACAGAAGGATTAGGGGTTTGTTCCCACTTAGTCACTTCAGCAGCTTGCTTGACCATCAATCCTAGCTCTTTGGATTGTGCTTTTTCCCCCACCAGTAAGGAGATGTGGGGTGCTGTGTTTGGTACTTGATGCCAGTGTTATTTGTTCAGTCAGATGTACACTGATGGCTGCCCCTGGAGCGCCTACGATTATATCTCCTAGTATCATATCAGAGACTGTGTTCTCCATCACGTCTGACCATAATTGTGCATATTCTTCATCTTGGCTTCCTTGGTCATAGTGCATGGTACAGTGCAATGGCAAAGTCGCTCTTTTACAATCTGGTCGTCGTTGTAGGATCCATTCTTCCTATAAGTTCTGTGCATGTTGAGCTCCCTTGCCTGTGCACAACAGCCAATATACTGTATCCAAGTTACTGGGTTTTTCTGCAATCTGTAAGAACTGTCCTATTGTTACATACAGTCCTTTAGCATTACATTGAATTTTTGCTTTAAGTTTGCACAACAAATCTCTTCCCAGTAAATTAACTGGAGTAGTCAGTGAGAATAATAAAGGTGCTGCTACAGTGGTGTCTTCTAATGTTATTATTTGTGGCTCCGTAAAATGCAATACCTGTGATTGTCCCGAGAAGCCTGTGGTTTTTATCGTATTGTTTGAGAGAGGGAGCCGGGAACCTTCACGTCCTATACATGAATAAGTAGCACCTGTGTCAATCATAAATGGAATTGGTTGTGAATTATTTATAGACACCATCATCACATTTGGTTCTTGTTGTGGATGAAGTGTTGAGACGTACTGCATCTGCTCCCCCTCTGGCTCCTCTGGGCCTTGTCAATTCCAATTTTGGGTAGGTCCCATCCAGGGACCTGTCCACTGAATTTGGGGTTGTCCTTGAGTCCATGTTCCAGCAGGTTGTCTTGGACCAGGAGGTCCTACATTCCCTTGCGATGCTTGTCCTGCTCCATATGATCCTTGAGGTTGTGGTCCTTTTTGCATTGCCCAAGTCATTTGTGGACAGTTTCTTCTAATATGTCCTGCTCTTCCACATTGCCAGCACTGATTCGGGCCTATTTGCCCTGGGGCATTCATTCTAAATTGCTGTCTTCTTGGTTGCTGTTGGAATGGTCCCCTTTGTCCCCTGCCTCCAATAGGCCCGGGGCCCTGTCTTTGCCACCTCATGGGTTGATTTTGTCCTTGCTGGTTTCCAGGTTGCGCATATGTTGGAGGGCCTTGGGTCATTGTTGGTTGTTTGTGGCACTGGTTGCTGCATTTGCTGTCCTTGTCCAGTAGGGGGCAGTGTTGTCTGATTTTCAGGCACTATTACTGCTGTTTGGACTTTTTCTTTTTCTTTTTCCTTTTTCTTTGCAGCTGCAAATTCACCTAGCTGTATTTTGTGTAACTGGGTTGCAATTGACTCAGCAGCTTCCTTGGCCTCTTTTTTCTTTTTCCTGTATTGTTCCACATAATGTACAATGTGTGCTTGAAATGTGTCCCATGGTAGTGTATTCAGTCCCATCACGCCTTCTAGGGCTGTCTGGACTTCTTGAGGCATGCATTTTTTCAGCATCATTCGGAACAGGCTCTTACTCTTACTTCTCTCCACTTGGTCTGGAAATCATTGATGAACTTGACAACGTTCTCATCTTCTTTCAGTGTTACTGATTCCAGCTTTCCTGGATCCTTTTTGGTCGGGTAAGCTTTTCGCAGAGCGTTCCAAACCTTGTTCCTGTGTGGTCCAAACGCTAGGCTATTTCCTACACTTTGTCCAGTTGCTGCTTGCAGACCAGCCTCGTTGAGAATCTCCGTGGTTTTCACTTTCCATACCTCTTTTCCTTGTTTGTGGCTCTTCAGATTCTCTCGACGCACATAGTTCTGTCGCTCTTTCTTCACTCCATTCCCTTCCATCCTCACTGCCACTTCCGGATGTTGTTGATTCTGGTGTTTCTTCCATCTGTCTGTTCATCCACTCAGTGTCACATGACGTTACTTTAATTTTTCCCAATACTTGTCCTTCAAATCCAAATGTACCTTTATTTTGTTCATGCAGCTTCTGTAGTGGGTACATTCCTCCACCCTTTTGTTGCATGTGTTCCTCAGTGTATGGTGGTGGTCTCTCTAATTCTAAGCTTATTTTCTCTTTTCTTCCCTTCTGGGTTTTCTCTTTCCTGTCTTCACTCCCTTCCAACTTCTGATCCTTCTTTCCTGATTTTGTTTCTTGTTTTTCTTCTTCAGTTTCTCCCTCCTTATTTTTTCCTTCATTTTCAAACCATTCTACAATTTCTAGCTTTTGTACTAATTTAATCCTTCCCTTAGTACCCTTCTCTTTAGTGGTGTGTCTGAGCATCTCCTTTACTTCTTTACAATTTTCTTCTTTAAAAGTTCCCTCTTTAGGCCATTGTAATTCTCCTGATGTCCTGTCATGCCATTTTACCATGCATTTTCTGATATACTTTTCATCTTCCTTATGTTTAGCTATAATTATGTCTACAGGTGTCGCTGGCTTTGGCCATGCGTTTTTTCCACGGCAGAATAACTTCCCCATCACACACTTTTGTCCTGTCTTATAGTGTGATTTTTTGTGCCTCTTTTCTCGCTTATTTCTTGTAATTCTCTTAGTGTGCGTTTTATGACTGCTGCTGGTCTTTAACAGTTGTTTTTTCTTTATATGTTTTTTAAGGCGTCAGAGGCGTGACTATTTTGTCAAGGGTCTGAAAAATTATTCTACCGTCTGGGCCTATAGGTATTAGCGTAAATTCACTATTATTATTTATCACCCACTCACGATACAGCACTACCGGACCGCTCTCGTGATCAATTAATCTATATCTTTTTACTTTCCGTCCTCCCGTACCTTCCTCTAAACGCAATATATCAAAAACTGGGTATTGTCGCAGCAGTGAAATGAGCGGAGTTAACCCAGGGGGTCCTCCTAGTCCTCCAAATTCTAGTGTACTATTTATTACCCTTAAATGAACTTCTCTAGGAATTAACCCTAGGAAAGAGCTCATTTATTCATTCTAAAATATGATGTAAGTATTAGAGTGTGTGTGTTACAGTTGAGGTCTAATACGTCAGGTATTAATGAAAGCCTAAGCGTCCACTCTCCCTTGTCACACTCTATGTTTTTAAGTAGGTCTTTTCCTGGATTATTCAACAACCATCTATTTGTTTCACTCTGATCCGATTCTGAAATTCTAAACTCCCGTTCACACTTGGTTGTGACTCCTTCTTCACTTATCTGCTCATCCCAGTTAATTACTCTGAATCCGCTTAACATTTGTTTTTATCTAATATATATTTAATATTTATAACCTAGGTGCATTTATTATTTCATGCACTATATTTATTATCATTAGTGTTGTGTCGTCGACTACACTACACGTAAAAGTACCTTTTGTATCTTACTTAAGCTTATCTTTAATAACTTATATGTTGCTGTGCATGTGTACACTAGTCCAAAGAAATTATTATTTTATAATACTACTAGGCTGGTACATTCAGTACCTGTACCGCTCCCGTGTCACAGAAGAAGCTGATGTCACAGTGAATTCTATGTCTGGTAGCGCATCACTGATTATGTCACAGACAAGATTATGTCACAGTAAGCTCTATGTCACAGACAAGACCTATGTCACAGTAAGCTCTATGTCTAGTGGTATGCACTTCAGCCAAACAACTCCTTTAATATTAGAGATTTTATCTATGACTTACATGCTATTTTCTTATATTCTTCTATTTAAATTTATTATTAATTTATAGCAAATCAGAAAATCCAATTTTTGGTCTTCTATCTTCTTTTTAGACTATCTCTAATACTATATCCCTCTTAACTAGGCCTTATATTTTCTTATACACATACATAAATTCAATACAAACTTTTCACATAAATATAACACACACTCACATTTAAGAGACACACATACAAGACATATGAACAATACACGACACAAGCGCTTTCTACTACAATTTCAAAAGTTTGAGTACTCGAAACAATTTCAACAATAAAATATTTTATCACTCAACCTGGGCCCAGAAAACATCAATTCCACCTGTAGGAATTTTCAAATAGCGCTCACCTACAGGAATATTCACTCTACACTTGGCTGCACACGCGTCTCAGAACGGTGAGTCACCTATATATTCTGTGCCTAACGGCGGACTCAGGAATTTTTCACCTACCACGTCTGGAGCCGCAGCTCCTACTTATTGTATTGCAGGAATTTTTCGTGGGTCCAGCCCCACTGGTTGGCAAGTTTCCTCGTCAGGGCTTGACCCAACACAGTGGCGTTACCTCACTTATCACACAACGTATAAAATAGTAATGAAGAGAATATAAAACAAAAATCACAAAACAAAATAAAACTTATGGAGATCTCTTAATACTTTATTACTTCATCCAGTCTTTTACTTGTTAACATAAATTTTACAATCATTTTAAATATAGTAATCAATTTATCAACATTGGCAACTTAAATTTTACTTTGTTCAATATACCTTAGGAGTACCTCTCTCCAGCTGGAAACACGCACACTAACAGACCATGAACTTCTAATGCAGAATTTTGATCAAACAGGTTTTCTGCTTACCTTTTCTTATGCCGGCAAAAGTTGATGGTCTGTCAGCCCGCGCTGGTCCCAGGTCCCCGGAGGAGCCCTTCGTAGAGGCAATCACGTCGGCAGGGTCACCAATAAATGTGGGAGATTTTTTTCCTACACTAGTTACAGTTGCCTTAATTACAAATGTTAAACAAAAACTTTAACTTTAAAAAGAACCAAAGAAAAGACTCTGGACTCCTTGTAGATCTGGATGAAGTAAGGCAGGATTTATTGCAGCAATAAAACCAAGTGAGCCAGCTTATCAATGCCTAGGTTGTAGTCCCATGCATATCCAAAATCTGACTGAAGTGCCTGTGACATGGGCACTTCTTTTATACAGTTTTCAAGGGGAGGAGCGCTCACCTAGCCCCCTTCTCTGTACAATTTTTTCTTATTTCTTATCAAATTATTAACCCATGGTAATCCAACTTTTTCCAAGTATTGTCACCCATTGTAATTACATTTTCTTTTATCTTGTTTGCTTACATCATATACCTCGTCATCTGACTCCATATCTTTTCCCCATTATAGTCTATTTTTCCTTCAAATAATTTTCCATTATCTTTACACTAAGTTTGCTTATTATTATAAAATATAGGGGCGGCACTTATTTTATTATATATTTTTTGTTCTTCCGGGTTACTCTACAGTTCTCGACAGACAGGCCATGGGTAAGCATCTCTCTCGCACTCATTTTAATTATTTGTCTTATTTTCCTAATTTGTTGTATTTACGTATTTTATTTTATTGTTATAGCTAAGCGCAACTGCCCAAGCACTGAATACATCCCTTTGGATGATTCGGACAGCCAGGACAGTCCAGAGCACAACTCCTTTGAGGATTACACTCCTACTGAACCTGTTGCTGACCGAGCCTCAGTGAGTTTTTGTCAAAATGAGTCTGATGGATCATTGACACAATTTCTTCATAAGAACAGTCTTACTTATGCCAGGAAAGATGACTCCGGGCCTGGTCCTTCTAAGAGACCACGTCCAGAGGCACATAGCTCTCCTTTACTTTCCTTCAGGCCCGTGCGACCAGAGTCTAGTACTCCAGCCCAGTCTCTCTTAAGGCCTGTTGGTCTAAGAAGTGTCAGTACTCAGACTGATTTTAAAATGTCTGTTGGTACCCAAACTGATTTTCCTGAAGCGCCTACACCACTTTTGAATCGTGGTATTTCTGTTTTTATTCCTCACACTGATCTTCCCATCAATGTGGTTCTGGGTCAGAGAAGGCTTGATATTTAATTTCTTATGCCTTTTGTTATTTGATGCTTACCCAGGCCCCCTGTACTTTTATACATTGGGCCTTTTGTTGGGCTTTTATTTTATTCACTATGTAGGCGCACATGCCATTTTATTTTGTGCCTACTCTTATTAAACTTATTATTCATTAAGCTGAGTGTGTGTCTTTTGGTTATTTGTCTGTGTCCCTTTAAATTTGACATGTCTGCACATGTATCCAGCCCCTGTTACATCACAGTTAAAATCACCCCATGTCTGAGGAGATTACCTTATGTCTGGGGCTATTGGCATTACATAATGTCTAGGGCTAATATCAGCTGACATTACATAATGTCTAGGGACATCAGGTACTTTTGGGTGCTCAAAGTACAAAGATTACATCATCCCTAGGGTCTGTTTGGTACACACTGTCCCCTAAGCATCTCACATCCAAGATGGCTACCTGTCTAGAGTTCGTTTGAGTTCATGCTGCATGTTCTTGCTACTGTGACGTCACACTGTCCTTAGCTCACCTCTGTCTCCTTACCTTACCTCTATGTTCTTTTACTAAGACTAATAGTTTCTATCATATTGTTGCATGCACAAGTATATTTAATTAAAATATGCTCACAATACCATGGGGTATAATTAAATCTAGCGTATGATTAAAGTGGTGAGTTGGTCTATTTATATTTTGTTTAACCCCAAAGGAATTTAGCAAATCTATAAATGCGAGTGCTGAAGTGTTGTTAGCATCGTCTACATGAATGTTAAAGTCTCCTACTATCAGCACTTTGTCAGACTTAACCAATAGGTCTGATAGCAGATGTCCAAATGCTTTAAGAAAATCGACATATGGCCCCGGGGGTCTGTACACGGTGGCCAGAACGAAATGTAGCAAGGGTTTATTATGTATTTCTCTGAGTGCAACGTTAATGATAAGCACTTCAAACGAGTTGAACTTGGGCCTTGTTTTCTGAGTAACAGTGAGAACATCACATTAGATAGTTGCGATACCACCACCACGACCAGTTTGACGGGGTTCGTGCTTATAGAAATATCCTGACGGAGTAGACTCATTTAAACCAATATATTCATTTGGTCTGAGCCAGGATTCAGTAAGGCAGAGTGCGTCAAGACAGCAATCTGAGATAATTTCATTAATAATCAGTGCTTTAGGCGCAAGGGATCTGATGTTGAGAAGCCCAAACTTTAGAGGTATATTTTGATTACTTATTTGGCCTTTTTCTGGTTTATAGTTATTGGATTGTTTCGAGCGATTTTAACAAATTTATTCTTTTTTCTCACTATTCGGGGAACAGACACAGTTTCTATAGGACACGCTATGTGTGCGCATCTATCAGTATGGTGAGTTGCAATGTGGCTATTATGTTTGGAATCTAAGACACAACTTACCGCCAGTCAGATGGTTCGTAGTGTCCTGGAGATGTTGTCTGAGAGGACTGCTGCTCCAGCTCTGCTAGGGTGCAGTTCATCGGTGTGGTAGAGCCTAGGACGCTCCCAGAAAACATTCCAATTATCAACAAAGGGTAATCTCTGTTGCTGACACCAAGATTGTAACCATTCCTTAAAAGCAAACAATCTACTGAACCTCTCGATTCCTCGCTGGAATGTGGGAAGCGGTCCAGATACGATGATTCTTGTTGTGGGTGATGTGCTGCAGACCTTCTCAACCAGGCTCCCAAATGTTGGGTATTAAAGAAAAGCTTGTTTTATTTGAAGAACACTGGTGTGAACAAAGTGTTCATATTATTAACAGGATTCATGATATGATGAAACCCTTTATAAAAATACTGAAACTTCCTGAGGAATGTTCCCCATGTGACAGACCAAACATTAATGTATGCATGGAAAAGGAACCATGGAGGGTGTGGCTAAGCCCACGACCACCTCTGATCGGGGACAACCACTCATGGAATGAGTTAAACCCCCAAGATCCGAACAGGTCCGTCACTCACTTGCTCGCACGCTCTCTTTGCCATGCGCCGTTAAGATTCTTTCTCTGGCTCTTCTGCTCTAACCTATCACATAAACATCTAAACATCAAAGCGGTCGTCCTCTCCAAGACCCTCCACAACAAAGAAAACCCTAGAGAAGTCTAGAGAAACGTTCTTGTGAACAAGCAAATGTCATCTCATCGCTAGACTGCCAACTGATCAGCAATGCAGTGATTACCTTTTGTCCATAGGTGAATCACAGAGGGCAAATCTCATGTAACACAAATAAACAAACATCTTCATACCTTGCTGAAAATTTGTGCGAGTTCTAAACTAACCGGTAAAGTTTAGAAAACCCTAGGCTCTCCTCTTATGACGTTCTAACTTCTAATAACCAGTACTAGAAGTTTCTCATATCTTCATTTAACTCTCACCCTCTGATCTGTGTGTGTGTGTGTGTGTGTGTGTGTGTGCTTGTGTGTTTCACCAGTTACAATGGAACCTTGGATTACGAGCATAATTTGTTCCCGGAAGTGGGCTTGTGTTCCAAAACAGTTGTAAACCAAAGCAAATTTTCCCATAAGAAATCATCAAAACCCAAATTATTCATTACACAGCACCAATAAATAAATACATAAAAATAATTCATACAAAATATAAAGTAAAAATAAAACAAATTAACCTGCACTTTATAAAAGTTTTAAAATTGTAAATCAGTTTAATCAACTCAGGCTGAATCTTTAAAGGTTCGATTAACTCTAAAAGAGCTGAAGCCCTACAATGCATACGGCTCTTTTATGCACATATCTGTACACAACTTTGTAACTGAGTGTGTGCATGTGTGTGTCTCTATGGGTGCGTGTGTGTTTTGATTGCTTTTTGAGGAATTTTATTTATTAAAGTGAAGACACATGTTTCTGCATATGTTCTTGCATTAGGATTCAACACCACAGCAGACAGGTCTTACAGAGTGACTGCAGTGTATGTGGTGCTGCTGTGTGTTCTCCTGCTGAGGGCCATCACAGGGCTGTGGATAAAATTCACCAACTTGAATACAGGAAAAGAGCAGTTACAGACCAATTCCAACAACCTGACTAAGGACAGAAAGCAGTGTTGGTCTGATTATATGTCAGGTATTAAACATGAGGAAGTGTGTTAAATAATATTTTTATTCAAATAAATTAACAGCTAGAGATGTTCTTTTAAAATGAACATCTCTCCCCTACTCATATACATCAGATTTGTTCATAGGTTTTACAAAGTGATAATTAAACACTGATTTTGATTCTCTGGTTTTCAGGTTCTGGGTTCAGAGAGAACCATATAATCATGATGGTAATGAAGACTGTGGTGCGATCAAGACATTTCCTAACATGCTGGGACAAGCTGGGATGACAGAAGATGTTCCGATTCATCATTCTGGATCGGTGAAAAAAATGTTTTTAAGTGGTTTTAGCTGTAATTTTAGATTCAACAGGACAATTAGAAAATAATTGCAAACAGTAGCAAATGTGTGTGGTGAGCAGTTGAACCATCATATTTGGAGATGTGTTTATCATGTATAAGTTAATCTACTACCTCACTTCTTTCTGGGACTTCCAAACTCTCTGAAAACTGCAGTTATTAAGCCACTCCTGAAAAAGAATAATCTTCATAATTTTATATTAAATAACTGCAGACCAATATCAAACCTTCCTTTTATAGGCAAGATTATTGAAAAGGTTGTTTTTTATCAGGTGAACAACCACAAATGGATACCTGGACAGTTTTTAATCTGGCTTCCGAGCACATCACAGTACAGAGACAGTGCTCATAAAGATAATAAATGATATTCGTTTAAATTCTGACTCTGGCAAAATATCAGTGTTGATACTGCTTGATCTTAGCGCTGTGTTTGACACTGTCGATCATAACATACTAATAGAAAGACTGGAAAACTGGGTCGGGCTTTCTGGGATGGTACTCAAATGGTTCAGGTCATATTTAGAAGGTAGAGGTTATTATGTTAGTGTAGGAGAGCATAAGTCTAAGTGGACGTCCATGACATGCGGAGTCCCACAAGGCTCAATTCTTGCACCGCTCCTGTTTAGCCTGTATATGCTCCCACTAAGTCAGATAATGAGAAAGAACCAAATTGCCTATCACAGCTATGCTGATGATACCCAGCTTTACCTAGCCTTATTTCCAAATGATTATAGCCCCGTAGACTCCCTCTGCCAATGCATTGATGAAATTAACATTTGGATGTGCCAAAATATTTTCAGTTAAACAAGGAGAAAACTGAAGTCATTGCATTTGGAAACAATGATAAAGTTCTGAAGGTGAATGCATACCTTCACTCTAGGCGTCAGACAACTAAAAATCAAGTCAAGAATCTTGGGGTGATTCTGGAGACAGACCTTAGTTTCAGTAGTCATGTCAAAGCAGCAACTAAATCAGCCTACTATCATCTCAAAGACATTGCAAGAATTAGATGTTTTGTTTCCAATCACAACTTGGAGTAACTTGTCCATGCCTTTATCACCAGCAGGGTGGATTATTGTAATGGTCTCCTCACCGGCCTTCCCAAGAAGACCATTAGACATTAGACAGATTTTCCGGCTAAATAAAAATGCTATTGTTCTTGTTTTTGTTGTTTTTCTATAAAAGGAATAAAGTTACAATTCTAAACTAACTAATTCTGGGAAAAACATGCAGGGTGGGAATTAATGTCAAATTGCAAAAGTGATAAATTTTTGGTTTAAGTCAGAAGTCAGAAATTGTATGATCTGAAAAAGAACTGCAAGCTGAAACCAAAATACTTTACAGCCTGAACTATTTAATTATCATGATGATGTAGATGATGGTAATGATGATGATGCTACATAAATTAATTACAGCTTTTATAAATTAATATCCAGTTGCATTTTTTAGCACTGTGATTAATCTCCCAACACAAACACACACAAACACACATACACACACACACACACACACACACCTAATAAAGTAAAAGAGTAGACTAGATTATCAAACCATGATGTGTGAAAGTTTGCTTCACTCTGTATTATCAGAAAAAAAAAGCTGTCTGCAGAAACACTGATACAAAGATATAATATATCTCGAGAAAGGGTCCTCATTGCCTCTCGTAGTTTCTTATTTACACCTTTAAAGAATTTTGTCCTAGCCACAATCTTCACAAGCTATGTCACAGGGCAAAGCTACTCCTGTACATGCTGATAGACTGCTGCGTCATGGAGCCCATGTTGTTCACTTGTAAGTTGGATCAATCAGCAGCAACAAACATGAGTAACAAGTGATGGACAGAAAATTAAGCAAGTTAAAAAAAAAATTATATATGATTTTTATTATCTAATAAGAGGCCCTGATCCTTGTAGGCCCTGGGACTTCAGCCAAGGTAAGCTTGTGCATTAAGGCAGCCTTGATGAGGGGGCACAATGACGGGATGGGCATGCCAGTGTTCGGCTCCATCACCTTTCCTCAGATGGACTGTCTGATACTTATGGCCAAACCAAGTGGCTATAACCCTGTGGAGTTTGATCCTGCATGTTTTTCTGCATGTTTTACAGGTTTCATTCATGCAGCTGGTTTAAATATTTTAAAGAAATATGGGGGGCTCTACCTGAGGCTATGTGTTGTGAGTCAGCAGAGACAAGATATCGGTGGAGTGTTCAGATGGGAGCTAAGTCATTCAACAAGGTGGCAACTGTGCAGAGCTTTAGCACGGACTGATAGCACAATTAGATGCTCCTCTGCTTACTCCACTGGCAAGTTTTGAGAATGATGTGCTTTTTCCATTGCATGACTTCAGTGATGTGGTGCTAACCGCACTATCTAGATTTGAGAATGTTATGTTGGTACCACCACCCAGCTTCAGGGATACTGTACTAGTGCTGACATCTGGTTTGAAAAACATCAAAACACTTTGAAAAACTTGCATTTTACCCAAGCTACAAGTTTATGTCTGCTACTGTATACTGGCTGTCTTCAGGGATGAGATGCAAGCCATCGCAGGGCACACACACACATTCACACACTACAAGCAATTTGGGTATGCTAATTAGCGTGACCTGCAGAAAACCCACCAAGCAAGGGGAGAACATGCTAACTCCATGCACACAGAGGAAGGGATCAAACATTGGACCCTGGAGGTGTAAGGCGACAGTGCTAGCCACTACAGCATGTGCCACCTCTCTCTCTCTCTCAATGTGATAAAATGTTTTTCACAGATACTCCATTCTCTTCTGCCTGTCTATTTTGTGGTTTGTGAGTCTTTTGACTTACTGCTCTTTTTGGAGTGTTTGAAAAACAGACTAATGTTTACATAGGGAATAAAGTACATATGGGCATAATGAGCAGGTGTCCACATATTTTTTGTAGTCATTTTAAACAGTAATTTCCTCTGCAGCTTCCTGTATCTCACTCTAATGAAGTTAATAATGGAAAACCAACACACAGCTTGCAATGGTCCTGAGAAACCACAAAGCACAAACTCCATTATTACAAACCCACAACACAGATCTGTGCTACGGACTCTCAGATAAGGCAAATGTAACCCAGGTTAGAAATTAGTGAGGAAAAATAATAAATAAAGAAAGAAACATGTATATTGAAATAATTGCATTAAAATAATAATAAAGAAGGGAAAAAAAACAAATACAAAATTTGAATGGGTATTTAAGTTTGTTGCTGTGCTATGGACTTTTAAAGCAATTAGGATAACCATAGTGAATAAGGTGGGATGTTTTTTTTGGAGATGCGGACCGTGATGATGTCATCAATATGCGACGGATAGACGCGATAAGGAAGAACATGCGCTTTGCAGATGGCGAGTGTCAGTATTGTTTTAAAGACAGGTATACTGGTCATCTTTGTTTAAATTGCATAAATAATACATTAGATAATGTTTTAACGTTTATAAAAATCTTATTTGGGTCATCTTAGTGTGATTATTGATGTTTATTGAGGTGGATGACTTGTGATTGTAAACCCTGTGATCTCCGACGTGATTGATTTAAAGTGTGTTGAAATTCTCCGGACTTGGTGAGTTTCAAAATATGACGTGCAATACTCTTAAATTAAGCGTTTGTGTAATATTTTGTGAGTTTATATGCATCTAGTGTTCATGTTGTAACTTTATGCATTGTAATACTGAAGAGCTCAAAAGTGTAAATTAGCAGTTAATCATTTGTATAACTGATATTTAAGTGCTTAAATAGTATTTTCCAAGTACTTTAAGTTACATGTGGGAAATGGTCAGTCTAGCAGTCATGTTAATTGTTGTGATGTTGTGACGCTGTTTGTATAAACAGGTCAGGTTTTTTCCTTGAGCTTGAGTAAGCTGTGATTTTGAGATGGCGAGCCACCCAGCTAGAGAATCTTGAAGAGGACGATTGGAAGATAATCCCGCGCTTCATCAAGTGATTGGAGTTTATCCATTGTCACAGGTGGAATTTATCCATTTTCCATGGTGTTTTTCACAAACTACCTCGTATTGAACCTTTGCACTATAAGAACTTGCACTATTGAACATTTGCACTACAGAGACTCTTGACATCATTGGATCCATCATTTAGAGTAAGAGGACATTTTTTTTTTGTTTTGTCCTTTCCCTTGTTTACATTTAATTAATGGACCAATAATTTTCTATATATTGAAATTGTTATTGATTGTGTCGTATTATGGTTATTTGATTTGTCTCACCTTGGATTGACTTTCCTGTAATCTTGTGGGTCACACGACGGTTAATTCAAACAAGACCAATAATCAAAAAGCAAAGCTCCAAAAACAATTATACTAAGATTAGAATATAAAAAATAATGTAAATTAATAAGAAATAAACAGTTAATAATTCCAAAATTAGAATAAGTTAATTATTTAAGTAAATAAAAGTGCAATAGAAATATATAGATTAACTAGCTACAAAGGAGCTTAAACCTAGTCTTGAAAGGAAAGAATAATTTTGTACCATCTGTATTGTTTTGCTATTTTATTTCATGTTTTTGTTTAAATTCATGTCTTTCACTCCAAAGTAAACAAAAGCCATTTCAAGTCATTCTCTTGGTCTGTCTGTTTTATTACTGCGGTTTACCAAAATTTATATATATATTTTAGCCCCCCTGTAGCGATCCTAGAATCTTAACTGGTCTGTTAGTGTATCCATTCATATAGAGTCGTATAGAAAAAAAGACTAGTAACCACGGTGCATTGCTAGTGGCGTGGGTTACAGAAAGTGGCGAGCCAGCAGCCAGGAGGGCATTATATTGAATTTCCCTTTTTTTTTTTTTTTTTTGTTGTATCCAGTTCAGTATTCTTGAAAATACAAAAGACCAAGAGAATAACTTTTATTTTATAATAGTGCACCATGGAAGTAGTTGAGCTTGAAAACGTTGTAATTGAAAACTCAGTGATAATTAGCGGACTGACAAATACAGAACTTGATGAAGATCTGACTGATTTCCTGAACAAATATGGTCGTATCCATAGACACATTCGTATAGACGATCCCAAATCGCCGTATCATAAGGAAATTGTAGTAGAGTACAGTAGTTATTCTGCATTAATGACTATCACACCCTTGTTGCCTTATACTTTCAAGAGTCCACACAATATTGTTTACCATGTGAGGCTTTTATCAAGTGTTTATGCTTCAGCAGTTACTGAACATGCTACTGTCCATTATCTTGCTGAACTGAAGAGGATAGCAAAGTTCAGTGGCAGATCTTTTGATGAACTCTTGAAAGAGCAGTTTCTCTCAGCCACTGCCTCCACTGCTAAAAATCTGACGGATGCAAATGATCCCGAATCATCACAAGTGGCCGATCTTTCCTCACCTGACATTCCTCTTCCACCTAAGCAAGCTGAGCGTTCAGAAGGACAAAAGTTTGATACAGTCCACCACGTAACCACGGAACGTTTTTCACCCACTCTTGGGGTGAATGATGTGAACCCGCCCGAAGTCCAAAGAATGGTCGTGGAACACATTCTGAGAAGTGATGGAGTTTCACCTTCTAGTGCATCATTCAGGCTAAGGGTCTTCTCAGGCAGAATCCCCCGTCCTAGTGGCGAAGTTGATTATGACATCTGGCGAAATAGTGTAGAGTTACTCCTTCAAGACCCTTCATTGTCTGACCTGCATCGGTCTAGAAAGATCTTAGACAGTTTATTGCCACCAGCATCAGAGATGGTGAAGCAGTTAGGTGTCAAAGCCTTACCTGCTGCTTACCTTGATGTCTTGGATTCAGCTTTTGACATTGTGGAAGATGGTGATGATCTTTTTGCTAAGTTTTTGAATATACTGCAAAACACAGGTGAAAAACCTTCCTTGTATTTGCAACGATTGCACACTTACCTTCTCAAAGTGATGAAGCGGGGTGGTATCCCTGCTAGTGAAGCTGATCGACAACTTCTAAAACAGTTTTGTCGGGGATGTTGGGACAACACGCTAATAGCAAACCTTCAGCTTGAGCAAAAATTAAACAAACCGCCTCCATTCCCAGAGCTGCTCCTGCAGTTACGAAGTGGGGAGAACAAACATTATGCCAAAGAAAGCCGCATGAGGCAACACCTAGGCACACAAAGGCAAAGAGCCAGTTCTCATACTCTCACTGTCAAGCCGCCTGATCTAAGGCAAGATGAAATGTCAGAAGGGACAGAGGTTGCAGAATTAAAAAGTCAAGTTGCTAAGCTTCAGAGCCAACTTGCTAAACAAAAGAACAGGCAGACAGAACAAAGCATGTTGTCATCAAATGATGCTGTTCTTGAGTTAAAACAACAAGTTGCAGCGCTCCAGGGTCAAATGACCAAACTCAGAGCCCAAAAGGATCCAGAGGCAAAGAGCAAATTAAGCAAAATGAAACAGACTAATACACAGTTTTCCAGAGAAACCCCATCAAAAGCTGAGCAAAAGCCACCTTGCAGACCTAAGCCAGGCTATTGCTTTCGATGTGGTGAGGACGGGCATATTGCTTCAATTTGCGAGAACAATCCAAATCCATCACTGGTGACTGATAAGAGAAAGCAGCTGAAAGAGCGTCAAACCTTATGGGACCATCAGTATGGTTCAAATGCCTCTGGTGGTTTAAACGCCATCTAGCCCTTGTAGTGAGACATACAAGGGCTGTCGCTTGTCAAGCAGGTCTCAAGAAATCAGCAAATAAAAGTAATTTTAAGTCCCATGAAAAATATGATTCGTCTGGTATACCCAAAGGATTAATTGGCACAAAGTGTACTGCTCAAGTGAATATTGAAGGAAATCTTTGTCCTTGTTTACTCGACACAGGCTCTCAAGTGACGACCATTTCACAGTCTTTTTATGAGCAAAATTTGTCCAGCTTAATCATAACATCCTTGAATAATTTGCTGGACGTAGAAGCAGCAAATGGGCAAGCGGTACCTTATTTGGGGTATGTTGAGGTGAGAGTCGTTTTCCCAAAAGACTTCCTAGGGTCTGATGTTGAAGTGTCCACTCTTGCTTTGGTAGTCCCCGAAACTGGTGGCACTGCCCAGCCAAAAGTGCTAATAGGCACGAACACCTTGGATCTTGCATATGACCAGTTTCTTGAAACCAATGATTCAGTTCATCAAGCTGTTCCATTGGGGTATAGGGCTGTGATTAAGACCATTGAACACAGGCGCCAGCAGAAAGTTAACAGTAGCATAGGAACCGTTAGGCTTCCAGATTTCACTCCTACTGTTGTTTCTGCGGGTCAAAGTGTTGTCCTTGAGGGAGTGGTGGGTATAAGAGGACAAGTAGCAGAAAGATGGGCTGTAATGGAGCCTCCTTCATGTTCCACTTTTCCTGGAGGATTGTTAGTTGCCAGTTGCTTGCTAAACCTGCCTCAGCATCCATCACGGAAAGTCCCAGTTGTATTAAAGAATGAGACTGAACATGACATTATTGTTCCTGGTAAGAGTGTGATTGCTGATATCCATGCTTTGCAAAAAGTGATCTCACACAAGGTTATGAAATCTGATTATTCAGTTTCAAGTGTTCGTGCAAAATCTACAGAAGAACTCTGCTTTGACTTTGGTGATAATTGTCTGCCAGAAGGGTGGGAAAAAAGGATCACTCAGAAACTGCGTGCCATGCCTGAAGTTTTTGCAATGCACGACATGGATGTTGGACACACAGACAAAGTTAAACATAGCATCAAGTTACATGATGAAACCCCCTTCAAGCATAGAGCGAGGCCAATCCATCCCAACGATCTTGAAGCCGTCCGCCGTCATCTTGAAGAATTGCTTGAAGCTGGTATCATCCGTGAATCGGAATCATCGTTCTCTTCTCCTATCGTTGTGGTGAGGAAAAGAAACGGTGATATAAGGCTTTGCATTGATTATCGCAAGCTGAATACGCAGACTATAAAAGATGCTTATGCCTTACCCAACATGGAGGAAACTTTTTCTGCACTTCGAGGTTCAAAATGGTTCTCAGTGCTTGATCTTAAATCAGGATATTACCAGATTGAAATGGAAGAGAATGACAAACCCAAGACTGCTTTTGTATGTCCGTTGGGCTTCTGGGAATTCAACAGGATGCCTCAGGGTATCACTAATGCTCCCAGCACGTTCCAAAGGCTGATGGAGAAGTGCATGGGCGACATCAACCTTTCGGAAGTTTTGGTGTTCTTGGATGATTTGATTGTCTTCTCAGATACTCTTGAAGAGCATGAAAAACGTCTTCTTCGTGTTCTTGGACGTTTGAAAGACTATGGATTAAAGCTTTCACTGGATAAATGTAAGCTTTTCCAGCCATCAGTGAAATATCTTGGTCACATAGTCTCAGAAAATGGAGTGGAGACGGATCCCCAAAAGATACAAGCCATTAAGACCTGGCCAAGTCCACGGAACCTGAAAGAGTTGCGTTCCTTTCTGGGTTTTTCCGGTTATTACCGGCGGTTTATCAAGGATTATGCAAAAATAGTAAAGCCGTTAAATGAACTGACTGTTGGTTATCCTCCTTTTTGGAAAAGTTGCAAGAATAAAAGTAAGGAAAAAATTTATCTTGATCCTAAAGAGCCATTTGGAGGGCGATGGACAACTGACTGTCAGGAAGCATTCAAGACACTTGTTAGTAAACTCACAGAAGCGCCAGTATTAGGATTTGCAGATCCTGGGTTGCCGTATGTGCTGCATACAGATGCAAGCACAACTGGACTAGGTGCAGCACTCTATCAAGAGCAAGGAGGAGTGCTACGAGTCATTGCCTATGCCAGTCGAGGATTGTCAAGGAGCGAGACTCGATATCCTGCTCACAAACTGGAATTCCTAGCCCTGAAGTGGGCAGTTACAGAGACGTTTTGTGACTACCTTTATGGGAGTAGTTTCAAAGTTATTACAGACAGTAACCCCCTCACTTATATCTTAACCTCAGCTAAGTTGGATGCAACCAGCTATAGGTGGTTGTCTGCCTTGTCCACTTTCTCCTTTACCCTCCAGTATCGCCCTGGAAAGAACAACCTCGACGCGGATGCGCTCTCCAGGCGGCCTCATGGTGATCTGGTAAATGACTCAGCATCTCAAAAAGAGCAAGATCGTATACGTCAGTTCACCTTGTA
The DNA here is from genome assembly GCA_013621035.1 of Clarias magur. Lineage (NCBI taxonomy): Eukaryota > Metazoa > Chordata > Actinopteri > Siluriformes > Clariidae > Clarias > Clarias magur. The sequence continues at coordinate 33,069 of QNUK01001102.1, read as the reverse complement.
TCACTCACCTGAAGCAGCTCATTCCACTCTTGTTTCTGCTGATGCAATCCAAGCAGTCTGTGATAAGCTTTTATATCAAGCTGATAGCAGCTGCTTTGCCCTCATTGAGTCACTCTCCATGTCCCCAGAATCAATTCCGGAAGAGTATGAGGAAATGGAAGGATCTCTGGTTGTTCCTGGTATGTCAGAACAGGAATTAAGGGAAAAACAGAGAAATGATCCAGCACTGCGAGAAATAATAATTCAGTTAGAATCGGGAGACTCTGTCTTACCTGCACTGAGACATGAGCTTCCAGAGCTTCCGTTCCTGTTAAGGGAATGGAAAAAGCTTGAGCTGAAAAATGGTGTTCTCTACCGTAAGAGAACTTTTGGAGACAGCACAACTCACCAACTTGTTCTTCCTTTTGGTTTAAGAGCCATAGTCATGGAAAGTCTCCACGATAACATGGGTCACATGGGAATAGAACGGACCCTTGATCTCATACGTTCACGATTCTATTGGCCCAGGATGGCTGCTGATGTTGAGAACAAAGTCAAGACCTGCAGTCGCTGTGTATGTAGAAAGACCTTACCAGAAAGAGCAGCGCCTCTGGTGAATATTCAAGTTACCCGCCCACTTGAGTTAGTGTACATGGATTTCTTGTCATTGGAACCCGACCGTAGCAACACCAAAGATATCCTGGTGATAACTGATTTCTTTACCAAGTATGCGGTTGCAGTTCCTACCCCAAACCAGAAAGCCAGAACAGTTGCCAAGAGTTTGTGGGAAAACTTCATTGTTCATTACGGTGTGCCTGAAAAGCTCCACAGTGACCAAGGACCTGATTTTGAGTCCAAGATGATCAAAGAGCTATGTGATATTGTAGGTGTTAAAAAGGTCAGAACTACACCGTACCATCCAAGGGGCAACCCAGTCGAGCGTTTCAATCGTACATTGTTAGGAATGCTGGGTACCTTGAAACCTCAAGAGAAGGCTCATTGGAAAGATTTTGTAAAACCACTTGTGCATGCCTATAACTGCACAAAGCACGAGACAACTGGTTTCACACCATACGAACTTATGTTCGGACGTCAACTAAGGCTACCAGTGGACTTGATTTTCAACACTTCAGTGAGTCATCATAGTCCCAAATTCCATTCACAATATGTGCAGTCACTGAAAACCCACCTTCAAGAGAGTTATAAATTAGCTCAGAAGAATGCAGCCAAAACTGCTGAAAGAAACAAAGTCCGTTTTGACCGCAGAGTGACTGAGTCAACTCTTGAAGAAGGTGACCGTGTGTTAGTTAGAAATGTGAGATTACGTGGGAAACATAAGCTGGCTAACAGATGGGATCCTGTGGTACATGTTGTAGTAAAACGTGCTGGTGAATTGCCTGTCTACACAGTGAAACCAGAGAAGCAGGATGGTCCCCAAAGAACCCTGCATAGAGATTTACTGCTACCCTGTGGGTTTTTGTCCTCAATTGACGATGATGATCAGCCCGATGTGGCAAAACCTTTGAAAAAACGAGTAACTAGACAAAGCCTGCATGAAGATGATGAATGTTTAGAGAACTACCAAAGCTCTGAGGATGACTATGTACCCCAGATCACTGACGTGTCAACTTTTACCTCAGAAAGGTTTATTCGACGGAGCAATGTTGCAAGAGAACCTGTAAGCACTCTTCTTAACTCTGATCTTGCAAACCACAGCTTGACTGACTTAGAGCCTGTCTCAGCCGAATCTTCTGAGACTGTGAATGCAGAAGATGTGCTAAAAAGGAAAGAGCTGTCTGAAGTGGAATACTTACCTGATACAGGAATCTCACCTGATATGTCGCACCTACCTGAAGTTCAATCTTCATCCGGTAACACAGAACCTGTGAGGGAAAACTTAAGGGAAATAAATAATTTACCTGAAGTAGGACCGCAGACACAGAATGGACCTGGTGGTGAAGACCAAAGGGGGAGAGACAATAAAGTACATGCAGTACAGATTGAGGAGACTATACCTGATGTCCCACTGCAGAGAACCGGACTAGAGTCGGATGAACTTGAGGAAGAAACCGAGCAAGATGAAAGTGAGGATGAAAGTCATTTAAGAAGGTCTAAAAGAGTGAAGCAGAAGTCGAAAAGGCTTACTTACCCAGAGTTGGGAAACCCGATGATATCCATCATTCAATCCTTGTTACAGGGTTTGAACACTGCTTTTGTCGAAACTCTTGCAGAACAACCCAGATCAACCAGACACCCCAAAAACCCTACAAAAGTCTCGTCACAGCCATGCAAAGGGACTTGCATAGATTTAAGGGGGGAGGGTGTAACCCAGGTTAGAAATTAGTGAGGAAAAATAATAAATAAATAAATAAACATGTATATTGAAATAATTGCATTAAAATAATAATAAAGAAGGAAAAAAAAACAAATACAAAATTTGAATGGGTATTTAAGTTTGTTGCTGTGCTATGGACTTTTAAAGCAATTAGGATAACCATAGTGAATAAGGTGGGATGTTTTTTTTTAGATGCGGACCGTGATGATGTCATCAATATGCGACGGATAGACGCGATAAGGAAGAACATGCGCTTTGCAGATGGCGAGTGTCAGTATTGTTTTAAAGACAGGTATACTGGTCATCTTTGTTTAAATTGCATAAATAATACATTAGATAATGTTTTAACGTTTATAAAAATCTTATTTGGGTCATCTTAGTGTGATTATTGATGTTTACTGAGCTGGATGACTTGTGATTGTAAACCCTGTGATCTCCGACGTGATTGATTTAAAGTGTGTTGAAATTCTCCGGACTTGGTGAGTTTCAAAATATGACGTGCAATACTCTTAAATTAAGCGTTTGTGTAATATTTTGTGAGTTTATATGCATCTAGTGTTCATGTTGTAACTTTATGCATTGTAATACTGAAGAGCTCAAAAGTGTAAATTAGCAGTTAATCATTTGTATAACTGATATTTAAGTGCTTAAATAGTATTTTCCAAGTACTTTAAGTTACATGTGGGAAATGGTCAGTCTAGCAGTCATGTTAATTGTTGTGATGTTGTGACGCTGTTTGTATAAACAGGTCAGGTTTTTTCCTTGAGCTTGAGTAAGCTGTGATTTTGAGATGGCGAGCCACCCAGCTAGAGAATCTTGAAGAGGACGATTGGAAGATAATCCCGCGCTTCATCAAGTAATTGGAGTTTATCCATTGTCACAGGTGGAATTTATCCATTTTCCATGGTGTTTTTCACAAACTACCTCGTATTGAACCTTTGCACTATAAGAACTTGCACTATTGAACATTTGCAGTACAGAGACTCTTGACATCATTGGATCCATCATTTAGAGTAAGAGGACATTTTTTTTTTGTTTTGTCCTTTCCCTTGTTTACATTTAATTAATGGACCAATAATTTTCTATATATTGAAATTGTTATTGATTGTGTCGTATTATGGTTATTTGATTTGTCTCACCTTGGATTGACTTTCCTGTAATCTTGTGGGTCACACGACGGTTAATTCAAACAAGACCAATAATCAAAAAGCAAAGCTCCAAAAACAATTATACTAAGATTAGAATATAAAAAATAATGTAAATTAATAAGAAATAAACAGTTAATAATTCCAAAATTAGAATAAGTTAATTATTTAAGTAAATAAAAGTGCAATAGAAATATATAGATTAACTAGCTACAAAGGAGCTTAAACCTAGTCTTGAAAGGAAAGAATAATTTTGTACCATCTGTATTGTTTTGCTATTTTATTTCATGTTTTTGTTTAAATTCATGTCTTTCACTCCAAAGTAAACAAAAGCCATTTCAAGTCATTCTCTTGGTCTGTCTGTTTTATTACTGCGGTTTACCAAAATTTATATATATATTTTAGCCCCCCTGTAGCGATCCTAGAATCTTAACTGGTCTGTTAGTGTATCCATTCATATAGAGTCGTATAGAAAAAAAGACTAGTAACCACGGTGCATTGCTAGTGGCGTGGGTTACACAAAATTTACTGTTACAAAGTTTATATTAAATAAAAGTCCTGCCCCCTTTGCATGCCTGTGTGTTTGAGAGTGTGCAAGAGTGTGCATCATTTGTGCATGTGGTTGTGAGCTATTTTTTTCACATACAGTACTGATGTGTGAAAGAGAGCGTGGTTAATGCTGATCTTACAGTAGATCAGTGGAACTTGAAAGTATCATGCAAAAAAAAAAAAATGCCTTGGTGCAAAGCATACATAATTATAACACAATTCTAAAATAATTTTCATATTTCTATACCTGCTGTTCTTTAACATGCACATCCAAGGTATGCCTGAGTTTTGCAGCTCAAATGTCTTCACACTTTGACGATAAGAAGCCACTGACATGTAACTTCCTCTAACTGAATTTACTGGCAGCAGCACATTTAATTCCCTATACAGAGTACAGAGGCTTAGTCTGTCGGTCACATCCACACAGAGACAAAGTAATTTGATGATTTAGTGAGACATTTATAGAGTAAAGATGTTTTGGTGTTCTTCTGAGCAGGATGTGATGGTCGAAGTTATCTACAAGATTGCAGACAATGATGACGGTCAAGACGCTGAGACGGGCCATGAAGCACAACACAGAGGTACAGAATGTTTGCTTGGGTGAAAGTTACAACATGCAGAGGTGCAGTAATTCATTGCTGCACCTCTGTAATGCAATGCAGTCTTTTATTACAGTAAGTGGAGATGATTCTGGGTATCTGTGAGAATGTAGACATTGTTAGAAAAAAACTTAATTATTTCATTGTATTTGGCTCTGAGCTCCCAGTCAAGTCTCTGTAGTGTACCTGAACGCATCACACACACAGTGCTGCTGCTACTGACGTGCTCGTGTTCATTTACTGAAGTTTTACCACAGTACTGCATGCATTTTAAATCTCCAGCAATTTCGGTACATGGACAAATAGTTACTGTTTATGAAACAGGTTTTAACTGTGAGCAGCTGGTGTTGGATTCGTACTTCAGTTTTGAACTGAACATATTTGACTTGAATCATTACTATCCGGTATCATGTGCTGTGATATAAAGACTGCCTGCTCGGGCACCCTAGTATTTGATTAGACCGTCTTTTGCTTTGATTACAGCAGTACTATCATTTCCATAACCCTTCTCTTCCCAAAGATTCTTAATGGGTTAAGGTCTGGACTTTGTTGTGGCCAATCCAGGTGTTAAAATGATGTCTCATGCTCCCTGAACCACTCTTTCACAATTTGAGACCGATGAATCCTGGCATCATCATCTTGTTAAATACAAAATAAAAAGTCCACAGTATATTCAGGTTAAGCAATGTCGCCTTGCACTTCCAGGTCCTGTAATGGATTGACACCCTGTCCAGGGTGTACCCTACTTCATGCCCTAAGTCTCCTGGGATACACTGTAAAAAATTACTCTGGAGGGTAGTAAATACAACCTATGAAAATCAGTTATAGTTTACATAAGTTTAATAGTTACCAAACAAAATACAACATAATGGGTATATTTTACCTATACTAACTATTTTTTAAAAGTAATGACTGCAGTACTAAAAAATAAGTAAAATATACTCCAAAATACTAGCTATGGCACCATAAAGTGCGCATGTGTCAACATTCAGGCGGGAATCGCTGGATTCACCATTTTTCGTGTGATCAACGGCTGTGGAACCACGATTAGTTGAGCTACAGGTAAGTTTTTATTTAACTTGTTGAAATTATAATGAATGCAAATGTTAAATTGTTTTAACGGTAAAATCTAACAGAAGATTAGTAATTTGTGCACTTTCTCACAATCTAGTGTCAAATGACAAGAGCGCATTACCAAGTACTGTACTTGCACCTACGATTGCGAGTAAATATCTACATTCATGACTGAATTTTTATTGTTGTTAACGTTAACTGTTGCATGGCTGAAACTCTTGTACAACGGCGAAGATGCTGCACGTAAATGGTTGAACGCGCCACTCACGGATACGGATGGTGATTTTTAAAATATCGCCATATCATCTTTCAGGGAGTTGAGGTACAAACGAGGCCTTCTGAGCAAAAAAAAAAAAAAAACATTAGCTGTCATTGTGGTGTGCTAAATTGTTTTTGTAAGGTTATCTTGCAATTGTCTGTTGATATATCGAGTGTTGTGTCAGAAGGGATTTTTAAAATCATTTATTTATCATATGCGCATGTCCTCCAATTCCTGTAACTTATTTGCGTGATATGCTTCATTTATGATTGATTCTCTCTTGTACAAGTATGTAAAGTTAAAAAATGTTAAACTTTGTAAATAAATGGCATGAACAAAGAAAACAACTGTAATCGAGCAACATAATTTGACTTAACTAACATTAATCTATTTGCTTTTTTTCCCCCAACAGGAGGATGAACTTGATGGCGACACAATTAAGATATGAAGTTGGTGGTAATTCACAATTCTTCAGCTGAGAAGGACCCAACAGATGTGTGCATTGTTTTGGAGGGCACCATAGTGCTGAAAGGTTGTGGAAACAGAACCACAGCTTGCATGCTGTTAATGGGACTGATTTATGCCCTCAACCTTGAGTACCCCAAAACGCTAAAGTACACCTTTTGAAGTGTTCCAGAAACTGTTTTTGAAACTTGATGGAACAAAAATGCTGAAGAAGGTCCAGAGTCTCAAATATAAACTAATGGAATGAGGTGCCTGTACTGTAAGTACAGGCTCTCTACTTCATGCAAAGAAGATATTCTCTTATTTTCAAATGTTCTTTTGCACATAATTATTTTTCCATCTTTACAAAATAGAAAATGGAAAACTTTTCAAGTTACATGTACTGTGAGTTATATAGCATTAAAGTTGTTTTTCACCTACAATTGAATGTTTAAGAGTTTTTACACATTTTAAATGAAGTTGAGGTTAAAATGTTTAAATACCTCTTATATACGGTTTCCTAAGCAGATGGTAGGTTAGCTCTAGGTGTCTAGGTGGGGATAGGAAACCGACATGAGAAAAATAATTAAAAAAAAAAGAAATATAAATATAATTAACACCGTCACTAATTACAAAAAAAAATGAGGCAGACTCAAGACTGGCAATGAGCTTCAATAAACTTTAGTGAATAAAGCATAAACACACACACCCAATTGCTCCGTAGTCACAGTGGAGACCAAAAGTACTAACAGACATAAATGATATTTACAATATATATATATATATAAAACAGATGGAATGACAAATTCGACAGTGGGAGCCACGAACCGAGCTTAAAGCAAAGAAATAAATAAAACAAAACACCTTCTAACTAAAGCGCGGCAGTCAGTCTTACCTAACAAACAAAACGAAAACAAAACTAGGGTGTAAAATGCCCGCTGACTACACTGGCTAACCAAAACATAAATACAACAAATAGCTCTCGCTCCTAACTAGTGTGCCTAAACAGCGCTATCTTCTACGTGCTGTTTATGTACACCCTAGTATGGAAAGCCGTTTGAGCATATATTCGATATCAGTGATATCAGAATAAATGCTCACTTAGCTTTCCAGAAACCATCATAAATTGTCCACATGTTTTTTTCACTAGTTAACTAGTCAAACTCACTAGTTAACTAGTTGACCAAATTGACAGTCACTAGTTAACTAGTAGGCCAAAAATGCCGTATGGAAAGCCGTTTGAGCATATATTCGATATCAAGGATATCAAGCAAATTTCTGCCCACTAGTTAACTAGTGAGATTCACTAGTTAACTAGTGAGCACCAAAAATGGCCACTAGTTAACTAGTGAAGGCCAAAAATGCCACTAGTACCACTAGTGAAGCCGTTCCGTTTGACTAGTTAACTAGTACGACTCGAAGTTTCCACTAGTTAACTAGTGCGGTCTTAAAACTCACTAGTTTACTAGGGAATTCCACTAGTTAACTAGTGAGGCCTAAAATGCTCACTAGTTAACTAGTGAAATCCACTAGTTAACTAGTAGGACCAAATGCAAATCAGGAGGCCAACAAAGGAACCTTCCTATTGGCTCTCTATGAGGAACTCCACCCACATTACAAAATTTGCAATTTAACCCTATAAAGTCTGGTCAGCTTTCACTGCCCTTCACTGCATGCTCCTTGTGTACTATACAAGCGGAATGAAACATGAAAATGTGTGTAATAGTGTCATTTATTTATACTGACATCAATAACACAAAAGGTAGGAACTCATCAGTCGAAATAGCAGGGGAGGAAGGCCCTATGCTTCAAAATACATGCTTACAGCAGTGACCATGTTTTAATCATTGACAATAATTCATCTAACTATGCAATAATGTTAAACAGCAAAATAAAGTCATATGTTTCTACAATTAATTGTTTATGAACTTTTATTATAAACTGCTGGATGGGCAGCGGGCAACAGGACAATCAGATCTAACCTGTGGCGTTACTGCAGTATGACACTGATAATCGATAAGCCCTGTGGTCAGTAATTAGTCATAATTAGAAATACATAGTCATAATATTTAACTAATGAGTGTCCTTGACGAATATTCTGGGAGTGGGTGAAAAGACAAGTATGGGAGAAGAGACATGCTTTATTATCAGCTTGGGTTGGGATGAAACTGCGGCTTTAGACGGGGGTGGGGGCGATGCGCTGGTGTACATACAGGGGGACAAGGTGTTGAAAACATATTTTAAATATATATATATTTTTTGTTTGTTTGTTTGTTTGTTTTTTAATTGCTCCGGACTTAGGTTATTGCTGCCTTTAAACCGCTCCGCCCGTTTGTCTATAGTCTAACACCAAACCTACACACGGTGTCCGCATGGGTGCACACAATAACACAAGACATCCCACGTATAATGATAAATAAAATAGAATTTTCATTGGTCGGGGGGAGGAAACATGCAGATGATAGACATGCAGGTATTATGCATCTGTCAGGTCACACCTGCGACTTCAGTTCAGCGGCATCTCTCATCTCATCTCTCATCTCACTGCGCTTTTACACATAATAACAAAGTATTAATACATCATTATGGAACTCAGATCAGTCCCGTCTTTCTTATTCTCTATTGGAGCCCAATATTAGAGGCAGACGCTTAATAATCTCTCTCTCTCTCTCTCTGTTCTGAACATTTTGATTCTGCTTTAAGTTATTGCTAATATCAACCCCTTACAAGTCCTGTTAGTATGATTATTATCCGTTACATTTCACTTTCATTTAATTCACGACCGTTATTCTGTTCTGTGTGCGCGCGAGGTGTTTACACATGTGTACGTGCCGTGCACCTCCAGATTTATTCACGGAATTTTATTCAGCGTCACCAATTCATTCTAAAGTCACCATCGATACAGAGAAGCTCTCTGGCTTCACCATGCTATTTTAATTCATATTTAGATATTCCATTTTGCTGTTAGATCCGCTGTGAATACGCATCTATCTGTCCGTAATATCCGTCTTCTGCCGCGGGTCAAGCGGCCAGGCTGCCATTCAATACACTCGCGTTTATTCGGGCACTGTAGATCTGTTTCATTTTGCAGGAGACTATAGTTCTACATGACCTGAATGATATAAAGTACCTGGATGAATCAATCTTTAACAAATCGTAACGTTCGAGTCAAAATGCCTAAAAGAACTCGCACTTCATACCCGAACGCAGGATTGAGAGCTGGCTCTTTAAGGCTTTCCGGCTCTCGGTGCGAGCACTGACCAATCACAGCAATCGCCCCGCCCCCTTCATCTGCATGCAGCCCACTAGTACTACTAGTGGATTTCACTAGTACTACTAGTACTACTAGTGAAATCCACTAGTTAACTAGTGGGCCAAAAATGCCAGCTAGTTAACTAGTGGATTTCACTAGTTAACTAGTGGGGCCTTATGGAAAGCCGTTTGAGCATATATTCGATATCAGTGATATCAGAATAAATGCTCACTTAGCTTTCCAGAAACCATCATAAATTGTCCACATGTTTTTTTCACTAGTTAACTAGTCAAACTCACTAGTTAACTAGTTGACCAAATTGACAGTCACTAGTTAACTAGTAGGCCAAAAATGCCGTTCACTAGTACTACTAGTGACCATTTTAGCTCTTATGGAAAGCCGTTTGAGCATATATTCGATATCAAGGATATCAAGCAAATTTCTGCCCACTAGTTAACTAGTGAGATTCACTAGTTAACTAGTGAGCACCAAAAATGGCCACTAGTTAACTAGTGAAGGCCAAAAATGCCACTAGTACTACTAGTGAAGCCGTTCCGTTTGACTAGTTAACTAGTACGACTCGAAGTTTCCACTAGTTAACTAGTGCGGTCTTAAAACTCACTAGTTTACTAGGGAATTCCACTAGTTAACTAGTGAGGCCTAAAATGCTCACTAGTTAACTAGTGAAATCCACTAGTTAACTAGTAGGACCAAATGCAAATCAGGAGGCCAACAAAGGAACCTTCCTATTGGCTCTCTATGAGGAACTCCACCCACATTACAAAATTTGCAATTTAACCCTATAAAGTCTGGTCAGCTTTCACTGCCCTCCACTGCATGCTCCTTGTGTACTATACAAGCGGAATGAAACATGAAAATGTGTGTAATAGTGTCATTTATTTATACTGACATCAATAACACAAAAGGTAGGAACTCATCAGTCGAAATAGCAGGGGAGGAAGGCCCTATGCTTCAAAATACATGCTTACAGCAGTGACCATGTTTTAATCATTGACAATAATTCATCTAACTATGCAATAATGTTAAACAGCAAAATAAAGTCATATGTTTCTACAATTAATTGTTTATGAACTTTTATTATAAACTGCTGGATGGGCAGCGGGCAACAGGACAATCAGATCTAACCTGTGGCGTTACTGCAGTATGACACTGATAATCGATAAGCCCTGTGGTCAGTAATTAGTCATAATTAGAAATACATAGTCATAATATTTAACTAATGAGTGTCCTTGACGAATATTCTGGGAGTGGGTGAAAAGACAAGTATGGGAGAAGAGACATAGTTTTTTTTTTTTTTTTATGTCAGGTTCTACATTTCTTAGTTTTTATTGTAGGCCAATATTACAGGCAGTCACTTAATAAACTCTCTCTCTCCCTCCCTCCCTCCTCTTGTCTGCAAAAAACGTACCGGGTCTTACAATTAATTCTTGGTTAACTTTCTATATGCCGTAAATGAACGCTGAATTGAGAGCTGGCCCTTTAAGGCTCGCCAGCTCTCAGTTTGAACCCTGACCAATCAGAATCCTTGTCCCGCCTTCGTCATTTGCATGCGGTCCACTAGTGCTACTAGTACTACTAGTGGATTCCACTAGTACTACTAGTACTACTAGTGGATTCCACTAGTGCTACTAGTACTACTAGTGGATTCCACTAGTAGCACTAGTAGTACTAGTCGGCTTTACTAGTTAACTAGTGAGGTCAAAAATGCTCACTAGTTAACTAGTTGAACAATATGTTAATTAGGGGGTGGGACTGGGGGCGTTCAAGGAAGTTAGCTGAATTTTTTTTTCATTGCTCATTGGTGAAGGACTTCTTTGAACCGCAAACATGGCGGACGCTGTCCTGAGACGTATTAGAAGAAGATGTACTGCAATTGAACGAGCATATCATCAAGGTTCTGCAGGTCAAAGAGAAGTGCACACTATTGACATCTCTATTGCTAACTTGAGAAGAGTTGCAGACTCTCTTAGTGCAGAGGCTATGCAGGATCTAGTTCAGAGTCTTACAGATCTCAGATCTGTCATCACTGCAGCCTCCAATGCATCATGTCCTAGTTTCCATGCAGCATATCTCTTGCATTCAGGTAAGTCAGCCAATAATATCCCCGGACAGTTGCATTGTTTTTTTTTTGTTGTTGTTGTTTTTTACATTATATTGATTGAGCATAATTTAAATCAATCATTACACAGCGATTTTAATATTGTGGCTGTTAGGATAGGTTAACATAGACAAGTTTTTAAATATTTTAATAATATGTCATTGCGCATAGCCAGCCTTTCTTTTGACGCTATTATTATTCATTTAAGAATACTCCTTAAATTTCATGTACATATTCTAGGAAGGCGAGGGAGACCTGCCCTTGACATTACAAGACAGCAAATTGAGCTGCTCTTAACCCAAGGCTTCACCGTGAGAGCCATGGCAAGGATGTTGGGCTGTTCCTCTTCATATCTGCATAAAAAAATGAAGTCTTTTCAGATTTCAGTAAGAAACAGATTCACCACCATCAGTGACGCTAACCTAGAGGAGCACATTAGGAGACTCCACAACCAGTTCCCTAGATCAGGTTCAGAAGTAAGCACACGACAACATATTCGATTGTATCGTTTAATGTGTTTTTTTTTTAATACAAAGTGCATAATTAATCATGAACTGTTTCCAGATGATGAGGGCCTATCTATATGCCGAAGGGGTCGTAGTGCCAAGGAGGAGAGTGAGAGAGACCCTTAACCGCATCGATCCAGCTGCCGCAGCCCTGAGATGGAGCCAGGCCGTAGCTAGGAGAACATATTACGTGCCATTCCCTAACAGTCTGTGGCACATCGACGGTCATATGCGTCTCATTCGGTAATCAGACTGTCGCATTTCTATATAGTGGTGGGAGTGATTTGTGCATATAACGTGTATATAAAATGGCGTTCATCAGCAGTACAGTAGAATGAGCTATAACGGTTTTCGTGTAATCAAGTTACTCCTTTTTCAATTTCATGTGAAACGGTGCGCAGATGGGGGTTTGTGACGCATGCCGGTATCGACGGGAACTCCAGGCTCATCACTTACATGAACTGCAGCACAGACAACACAGCTCTGACGGTGTTGACTTATTTCGTTCGAGCCACCTGTCTGTATGGGCTACCCTCCAGAGTCCGGTCAGACCGCGGAGGGGAGAACACGATGGTCGCTCTTTTGATGAACCTTCTGCAGGGACAAGAACGACCAAGGCACATCACGGGCCAGTCCGTACACAACCAACGCATCGAACGTCTGTGGAGAGATGTTTTCCAACAAGTCGTACACGACTTCTACACGCTTTTTTATTCGTTCGAAGATGAACGAATACTGAACCCTGAAGATGACACACAAAAAATGGCACTGCAAATGGTTTATAAGCCAGAGATCCAAAAACGGCTGGATTTATTCACACGAGCTTGGAACAATCATAAAATAAGATCAGCACACAACCGTACACCAACACAAATTTGGACGGAGGGCATGCTCGCCAACAGGGAGCAGGAGTCGACAGCCGTCGACAACGTCTTTGGAGATGACCCTTACAGCCAAGAAAATCTGGAAGCTAGCTTGGCAAGACATGGCGTACAGCTCGCCCAGTTACGAGCAAACAGCGAAGACCTCGAACGAGCAGCGATCGTGACGCAGCCTCTCGATAACCTAAGCTCCGAAGAACGGGAGCATCTTCGACGTGCAACGGTCGGAATAACAGACTTAAAGGACAGGTACCTGGTGTGTGTTCGAGAACTCCAAAACATTCTTCAAAGAACATAATACACAAATTTATAATCATAAATCGCACAAATCCAGGCCCCGTACCCAAACGGAAAAGGACCTTGATTAAAATCATTAGTAAGTGTTACTAACGATCTTAATTAAGTCAGATTGTCGGATCTTGTGGTTCTGTCGCTACAGCCCTGCCCGACATGGACTAGACCTTGCCAAATCCCAAACAGTCTCTTATGGCCTGGAAAAGCATCCGATGCAGTTCTTCCTCCTGCGTGACGCCTCTTGGCAGGTATAAGCACATCATGCAGGTCGAATCGTAGGGCAAACGACGCTGGCCTGCCTCCTGTTGGTAAAAGTCGATGCAGGGCTTGCTGGGAAAACCCAGAGCTGGAACTTCATCCGCTCCGGTGACGAAAATCAGAATGTCTTCAAATCTTAGTTCGGTCTCTTTATCTGTGAGAGGGGGGAGGATAGTAAATACAAGTGAGATGTACGGTCATTTCTAAAATCCAAAGTCTAACACACAACCTTACTACAACTACTTACTGCCAACCATTAATAAAAATAGACTACTCTTAGAGTAACACGAAAGCTATATTCGGTGACCTAAATATGTACGTATGTGTCCTATGTTCTAAGGGCTTTGTTTACAATGGTGTCATTTTACGAAACTGGTCAAAATCACATAATGAAAAAATACATAAGAGCTCGCCTTCCATCACTTTAAGTCGACCTTTGCATAAAGAAATACAACGTACCTTCGATCATATTAAGGACCATCTCCCAGCTGTAGATGGTGTCCTCCTCTGCCTCACGATTGTTGGTTCCTCTTCTGCTGTAACTGTAGCTGAAGATGGCCTTGTAGCTGAAGATGGCCTTGAAGGCTGCCTTCGACAGAGGTTCCTGCATGTCGGTGAACAAAGGAAGGAAGGCAATCCAGTTCTCCTTGACCAGGTCCCACAGCTTCCCAAACGCGTTCATTCCGTCCGTGAACTGGTTTATCATCTTGGCCGTTCTATGAATCAGGAGAGATAAAACCAGTTATTCTTCTGCAAAAAATAAATACCAACGTTTGTTCTAAATGGACAAATAAGTTCATACACATTTATCCATGATCCCAACCTTTTAAATGTTAGCATGTGGACACATATAACATTTGTAAAGATACAATGACTTAAAAGACACTCGAATTAAAATATTACAATTTCCAACCTCACAGCTGTAAAGCTTTTTCATTTGTGTGTGTGTGTGTGTGTGTGTGTGCGCGCGTGTGTGTGGGTGTGTGTGCGCGCGTGTATGTACGTGTGCTCACCTGAGAAACATGTAGTGCTTCACCACATAAGCGTAGATCTTTGGCATGTCCTCAACCGTGGCACTAAATATGCCCGGGACGCCACATTCAGCAATCCAGTCTCCCAAGTCCTGCCGGAGTGCCGTCAGGTCCCCGACACTCTTGCACTGTAGGATCTTGGATGAAAACCAGAGTGTGGGCAAAGCCCCATAGTAAGTCATTGTTTGTTCTGCTCAGATTTCGTAGCAGTGCAATGCTATGCTTTGACCAAAAGTAAAAGAAAATGTTTTTGTTTGTTTTAAAATAAAAAAAATCTTAAAATGATCATTGATAAGCACCCTTTGGACTTTGCTTTGCACATCTGGGTCAGGCAGCACACGATAGTCAAACTGCTCCAGCGGTGGCTCCTGACCACACATCAGCTGGAAGAGGGTGGGGTCCAGGGCTTTGACACACGGACCTCCGTGTGCAACCGACCAAGCGATAAGATTGCCACCTTTGAAATATTTCCGCTGGTCTAATGCTGCCTGGTCGTAACTAAGAAAGACCTGGCCGCCCTTTCCCTCGAAAATGCCGAGAGTGGTCTGTACCTCGATCATCAAGAGTCTAGAATAAGAGAAATAGATCAAGTTGTACTACTATGCAGGTCACCTGAAAACATGCACACACTTTTTACAAGTAATCTTAAAAGTAATTGGTTTCTTGTCTTATTCTGACCTGAAAAACTCTCGCTGTGGGCCCCCCAAATCATCTGCATCTTCTCCTACAAACTCAATTCGTGGTGAATAGGTCCAACAGAAACTGGCTCTGGAGATTGCTTTAATGGCACTCTCCAGAAGCTTTTTCCTCCTCACACAAATGGTGGACACCTGATCATCAGAAAGGTGATCTTGGAAATTCGTCAAAATGGTGGCAAGATCCTCTTCTTCCTAAAGTGTATAAAATGATGCATATCAGAACTGACAAAAAGAGCTGGCCACTTTGTGGGACCGATTACATGACAAAAAAAAAAAAAGTTGGGGCGAAATCCTTTTTAACCATTTTTTTTTAAATTTGGGGTATGTGAACTGCATGGTCATTAAAAGTTCTTGAAATAAATATTATTTCAGTATCCTCGAGTGAAACGAATAAAACCTACCGATGGAAAATCGTCACTCTGGAAAGGAACCACAATGATGTCATTCTCCTCCCCATCATCAGAATCATCAATGTAAAAGTCTTCAACAGAAGTCCTACAAAACGAGATTCCTTGCTTTTTAAGTATATTCGGATATTACAAAGCCTACGTCATTGAATATATATGAATAAATTAATGGTACAAAACGTACATTAGGGTAAAATGCTCCGTCATGCGATTCTTTCCTATAAACCTATAAATTACCTGTTCATCTGTTCCACACGTGACCTTCTGTAGAAAACCTAGAAAGAATGAATGTTGCATGATGTTTTTCATGTATTTAATAATGTCTAAATATATCTATAATTTTAAAATACACATTTCATACTACATTTCAACCATGGCCAAACGTTTTGAGGATGGAAGATATTAATTTTCACAAAGTCTGCTACCTCAGTGTTTTCAGATCCGTTTGTGAGATGTTATGATATACTAGAAGTATAATTTCAAGCCTTTCATGAGTATTTACCTCTGGGGTCCCAGCGTTGAGCCATCGCGCAGAGTCCAGACCCGCCTCCTGTTATATAGAAAAGAGTTACTTTTGAAACTCTCTGAAAAGCTTTGAAAAAAGTGAAATGATGACTTTTAACCTAGGTTTATTTGACATGAGGATTATTCTTAATATTAGTCTGAATTATCAAATCTGTATATGAAAAGTTTTTTTTTATAACAACTTACACGGGCTGAGTTTAAATCTGTCCTTGGTGAGCTTCCATCAATGTTCACCACTGAAAATATTGACATAGAAGGGGACCGGGAGCTTGAAGGAGAATTATTGTTAAAAGGGGAGGATGGCGTGGTCATAGGTACCGTAATAGTCGGGGGTGTCAGCTGGAGGACAGTGGATGAGGCTAGAGGTGTTAAGTCTAATGGTGTAGGTGTGATGGCTGATGGTGGGGATCGGGATGAACGCGCATAGATGGATGGGGTGGCCGTGGGCGAGGCTGTAAGTCTGTTGGCTGTTGATGGGGCTATGATTGCTGGTGGTGCAGAGGATCGAGATGGATCTGCATAAACAGGTGATGGGCCTGTGGCTAAGACTGCAGGTCTGATGGCTGGTGGTGCAGGTGATTGGGATGGACGCGCATAGATGGACGGCAGGACTGCGTGTGAAGCTGTAGGCATGTTCACTGGTGATGGAGGTATGATTGCTGGTGGTGCGGAGGATCGAGATGGATCTGCATAAACAGGTGATGGGCCTGTGGCTAAGACTGCAGGTGATTGGGATGAACGCGCATAGATGGATGGGGTGGCCGTGGGCGAGGCTGTAAGTCTGTTGGCTGTTGATCGGGCTATGATTGCTGGTGGTGCAGAGGATCGAGATGGATCTGCATAAACAGGTGATGGGCCTGTGGCTAAGACTGCAGGTGATTGGGATGGACGCGCATAGATGGATGGGGTGGGTGAGGCTGCAAGTCTGTCGGCTGGTGATGGGGCTATGAGTGCTGGTGGTGCGGAGGATCGGGATAGATCTGTAAAAACAGGTGATGGGCCTGTGGCTAAGACTGCAGGTCCGATGGCTGGTGGTGCAGGTGATTGGGATGAACGCGCATAGATGGATGGGGTGGGTGAGGCTGCAAGTCTGTCGGCTGGTGATGGAGGTACGATTGCTGGTGGTGCAGCAGTCTGGGGTGGATTTGCAAAGGCACACGGTGGGTCTGTAGGTGACAACGAAGGTCTGTTGGCTGGTAATGGAGGACTCATGGCTGGTGGTGCAGGGGATCGCGATGGATCCGCATAAACAGATGGTGGGTCTGTGGGCGAGACTTCAGGTCCGTTGGCCGGCGGTGCAGAGGATTGGGAGGGATCTGTAGGAATGGCTGGGGGAGCTGTGGGCGACACTGCGGGTCTCACGGCTGTCTGCGGAGCGGTGGGTGTGGCCATCGGTTGTGTGGATGGAGAAAAAGCAGACGGAGACTGTGAAACTGTCTCGGGACCAGCTGGTGGAAGTCTTTCACTTGGGTTTCGATTCCTTTCGGTTTGCGAGATCTTGATGGAAAAAAGGAAACAGCCCGATCAGTAACCGTCATCACCGTGACGATATTCAAACGGCTTTGGCCGAAATAACAACAGAGACTCACCTCTAAAGGCAGCGTTATGTCGGTCTGCGGAACGATATAAACCCTGCTTCTCCCGACTGCGGCCCTCAGCTCGTGGACAGTATCGACCTGAATTTTTTTCAGGACTTTGGACTTATCCGCTCTTGCGAAATGAAATCCGATGAGATTCAAACTAACTGCAGGAAAGCATTGACATACATAATTCTTAAATTCCTGGAGAGACCATGAAAGTTGTGCGTAATTTCTCAGTGAGAATCCCTCTGGCAAATCATGACTTGGGATTCCTGGAAAATAAGAAAACAACGGTTGTCAATATGATATCAATATGACTACTGACTCGATCGTTTCTCTTAATAGGTAACGACTTAGGTTCAAGACCTTATTGGGTGTCTTCATAGGCCATGAACAGACGTACATTATACTGTATTTACTACATTTGGAGCACATGACAATATCTGTGCTACAGCACATGCACCAGGGCTACCTTATGAGAAAAATTGTTTATCCGGGGAATGTCCTTATCACTATGGATGTAGATGAATGGGATTACAATGAAACCATGACACTTTGCAGTACTTGTGGTATTTGTGGGATTTAAATGCAAGTCATGGCAAACACTTGCAAATCAACAGTAAGGTTGGTTTTCTGTGGAAATAGAGGAATAACACTCAAGAGCATGCTAAGAATCCAAGACCGATACAGTGCGTACATTACCTAAGCCCTTTTTGGAGAGTTCACAACGTTCATGATGAGGTGGAAGGATGACTTCCTCGGCTTTTGACAACAAGAACAGCTTTACTCTCCAAAGTCCAGTTGTCTTGTCTGCAAGCGCTTGTGTTTCTGTACAAGAACAGAGTGTCATGTACCGATGTAGAACTCTGTCACCAGCAAATCACGTTTAGGTAAAAATAACAATAAAAAGCACTTTATATAAAAGGTTAGAGGACATCTGTGAGTTTGTTTAGAAGGAGACTAAGATATGGACGTGGTCTGTGAAATGGCCGTTAAATTTTTTGCTGTTAAGCCAGAACAGTATTTTCCTAAGCTTAACCAGGATCCCTACAAAAGGACATGTGTGCGTTTGTAGTTTGGTTGTAAAGAAACGCATGTTTTAAGAGACAGGGACGTGCATGATGATATGCATGTGGGGAGCTTGTCCAACTTATCAGTTACACACTGCATACAAAGGTCGTTATGAGAAAACATTCCTGTTTCATGAAGACATATAATTAACAGTCTTCCAGTAATTACGTTCAGTTATTTATCCTGCCATTCTACAGACTAGCTATAGCTTGCTAACTGCTCCGGTTCGAACAAAAAGTGTGTGTGAGGGGGGGGGGGGTTAATGATGACTTTGCAAGCCGTTTGTAAAATTAGCAATGATTAGGAAAAACCCGACAGTAACTCTGCAAACTTTCACCATTAATGCTAATCTTACCGGCCATTCGACGTGTTCTTCTTCGTCTTCGAAACGTGCTCCTTGTGGCACTCAACATGTTGTCTGCATCCGTCTGTGACGCCAGCTCCTGCCTCGCAACATCAAGTGCATTCAAAAGGCGATTAATTGCACGATTGAAACCACGTTCTGAGGCAGCTTCGCGGGAAGTCTCGCTCATGACACCTGTATTAGCGGCCATTAATTTTGCATCTTGATCTTGCTGCCACCTTGTGGTGACGTTGGAAATAGCGTGCAGAAGCCCGTCTGTCTTTTTGATCAATGTGCTCTTATGTGGGTCTCTCTGAATAATCAAGCAGAGACTACGGATGAAGTGATGAATCGTGACTGATAAACGGATGTGCTAATAATATAACTTTATAGGCAGCTACATGCACTTTTAATTGAGTTTGTATACTTCTGTCACATCAGGTGTATTGTGAGCATATTTTTATTAAATATACTTATGCATGCAACAATATGATAGAAACTATTAATCTTAGTAAAAGAACATAGAGGTAAGGTAAGGAGACAGAGGTGAGCTAAGGACAGTGTGTTGTCACAGTAGCAAGAACAGGCAGCATGAACTCAAACGAACTCTAGACAGGTAGCCATCTTGGATTTGAGATGCTTAGGGGACAGTGTGTACCAAACAGACCTTAGGGATGATGTAATCTTTGTACCTTGAGCATCCAAAAGTACCTGATGTCCCCAGACATGATGTAATGTCAGCTGATATTAGCCCTAGACATTATGTAATGCCAATAGCCCCAGACATGAGGTAATCTCCTCAGACATGGGGTGATCTTAACTGTGATGTAACAGGGGCTGGATACATGTGCAGACATGTCAAATTTAAAGGGACACAGACAAATAACCAAAAGACACACACTCAGCTTAATGAATAATAAGTTTAATAAGAGTAGGCACAAAATAAAATAGCATGTGCACCTACATAGTGAATAAAATAAAAATACAAAGTATAAGGCCCAACATATAAAAGTACAGTAAAATAGGGGGCCTGGGTAAGCATCAAATAACAAAAGGCATAAGAAATTAAATATCAAGCCTTCTCTGACCCAGAACCACATTGATGGGAAGATCAGTGTGAGGAATAAAAACAGAAATACCACGATTCAAAAGTGGTGTAGGCGCTTCAGGAAAATCAGTTTGGGTACCAACAGACATTTTAAAATCAGTCTGAGTACTGACGCTTCTTAGACCAACAGGCCTTAAAAGAGAATGGGCTGGAGTACTAGACTCTGGTCGCACGGGCCTGAAGGAAAGTAAAGGGGAGCTATGTGCCTCCGGACGTGGTCTCTTAGAAGGACCAGGCCCGGAGTCATCTTTCCTGGCATAAGTAAGACCGTTCTTATGAAGAAATTGTGTCAATGATCCATCAGACTCATTTTGGCAAAAACTCACTGAGGCTCGGTCAGCAACAGGTTCAGTAGGAGTGTAATCCTCAAAGGAGTTGTGCTCTGGACTGTCCTGGCTGTCCGAATCGTCCAAAGGGATGTATTCAGTGCTTGGGCAGTTGCGCTTAGCTATAACAATAAAATAAAATGCGTAAATACAACAAATTAGGAAAATAAGACAAATAATTAAAATGAGTGCGAGAGAGATGCTTACCCATGGCCTGTCTGTCGAGAACTGTAGAGTAACCCGGAAGAACTAAGAATATATAGTAAAATAAGCGCCGCCCCTATATTTTTTAATAATAAACAAACTTAGTGTAAAGATAATGGAAAATAATTTGAAAGAAAAATAGACTATAATGGGGAAAAGATATGGAGTCAGATGACGAGGTATATGACGTAAGCAAACAAGATAAGAGAAAATGTAATTACAATGGGTGACAATACTTGGAAAAAGTTGGATTACAATGGGTTAATAATTTGATAAGAAATAAGAAAAAATGTACAGGGGAGGGGGCTAGTTGAGCGCTCCTCCCCTTGAAAACTGTATAAAAGAAGTGCCCATGACACAGTACTTCAGTCAGGTCTTGGAGGTGCTTGGGACTACAACCTAGGCATTGCTAAGCTGGCTCACTTGGTTTTATTGCTGCAATAAATCCTGCCTTACTTCATCCAGATCTACAAGGAGTCCGGAGTCTTTTCTTTGGTTCTTTTTAAAGTTAAAGTTTTTGTGTAATATTTGTAATTAAGGCAACTGTAACTAGTGTAGGAGAAAAATCTCCCACATTTATTGGTGACCCTGCCGACGTGATTGCCTCTACGGAGGGCTCCTCCGGGGACCTGGGACCAGCGCGGGCTGACAGACCATCAACTTTTGCCGGCATAAGAAAAGGTAAGCAGAAAACCTGTTTGATCAAATTTCTGCATTAGAAGTTCATGGTCTGTTAGTGTGCGTGTTTCCAGCTGGAGAGAGGTACTCCTAAGGTATATTGAACAAAGTAAAATTTAAGTTGCCAATATTGATAAATTAATTATTATGTTTAAATTGATTGTAAAATTTATGTTAACAAGTAAAAGACTGGATGAAGTAACGAAGTATTAAGAGATCTCCATAAGTTTTATTTTGTTTTGTGATTTTTGTTTTATATTCTCTTTATTACTATTTTATACGTTGTGTGATAAGTGAGTTATGCCACTGTGTTAGGTCAAGCCCTGACGAGGAAACTTGCCAACCAGTGGGGCTGGACCCACGAAAAATTCCTGCAATACACTAAGTAGGAGCTGCGGCTCCAGACGTGGTAGGTGAAAAATTCCTGAGTCCGCCGTTAGGCACAGAACATATAGGTGACTCACCGTTCTGAGACGCGTGTGCAGCCAGGTGTAGAGTGAAAATTCCTGTAGGTGAGCGCTATTTGAAAATTCCTACAGGTGGAATTGATGTTTTCTGGGCCCAGGTTGTGTGATAAGATATTTTATTGTTGAAATTGTTCTGAGTACTCAAATTTTTGAAATTGTAGTAGAAAGCGCTTGTGTTGGTGTATTGTCCATATGTCTTGTATGTGTGTCTCTTAAATGTGAGTGTGTTATGTGAAAAGTCTGTACTGAATTTATGTATGTGTGTAAGAAAATATAAGGCCTAGTTAAGAGGGATATAGTATTAGAAATAGTCTAAAAAGAAGATAGAAGACCAAAAATTGGATTTTCTGATTTGCTATAAATTAATAATAAATTTAAATAGAAGAATCTAAGAAAATAGCATATAAGTGATAGATAATATCTCTAATATTAAAGGAATTGTTTGGCTGAGGTACATGCCACTAGACATAGAGCTTACTGTGACATAGTCTTGTCTGTGACATAATCAGTGATGCGCTACCAGACACAGACCTCACTGTGACATCAGCTTCTTCTGTGACACGGGAGTGGTACAGGTACTGAACGTACCAGCCTAGTAGTATTATAACATAATAATTTCTTTGGACTAGTGTACACATGCGCAGCAACATATAAGTTATTAAAGATAAGCTTAAGTAAGATACAAAAGGTACCTTTACGTGTAGTGTAGTCGACGACACAACACTAATGATAATAAATATAGTGCATGAAATGATAAATGCACCTAAGTTATAAATATTAAATATATATTAGATAAGAAACAAATGTTAAGCGGATTCAGAGTAATTAACTGGGACGAACAGATAAGTGAAGAAGGAGTCACAACCAAGTGTGAACGGGAGTTTAGAATTTCAGAATCGGATCAGAGTGAAACAAATAGATGGTTGTTGAATAATCCAGGAAAAGACCTACTTAAAAACATAGAGTGTGACAAGGGAGAGTGGACGCTTAGGCTTTCATTAATACCTGACGTATTAGACCTCAACTGTAACACACACACTCTAATACTTACATCATATTTTAGAATGAAGAAATGAGCTCTTTCCTAGGGTTAATTCCTAGAGAGGTTCGTTTAAGAGTAATAAATAGTACGCTAGAATTTGGAGGACTAGGAGGACCCCCTGGTTTAACTCCGCTCATTTCACTGCTGCGACAATACACAGTTTTTGACATATTGCGTTTAGAGGAAGGTACGGGAGGACGGAAAGTAAAAAGATATAGATTAATTGATCACGAGAGCGGTCCGGTAGTGCTGTATCGTGAGTGGGTGATAAATAATAATAGTGAATTTACGCTGATCCCTATAGGCCCAGACGGTAGAATAATTTTTCAGACCCTTGACAAAATAGTCACGCCTCTGATTCTGACATCATCACAAAATTAATGCGTAACAAACATATAAAGAAAAAACAATTGTTAAAGACCAGCAGCAGTCATAAGACGCACACTAAGAGAACTACAAGAAATAAGCGAGAAAAGAGGCACAAAAAATCACACTATAAGACGGGACAAAAGTGTGTGATGGGGAAGTTATTCTGCCGTGGAAAAAACGCATGGCCAAAGCCAGCGACACCCGTAGACATAATTATAGCTAAACACAAGGAAGATGAAAAGTATATCAGAAAATGCATGATAAAATGGCATGACAGGACATCAGGAGAATTACAGTGGCCTAAAGAGGGAACCTTTAAAGAAGAAAATTGTAAAGAAGTAAAGGAGATGCTCAGACACACCACTAAAGAAAAGGGCAGTAAGGGAAGGATTAAATTAGAACAAAAGCTAGAAATTGTAGAATGGTTTGAAAATGAAGGGAAAAAGAAGGAGGGAGAAACTAAAGAAGAAAAACAAGAAACGAAATCAGGAAAGAGGGATCAGAAGTTGGAAGGGAGTGACAGAAAAGAGAAAATAAGCTTAGAATTAGAGAGACCACCACCATACACTGAGGAACACATGCAACAGAAGGGTGGAGGAATGTACCCACTACAGAAGCTGCATGAACAAGATAAAGGTACATTTGGATTTGAAGGACAAGTATTGGGAAAAATTAAAGTAACGTCATGTGATACTGAGTGGATGAACAGACAAATGGAAGAAACACCAGAATCAACAACATCCGGAAGTGGCAGTGAGGATGGAAGGGAATGGAGTGAAGAAAGAGCGACAGAACCATATGCGTCGAGAGAATCTGACGAGCCACAAACAAAGAAAAGAGGTATGGAAAGACTGAAAGAACGGAATGCTCAATTTCTGTCTGAAGTACAGGGGTTCGCAAACAAACAAGTCACACCTGAAAAAGGGATGATGGAAAGGAGGAGGAGAGACAACCCAGAAAGAACGTACAGTATAGATAAAGAAACACCCACACCATCACTGTATGAAGCAGACGAAGATACAGCAGGAACAGAAGAAAATGAAGTGATGGAGAGAAATCAGGTAAAGAGAAAAGTAAAAGGGTACATGATCATTGAACCTGAGAGAGAAGCAAGGAAAAGAATGGAAGAGAGACAGGCAAGCACTTCAAAACACAACAGACAACTACACCCAAAGAGCAGAAACCAAGTGTACAGAAATGAATATCAACATGACATTTCCAACATTGCAGAAGAAGATGGTTACAGTGATGATTCCCTTGATGAATCGTTCAAGCGACTGGAAAAGCACCTCGACAGACGTCTCAATGACTCTCTGAAGGAAGCAAGAAAGGCTGTATCTGAAATGAGACCAGCTATGAAAAGAAAATCTACAGGTTCAAAGAACCCCTCAAGCTGGCGTGTCACCTCATCCTGGCCTGATGAAGAAGACATTGGACCCGTACACTTTAATGACGAACCACGTATGTCAGACCCAGAAGAATATACTGCGGCTGGACACTCCCCACTTGTGTCAAAAGGAAATCAGTATCACTATGTGCCATGGTCATTTATGGATATGACAGGTCTGGCTAACCAATTACCAGATTTATGTAATGGAGCACAGAAATGGATAACACAGCTAGAAGAGAAAACCACTGGACACCTCCTGGCAATAGGAGATGTAAAGGCTATTCTGGCACAGACAATTGGGAAAGTGAAAACCACGGAGATTCTCAATGAGGCTGGTCTGCAAGCAGCAACTGGACAAAGTGTAGGAAATAGCCTAGCGTTTGGACCACACAGGAACAAGGTTTGGAACGCTTTGCGAAAAGCTTACCCAACCAAAATGGATCCAGGAAAGCTGGAATCAGTAACATTGAAAGAAGATGAGAACGTTGTCAAGTTCATCAATGATTTCCAGACCAAGTGGAGAGAGGAAACTGGAGGTTCCTGGGATCAAACAGATACAAGTAAGAGCCTGTTCCGAATGATGCTGAAAAAATGCATGCCTCAAGAAGTCCAGACAGCACTAGAAGGTGTCGTGGGACTGAATACACTACCATGGGACACATTTCAAGCACACATTGTACATTATGTGGAACAATACAGGAAAAAGAAAAAAGAGGCCAAGGAAGCTGCTGAGTCAATTGCAACCCAGTTACATAAAATACAGCTAGGAGAATTTGCAGCTGCAAAGAAAAAGGAAAAAGAAAAAGCAAAAGTCCAAGCAGCAGTAATGGTGCCTGAAAATCAGACAACACTGCCCCCTACTGGACCAGCACAGCAAATGCAGCAACCAGTGCCACAAATGCAACAACCAACAGTGACCCAAGCCCCTCCAACATATGCGCAACCTGGAAACCAGCAAGGACAAAATCAACCCATGAGGTGGCAAAGACAGGGCCCCGGGCCTATTGGAGGCAGGGGACAAAGGGGACCATTCCAACAGCAACCAGGAAGACAGCAATTTAGAATGAATGCCCCAGGGCAAATGGGCCCGAATCAGTGCTGGCAATGCGGAGGAGTAGGACATATTAGAAGAAACTGTCCTCAAATGACTTGGGGAATGCAAAATGGACCACAACCTCAAGGACCATATGGAGCAGGACAAGCACCTCAAGGGAATGCAGGACCTCCTGGTCCAAGACAACCTGCTGGAACATGGACTCAAGGACAACCCCAAAATCAGTGGGCAGGTCCCTGGATGGGACCCACCCAAAATTGGAATTGACGAGGCCCAGAGGAGCCAGAGGGGGAGCAGATGCAGTACGTCTCAACACTGCATCCACAACAAGAACCAAATGTGATGGCGTCTATAAATAATTCACAACCAATTCCATTTATGATTGACACAGGTGCTACTTATTCATGTATAGGACGTGAAGGCTCCCAGCTCCCTCTCTCAAGCAATACAATAAAAACCACAGGCTTCTCGGGACAATCACAGGTATTGCATTTTACGGAGCCGCAAATAATAACTTTAGAAGACACCACTGTAGCAGCACCTTTATTATTCTCACCGACTACTCCAGTTAATTTACTGGGAAGAGATTTGTTGTGCAAACTTTAAGCAAAAATTCAATGTAATGCTAAAGGACTGTATGTAATAATAGGACAGTTCTTACAGATTGCAGAAAAACCCAATAACGTGGATACAGTATATTGGCTGTTGTGCACAGGCAAAGCAGCTCAACATGCACAGAACTTATGGGAAGAATGGATCCTACAACGATGGCCAGATTGTAAAAGAGCGACCTTGCCATTGCACTGTACCATGCACTATGACCAAGGAAGCCAAGATGAAGAATATGCACAATTATGGTCAGACGTGATGGAGAACACAGTCTCTGATGTGATACTAGGAGATATAATCTCCTTACTGGTGGGGGAAAAAGCACAATCCAAAGAGCTAGGATTGATGGTTAAACAAGCGGCTGAAGTGACTAAGTGGGAACAAACCCCTAATCCTTCTGTACACATTTCACAAGATCAAAAGTTTTTGAAAATAAATTTTTCAGGAATAGAAAGAGTGAGGGCAACACACACAGAAATAGATGGGAACATGATGTTGTCAACACACCCTCAGAGGGGGATGTGTAACACTCCGTTGTCATCGCACACACAAATGTCAGTTAAGATGGTAGGGCAGATAGATGAAAAGGAATCTGCATTAGAGGAGGAACTGCTGAAAACAATTCCAGAAAAATTATGGACAAGACATTCAACAGATGTAGGATTAGTTAAGGCTGGAGGACAAGCCTTAATAAAAATAAGACCAAATGCAACATTGCCTTACCAAAGACAATATCCATTGACACCTCAAGCTGTAGCAGGGATTAAACCTACTATAGATGGCTTATTGGAAGCTGGAGTATTAACTCCTACTAAAAGTCCCTGTAACACTCCTATATTTCCTGTCAGGAAGCCCAACTCAGATAAATGGAGACTTGTGCATGATTTACGTGCTATAAATCAAATTGTAGAAGCAGAATTGCCTATAGTGCCTGATCCACACACATTGTTGTCCAATATACCAGAAGATACACAATAGTACACTGTCATAGACTTATGTTCAGCATTCTTTAGCATTCCACTACATCCAGCATCACAATACTTGTTTGCCTTTACATATGAAGGATGACAGCTGACTTACAATCGTTTACCACAGGGATACTGTGAAAGTCCGTCAATATTTAATCGAGTACTAACTCAAGATCTAGCCTCGTTAAATGTCGAAAGTACTATGATTCAGTACTGCGATGACCTACTGATTTGTAGCCCAACAAAAGAGCAATGCGAAACAGATTTGTTAAGAGTTTTGACAGTATTAGCTGAGAATGGACATAAAGTTACCAGAGAAATGTTGCAATTCTGTAAAGAGAAGGTAGAATATCTAGGCAGAGTGTTGGAAGGAATATCTAGGCATATATCTCCTGAACACATAGAAGCAATAATGAAAGCTCCTAAACCACGAACTGTTAAGGAGATGCTATCTTTTCTAGGCATGGTAGGATTTAGTAGACTGGATTTGTGACTTTGCACTAAAAACAGCACCCTTGAGAGCAATAGAAAAAGTAGCTGGACAAACAAAGAATAGCGCAGTGTTAAAATGGACACCTGAAGCACTAGAAGGGTTTGAGCAGCTAAAAGAGAACTCTGTACAGCACCAGCACTTGCTAGTCCAGACTATAATAAGCCATTCCATTTGTCTCAGAGCGTGGAGGTTTTGCCACAGGGGTTCTGACTCAACAACAAGTGCCTAGTAAGCAACCAATTGCTTTTTATAGTACAGCACTCGATAATATTGAAAAAGGCATGCCACCCTGCTACCGAGGTGTGGCAGCTGCCGCCTTTGCTTATCAAAAAGCCTCATCAATTACTATGGGACATCCTGTTGTGATGTACACCACCCATGCATTGCATGCACTCCTGACTAGCCCATCATTTGTAATTACAAATGCTAGAAGAACAGGATATGATGTAATACTCTCTGCACCTGAATTGACTATACGAAGGTGTCAGACAGTAAATCCAGCAGATCGCATGATGACCCCAGCAGAGGGAGATCCACACGATTGTCATCTTGTGTCA
The DNA here is from genome assembly GCA_013621035.1 of Clarias magur. Taxonomy (NCBI): domain Eukaryota; kingdom Metazoa; phylum Chordata; class Actinopteri; order Siluriformes; family Clariidae; genus Clarias; species Clarias magur. Next base: position 4,454 of record QNUK01001102.1, on the reverse strand, counting down.
GCAGAACATCTGAAGACACGTCAAGATTTAGAGAACCAACCTCTGTCACACCCAGATTGTATATACTTTGTAGATGGGTCATGCTTTAGAGATGGGGATAGCAATAAAGCAGGCTATGCAATAGTAACACCAGACATAGATGGGAAAGCCTTCAAAGTAGTACAAGCTGAACATGTGCCACAACCCTGTTCAGCCCAGCTAGCTGAGTTACTCGCTTTGACAGGTGCTTGTAAACTAGCAGAAGAAAAAGCATGTACAATTTACACTGACTCAGCATATGCATATGGAATATGCCATTTGTATGGCCCCATATGGGCACAAAGAGGTTACAAAAGAGCAGACGGAACACCAGTAGTACATGGAGAAGCAATTTCAGACCTTCTAGGTGCAATCAAACTACCATCCAGATTAGCTATAGTAAAATGCGCAGCACATAAGAAAGATGGTACATTTGTTAGTGACGGAAATGAAGCAGCAGATGAAGCAGCTAAGAAAGCACCAGTAAATCAGGCAAACATGATGCCAGAATCCGCAGCACAAACAGACAATGAACCAAGTTCACCAGAGTCAAGTGTTAACCCTGATGAAGGGCCAAGTTCGAGTTCAGGCTCAAGTTCAAGCTCAAGTTCAAGCTCAAGTTCAAGCTCGAGCTCAAGTCCAGAATCTGAAGAAAGATTAATACTTATACCAGAAGATTACGCACCCCCAGCACCAGACTTATCCTCACTAGCAGACATGCAGGCAGCAGCATCAGGTGAAGAGATTCGAAAATGGTTAGCAAGAGGAGCAACAAAAGATAATGATACTAACGTGTGGCGAAGTGCAGATGGGCGTTTTGTACCTCCACAAAGTTTTCTCATAACCTTGATAAAGCAAGCTCATGGTAACGATCATGTAGCAAGAGGAGAAGTAATAAGAAGAATCCAAAAGACATGGTGGTCACCTTATCTAGGTCCTATGGTTCATCGAACATTGTCACAATTTTTTGACATATGCGCTAGATATACCTTAGAAAACACTTCACATCACATCATATTCCAGAGCCAGATGGGACATTTAGGCATATAATGTTCGACTATGTGGACATGGGGAACCCAGAATACAAGGAAAATGATACATCCTAGTGATTGTGGATAGATTTAGCAGATGGGTAGAAGCTGTAGCAACAGCTAAGGAAGATGCAATGGCAGTAGCAAAATTCCTGTGCAGGGAAGTGATACCAAGATTTGGAATCCCAGACACAATCAGTTCAGACAATGGGAAACATTTCACAAACAAGATAGTACAGAAAGTGACTCAGTGGTTGAACATCAAGCACAGGGTTGGATGTGTGTACCACCCCCAATCTCAGGGGATGGTAGAGAGAGCAAATGGAACTCTAAAAATGAAATTGGCTAAAATATGTGCAGAAACAGGTATGAATTGGTTTCAAGCTTTGCCATTAGCCTTGATGGGCATGAGATCGCAAACTAACCGCAACACACATTTAACACCACACGAAATGCTTACTGGCAGACCTATGCTTACATCCTTTGTTCGAGGGCCTTATAAAGGCCCCACGCTTGAACAACTACAAAGTGAACTTGATCACTATGTGAAGCACTTATCTGAAATACACAAAGTTATTTTCCAACAGGTTAAGGGAGCCACAATACATGACAACACCAGACCGAGGGTAGCTGATCCAGCTGATGACGCTGAGGAAGAGGACATAGAGGAGAGAACTGTGCTACCCGGTGACTGGGTGTTTATTCGAGCATTCAAAAGAAGGTGGAACGAAGCTAGAAGGGAAGGACCATACAAGGTGGTGTTGGCAACTCCAACTGCAATAAAAGTCCAAGGTAAAGATGTATGGTACCATTTAAATCATTGCTGCAAGGCCCCAAACCCAGATCAGGTAAGGGACAGGGAACCTCAGGAAGACGCTGAAGAGTCTTTACGAGCAGGACCTTCAGGTTTGCAATCAGGTTCCCAGGAGAGGGACACAAGGCCCAGGCAACAAGTACCAGATCCTTATGGGTATACTGAAGGGTTACCGTGGGTAGAAGAACAAGAAGGAGAACAAGGGTACTGGCCAGAGTGGCCCCAAGAAGATATACAAGATTGGGAAGCAGAGCTTGAAGAAGAAGAAGCAGAAGCAGAACAAGGAGGACCGTCTCTTAGAACAAGAGCTCAAGTTAGACAGCGAGAGCACAGACGTGCTAGAATTGAAACAGCGCGTAGACAGTCAGAAGAAGATCCCACACCTAGAGTTGTAGAATACTCAGATAGTGATTAAAACAGTTAGAAGTTAACACTGGCTCAGAAAGTGATTAAATTATTTAAACCAACTACAGTTGAAAGAACATACCCAACAAAAAACCCCCCAAGAAAAATATTGTGTAGGTTATTTGGCCATAGTCCCACGTGTCACCGTTGTGATCCAGATGGAGAAACCACCCTCTTATTGCCTCCTGAAACGAAGGAGGTCTATGGGTATAGGAATTCTCTTCATGATTGGTCTAATTAACAGTGGTGCTACTAAGAATGAGAGAAACCAACCGAAATGGACAAATGAAGAGAGACAAATACGCTGTGCATTAGCTACAATAACTAGAGCTAGAATAGTAGCTGGATTGGACAGTGGGGAAAGAACAGGATTTTGGGAAGCAACCTACCAAATAGAGGTCGATAATACACAACCCCCAGAAGAAAGAGTGCGCATTTATATAGAAATGAGAAAAAAGGCATATTGGAATAAAGCACAGATGGCAACATTAGATGGACTAATAGAAGCTGTACCAAGATCCAACGGTTGGTGCGCATTTGAGAATTCAATAGATGGCGAAATCAGAGGAGTATGTATTTCACTTGCAGGATGGAAGGGATGCTATGCAAAAGCGCCCGACCAGCCCAATATATCGAATATTGAATCAATAAAATATGTAACAATAATTCCGCAGATAACAAAGAAATTCCCCAAAAATCAAGCAGAATCTGACCAGACATGGAAGAATGACATGTTCTTCCAATGGTTGAAATTTACAGCTGAGTCTGTAACCACGCGAGACTGCATTGTGTGTCATGATAGAAGCAATAGGCCCCCACGAGTGGGGATAACACATGGAACAAGAGAATGTATAGACAACCCAACATACAGTGAACAACTGTGCCCTATTAGCTGTCTTTTGCATTCAGCTGCTATACATTATGGCCCTGAATGGATGCAAAACATAAGCAAATGTTCATATCAGCCTGTAGGAACATTAGATGCTGTACAAAGAGAAATAACACCTACACAACAACGCTATCCTTTATGCATCTACTCAAATGGGAGCATTGAAATGGGAGATCTATCACCAAGTTGCAATGAAACACAGCCGGCAACAGGATTCTTCATAAAAATGCACCAGATATGCGACAATAAAACAGATAGTCAGACATGCAGTGAGATAGTAAAAGTACAACAACCAGATTTAAGCGCTGGAACAACACCGCTGGCAGACATATTCTGGTACTGTGGAGGAACGACAGTTAGACAAAACTTACCAAATAACTGGGGTGGGTGTTGTGCTCCAGTAGTATTAGAAGGAGATTTGATTGTAGTAGGACTATATAGCAAGAAACACAGACGGAATAAACGTGAAGACAAGTTTGTGAAAACGATTGGAAAGGAAATATCGGCATGGAAAGAGTTTGATAGAGATGGAGGACTATCAGTGACCTGGGATGGTATTCCAGTTGGTGTACCAACTGAGCATGAGGCTATAAATAGGGTAGGAGGAGCATTCACAACAATCTTCTTGCCATGGGTTCAAATTTCGAAAAATGCAAGGTGGATTAACCTACTTTATTACAATCAACAAAGATTTTGGAATCACACTTTAGGAGTCTTAGGACTGGTTCAGGAACAATTGGATAGAAATACATTAATGACTACACAGAATAGATTCGCCCTGGACACGATGCTGGCACCTCAACGAGGAGTATGTGCCCTAATTGGAGAAGAATGTTGTACATACATTCCAAGACACACAGGCCCAGATGGTAACATAACTAAGCTTTTAAGAGCCATGAGGGACATGAGAGACGAAAATGTTAAAATCATTCAAGACGTACAGAGGAATAATGCATGGACTTCCTGGTTTGATTGGCTGAATCCTTCAAATTGGTATGGACTACTTGTGAAAGTAGGGACAATTATTTTGATAGTATTGGGAACTCTGCTCATATTGTCATGTTGCGTTATCCCCCTGGCGAAAGCAAGCATCCAAAGAATGGTGGGACAATATACAATGACTGTGGAATATCACGAACAAACACCACCAGATGACGACTGGGAGGCAGACTCCATTTACGTGGAAATGAAGTGAACACAAAAGATTACCGCTGCTACATGATGGACAAAATGACTGTATATTTATTACTCACATGTATACTGAGTTTATTTAGCATAGTATGTTAATCAAACAAAC